>CM055964.1:23685000-24015000 GCA_029531755.1 Holothuria leucospilota | reverse complement strand
CTTCCTCCTTCTTCTATCTCTCCTCTCCTTCCTTCCTTCCTTTCTTTCGTTTTTCCTTCCTTCCTTCCTTCCTTCCTTCCTTCCTTCCTTCCTTCCTTACCTTCCTTCCTTCCTTCCTTCCTTTCTTTTCATGCAAACACGGTAACTGAATTTTTTGGAGAGAGTCGGCCATTTTCTTCTTTTATTTATGGTGACTTGTGACTTGACATTTTGTGGTCAAGTGGGGGGGGGGGGGGGGGGGGGGGGGTCAAACACACCCCCCCCCCCCCCCACCCCCCAAATGACTTGACTTGACTTGCTTACTCCTTGACCTTGTGACTTGGACTTGACTTGGAGCTGAGGCAAATGACTTGTGACTTACTTGGGAATCATTGCCAACATTGACTTGTGACTGACTTGGACTTTCAAATATTGACTTTGTCGACCATCTCTGACGGTGAAGTATGATCAAGTTACAAGGTACCTGGACCATGAAAACGTGCATGCGTAAATTGATTGTCTTCATAGATCAGACGCCAAGGGGTCTAACATTAGCTAAAATTAGTTTCTTTGCCTTAATTTCTTATCTGTTTGGTTAGAAAAATGTATCTAAAAAACCACATGGTCTGTGTTGAAAAAAGATAAAGAAAAAAATTACCGTTCATTATGCGTTTTAGTTGCTAAGGTGCGATGTAACGTCAAAATGTAAAGTGAAAGTTGCTTTACGAAAAAGTGAAAAAAATCTGTCGTTATGACTGACTAAGAATGGTAGCGCTATACTCATTCATGAAGATACATGGAGATAAAAGAGGAATTTTCATCATCCCAGACAGTTCCAATTCTCCCAACTATGCATCTTAATATTCTAGCTCCTCCCATAACTGTATGAGGCTCTTCCTTGTGCAAGAATAAACCTGTTTTATTGCTTAAGGCCATGTCCTGCTGAGCATACAAGGCTATAAAATGTAATAAAAGTATTCTCTCTGCCTTGTGTGGAATGTGAGCTACTCTGCATCTTTCAAATTTTCAAACTTTGGTGTCAATCAAAGAGCAGTCACCAACTTATGGAACGCCAAAAGGGCACGGATATTTTGTTGTTCATTTTGTATTTTGACTTTGTATTTTGATTTTGTATATTGATTTTGTTCTTTCATTTTGTATTCTCACTTTGTATTTTCATATTGTATTTTCATTTTGTATTTTCATTTTGTATTTTCATATTGTATTTTCATTTTGTATTTTCATTTTGTATTTTCATTTTGTATTTTCATTTTGTATTTTCATTTTGTATTTTCATTTTGTATTCCCATTTTGTATTCTCATTTGGTATTCTCATTTTGTATTCTCATTTTGTATTCCCAGTTTGTATTCTCATTTTGTGTTTTCATTTTGTATTCTCATTTTGGTATTCTCATTTCGTAGTTTTCATTTCGTACATTTTTCATTTCGTATTTTTATTTTGTATTTTCATTTTGTATTTTCATATTGTATTCTCATTTTCGTTATTTTCATTTTGGGGGTATTTTTATTTTATATTCATTTTCTCATTTTGTATTCTTCAAGTTTTGTATTCTCATTTTGTATATTTCTCATTGGTTGTATTCCTCTTATTTTGTATTCTCATTTTGTATTCTCATTTTGTGGTAAACACTGAGGCCATAATGCCTCAACAGTGCGCATCGTATCATGCCAAACAATCCTTCTGATATCTACGCGCGCCCCAAAGTTACATAGGCCTGCTGTAAACCGAACCTGTCCCGTTCGGACTAATTTGAAAATGGGAAAGATTCTACTAAATCTTGGCTACGAACAACTTTGTCGTCGACAAAGTTCGCCGTGGAAGGGGTGAGTGCCTGTCATATCAGCCTTAAAATAGGACGTCAGGCCTAGGGCCTAGGCCTAACATAAGTAGTGGCCTAGGATCGGTTAGGCTAGGCCTAGGCCCAAACACGTTAGGCCTAGGTCTCTAAATTTACACAAGTTTTTTCATATGGAGAGTGTATATATATTCTTCTGGGATTCAAATGACAAGGTTGTTTATAATTACAGTTTAAACAGCAAAGTCTTTGACACTATCAAAGAGGATTAAACATTTCGTCGTGGCTATTGGGCAGGGCATAGCCCTGCGGATAAGGGAAGAAAGGCTGCCATCCTTAAATATTTCACAGGCAGAGCCCTGGGAATAGGGACTTGAAATGTCATCTACTATTCCCAGGGCAAAGTATAAGCCCTGTGGATAAGGAAACAGCACCAACATCATTCACATGGCGTAATGCCCTGCGAATAAGGACGAATGCATCACTATTCGCAGGGCAGCCCCAAATGACAAGCCCTGACAGTGCGCGATGTCGTTTGAGGAACATCTCTCATGAAAATGTTTACATACCTTGTTGATCATCGTAACCACTACGGGCGACAACGACACGTTTTTTTTTTAAAAAAAACCTCCTTCCAAAGGCACAGAAGTGAAACATACCGTATTCATCCTCGTTACCATTACCTGAACCTTGATGGCATACTGTATATGCAGTCATATCGTGTCGGGGGGCCTTTTTTATAGAGGCATACGAGGATAACGCAGTGAAAATGGGGAATTGTTTATTGAGGGGTACGAGGATACTTATGTAAGGCTGTAGCACCCCCCCACTATAACCGCAGTTTTAAAAATCGTCCCAATGGTATTTTTAAGAGGCTACAAGGATACGCAGGATCTTTACAGTATATATCTGTAGGCTATTTCCTGATTTAGTGAGAACTTTTGTTGGCAAATTCAACTGACCGTGAATCTCACACAAACAAACACTGCCTTGCTTTCATCTGAAAAAACTTTGTTAATGCCTTCTAAAATTCTTTATAACGAATCGAAGGCATCGCCGTACTTCATGTTTGTCGGGATTACTAAACATGATGTTGTGCGCGACTTAACACACGAGATCACAAATTAGGCGGTCCGCCCAAGTCCTCTTTGCGCGTGCTCAGTTGCCCTGCGTAATTGCGATGGCAGGTCTCCTTATCCGCAGGGCTGATGCCCTGCTCAATAGCCACGACGAAATGTTAATCCTCTCTGATAGTGTCAAAAGACTTTGCTGTTTAAACTGTATTAAACCCAACTTGTTCATTTGAATCCAGAAGAATATATTATACAACTCTCCTATGAAAAACTTGTGTAAATTTAGACCTAGGCCTAACTTGTTTGGGCCTAGGCCTAGCCTAACGTTTAGGCCTAGGCCTAGGCCTACGTCCTATTTTAAAGCTGATATGACTAGGCACTCACCCCTTCCACGGCGAACTTGTCGATGGACAGAGTGTGATTCGTAGCCAAGATTTTAGTAGAATTCTTTCCATTTTCAAATTAGATCCTGAACGGGACGGTTCGGGTTTACATCAGGGCATATGTAACTTTGGCGCGCTAGATATCAGGTGTTTTGCATATGAATGCGCACTTTTGGGCTGCCTCAGTGTTACCACAAAATGAGAATACAAAATGAGAATACCAAATGAGAATACAAAATGGGAATACAAAATGAGAATACAAAATGAGAATACAAAATAAAAATACAAAATTAAAATACGAAATGAGAATACAAAATGAAAATACAAAATGAAAATACAAAATAAAAATACGAAATGGAAATACGAAATGAAAATACGAAATGAAAATACGAAATGAAAATACGAAATGAAAATACGAAATGAAAATACGAAATGAAAAAACGAAATGAGAATACAAACTGGGAATACAAAATGAGAATACAAAATGAGAATACCAAATGAGAATACAAAATGGGAATACAAAATGAAAATACAAAATGAAAATACAATATGAAAATACAAAGTGAGAATACAAAATGAAAGTACAAAATCAATATACAAAATCAAAATACAAAGTCAAAATACAAAATGAACAACAAAATATCCGTGCCCTTTTGGCGTTCCATACCAACTGAGAATTTTGATATACATTGGGGTGATGACTATGGAACGCCAAAAGGGCACGGATATTTTGTTGTTCATTTTGTATTTTGACTTTGTATTTTGATTTTGTATATTGATTTTGTACTTTCATTTTGTATTCTCACTTTGTATTTTCATATTGTATTTTCATTTTGTATTTTCATTTTGTATTTTCATTTTGTATTTTCATTTTGTATTCCCATTTTGTATTCTCATTTGGTATTCTCATTTTGTATTCTCATTTTGTATTCCCAGTTTGTATTCTCATTTCGTTTTTTCATTTCGTATTTTCATTTTGTATTTTCATTTCGTATTTTCATTTCGTATTTTTATTTTGTATTTTCATTTTGTATTTTAATATTGTATTATAATTTCTTATTTTAATTTTGTATTTTTATTTTGTATTCTCATTTTTGTATTCTCCATTTTGGTATTGCCCATTTTGTATTCTCATTTGGTATTCTCATTTTGTATTCTCATTTTGTATTCCCAGTTTGTATTCTCATTTTGTGTTTTCATTTTGTATTCTCATTTTGTATTCTCATTTCGTATTTTCATTTCGTATTTTCATTTCGTATTTTTATTTTGTATTTTCATTTTGTATTTTCATATTGTATTCTCATTTCGTATTTTCATTTTGTATTTTTATTTTATATTCTCATTTTGTATTCTCATTTTGTATTCTCATTTTGTATTCTCATTTTGTATTCTCATTTTGTGGTAACACTGAGGCAGCCTCAAAAGTGCGCAATCAATATGCAAACACCGATATCCTAGCGCCGCCAAAGTTTACATAGGCCTGATGTAAACCGAAACCGTCCCGTTCAGACTAATTTTTGAACAATGGAAAGAATCTACTAAATCTTGGCTACGAACAACTTGTCGATCGACAGAGTTTCGCCGTGGAAATGGGGTGAGTGCTGTCAATATCCAGCTTTAAAATAGGACGTAGGGCCTAGGCCTAGGCCTAAACGTTAGGCTAAGGCCTAGGCCCAAACAAGTTAGGCCCCTAGTTCTAAATTTACACAAGTTTTCATAGGGAGAGCTGTATATATATTCTTCTGGATTCAAATGACAAGTTTGTTTAATACAGTTTTAAACAGCAACAGTCCTTTGACACTATCAGAGAGGATTAAATTTTCGTCGTGGCTATTGGCAGGGCTATAAGCCCCTGCGGATAAGGAGACTGCCATCGGGGCAATATCGCAGGGGCAAACTGGAGGCACGCGCAAAGAGGGGCGACTTGGTCGGACTCGCCTAATTTGGTGATCTTTTTTTTTCATTTGACATTTATTTCAGTCTTTTTTTATCAAGTGGATGACAGTGTACCAATTTCGTTTAAAAAGTAAAGTAAATAGACTGGGGACAACTCAGAAAAAGCAACGGCTGCTTGTGGGAATGAGTTACCCCTTGACAAAAACACAAACAAAACAGGTACACGATTACTTATCTAGTTGGAGTGAAAAAGCTTACGAGATTCAGAAAGATATAGAATAACAATAAACAAAGCAAAGACACTTAGATGGAAATAAAATATAATATAAGGCCTTAGTTTCGCCATTTAAAGTTGCCATTAAATGATTCTTTAAGAGATTTTTTGAAAGTACTTATACTACTGGAGCTACTACGCAGTCTTTCAGGTAAGGTACGTTATATCCAAAGTTTTGGGCCCTAAAAAAACAGATTGCTATGGCTGAGAGGCAGTTACAACGAACAAAATGGAAGGGAAAAATTAATACGAGACGCACGGGTGGAAATGGTCGTGGATATTGCAAAAGACAGAGAGTAAATTAGTTTGTTAAAGCTTAGATGGTAGATTACCACAGATTCCAGTTATACATAAATATACTGATATTAAAACGATTTACATCAAATATTGATAAAGTCTTCATTTCTCTACAGAGTTTCCATAAAGTAATGATAGGTTGTGCATCCTTATTAAAAATAATTCGAAATTGCTCTGTTTCTGAAAGGACTTATGAAGTGATCAAAGAGCCTAGTGGGTGTAAGTACCACCCACACAACATTACAATAATTCAGGATATGGGGACAATGAGTACATTATAGAGTGTGATAAAGAATAATTTCTTGGTTAAAAGACCCACGAAGACGACTTGAATATACCAATGGCACAAAACGAAACCTTATTAAAACGTACTGGATATGGGTTCTCGTCCAAGATGAAGTTCTTGTCAATGTAAATTACCAAGGAATTTAGCTGTACTGGATAGAGGACATAAGGGTAAACCATTGAAATTAATACTAGTGATAGTTTTGGATCAATGCTCTTATTGGTGGGACCTGAAGACAACTGAAGAAGTTTGTATTTACATTGAGGGATGAGGAGGGGAAAGGGGGAGGGGGGGGAAGGGAAAAGAAGTTTTGTTTACACAGAAAAAACCAGGTGTGTATTTTTTGCTTGAAAAACTCATTTTGTACAGTTGTTTAAGAAAGCCGAATCCAAGTTGCGGTGGGAGTTAAAAAAAAGATTGGTATCATCAGCATACAGGATGACATGGAAAAGCTTACTAGCGTTGTGGAGATCATTTATGTTAAATTATAAAAAGAAGAGGGCCAAGAATAGAGGCCTATGGGGGAACACCACAAGATATAGGCCGCGTGGGAGAGGAAACATTTATTAAGATGTTACAGGATTGGGAACGATCTGAGAGATTAACTCTTGAACCAGGTTAAGGCGTGGACCTCGAATGCCATAGTGGATCAAGTTTACTGAGGAGAATATCATGATGTAGGGTATCAGAAAGCTTTTGATAAGTCCAAGGAACGTCCCTGATACAAAATGGTTCTTTTCAAAATGCACAATTTAATAAAGTCGGTACTTAAAAAATGAAGTAAAGGCGTCGAGAATTTCCGATCTTCCAGGAAGGAAACCAAATTGATAATCATACAAAACTTCTATACTTATTTAAAAAAGCTATAGACACGAGAAAACATAATTTTCTTCACAGAATTTTGGAAAAAAACATGGGAGTATGGATCTAGCACCATGTTGTTAAGTCAGCGCACCACATCATGTTAGTAATCCCGACCAAAACATGAAGTTAACGGGCGATGCGCTGTCGATTCGTATAAAGAATTTTAGAAAGGCATGTATAACAAAAGTTTTCAGATGAAAGCAAGGACAGTTCTCAGCGTTTGTTGTGTGAGATTCACGGTCAGTTGAATTTGCCAAACAAAAGTTCTCACTAATCAGAAAATAGCCTGCAGATATATACTGTAGAATCCTGCGTATCCCTTGTAGCCTCTTAAAAAATACCCTTGGAGACGATTTTTAACTACGTATATGCTAGTTTACATTAAGTATCCTCGTAGCCTCATAAAAATTCCCCATTTTGGACTGCGTATCCTCGTAGCCTCTTAAAATACGGCCCGCACGACAATTATGACTGAATATACAGTAGTATCCATCATGGTTCAGGTAAGAGGATGGAAATACGGTATGTTTCACTTCCGTCCTTTTGGAAGGAGGTACTGTCGGCCCTGTGGTACGATATCACAATGTGTAAACATTAGCATGACGAAGATTGTTCCTCAAAAACGACAGTCGCCGCAGAAACGTCAGGGGGCTGGTCATTGGGGCTCTGCCCTGGGCGAATAGTGATGGCAATTCGTCCTTATTCGCAGGGCATTGCCATGTGAATGATGCTTGGTGCCTGTTTTCTTATCCACAGGGCCTACTTTGGTCTTGGCAGTAGTGGATGACATTCAGTCCAACTATTCCCAAGGGCTCTGCCCTGTGAATAAGGATGGCGCTCTTCCTTATCCGCAGGGCTATGCCACCTGCCAATAGCCACGACGAAATGTTAATCCTCTTTGAAATTAGTAGTCAAAGACTTTGCTGCTGTTAAAACTGTATTAAACAACTTGTCATTTGAATCCAGAAGAATATTATTATACACTCTCACTAATGAAAACTTGGTGTAAATTTAGACCTAGGCCTAACTTGTTTGGGCCTAGGCCCTAGGCCTAAACGTTAGGCCTACTTATGTTAGGCCTAGGCCCTCAGGCCTACGTCCCTATTTTAAAGCTGATATGACAGCACTCACCCCTTCCACGTACGGCGAAAAAACGTTGTCGTACGGACCAAGTTGTTCGTGAGCCAAGATTTCGTAGAATTCCTTTCCATTTTCAAATTAGGTTCCGAAAACGGGACGGTTCGGTTTACATCAGGCCTATGAAACTTTGGCGCGATAGATATCGGTGTTTTTGCATACGATGACGCACTTTTGAGGCTGCCCTCAGTGTTACCGACAAAATGAGAATACAAAATGAGGAATACCATAAATGAGTGAATACAAAATTGAGGAATACAAACTGAGAATATAAAATAAAAAATTACAAAATGAACAATACGAAATGAGAATCCCAATATGAAAATACAAAAATAATGAAAATACAAAATAAAAATACGAAATGGAAAATACGAAAATTGAAAAATACGAAATGAGAATACAAAATGAGAATACAAAAAATGAAAACACAAAATAGAGTATTTAATACAAAACTGGGAATACAAAATGTGGGGGGTGGGGGGGGGGGGGGGTGGGGGGGGGGGGGGGTGGGGGGGGGGGGGGGTGGGGGGGGGGGGGGGTGGGGGGGGGGGGGGGTGGGGGGGGGGGGGGGTGGGGGGGGGGGGGGGTGGGGGGGGGGGGGGGTGGGGGGGGGGGGGGGTGGGGGGGGGGGGGGGTGGGGGGGGGGGGGGGTGGGGGGGGGGGGGGGTGGGGGGGGGGGGGGGTGGGGGGGGGGGGGGGTGGGGGGGGGGGGGGGTGGGGGGGGGGGGGGGTGGGGGGGGGGGGGGGTGGGGGGGGGGGGGGGTGGGGGGGGGGGGGGGTGGGGGGGGGGGGGGGTGCGGGGGGGCCGGGGGGTGAGTGGGGGTGGGGGCGGGGGGCGGTGTGGGTGGGGGGGGGGGGGGGTGGGGGGGGGGGGGGGCCGCCGGGGGGGGTGGGTTGGCGGAAAGGTGGGGGGGGGGGGGGGGGGGGGGGGGGGGGTTTGGTGGGGGGTTGGTGGGGTGGGTGATGGGGGGGGGGGTGGGGGGGGGGGGAGAGCGCCCCCTTTAGACGGCAGGGCAAACGCGGAGGGAGACTTGGTCAAGTGTTTTAAAGGAACCGCTGTCTTTTTCACCTTTTACAAATCATCACACCATGAAACGTGGACAATGGTCACCGTATTGTTGGCAGATGCTTAGACCCTACCCCTAAGAACTTAATCCATAGTTACAATACAAGAAGGGGCATTTTACAGTCGGCCATTTATGAATATTCAGTCCATAGTGGCTTTCGTGGAGAAACAAGAGTTGCTTTGGGAACCTAGGCAAATTCGGTATCAATAAAGACAGGTCTCCCGGCTACTTACGTAGCCGGAGCCCTGTCTTTATTGATACCTTTCGTATCAAATGCAATCTACATGAAATATGGAATCGATTTCATTTAAGAATGGAAAAAAATTCATAAAACTATTAGCAATTTCAAGCGAAAAAATGCAACGTGGAAATTGGGGGGGGGGGGGGGTGTACGACTTGATAATAGGCTACATGCAATAGCGTGTAGTGACCTGATTTGGAAATTTACAGTAAGATATGATTAACAAAACGAAGCCTAATTAAGAAAAGAAAAATTGGGGAAAAAGAGAAGTCGATAAAAGCTACAAAAAGGAAGATATGAAAGAAAAAGCAACTGTAAACAGTCGACAGTTCCTCAACACTAAAACCGCAAAACGAGAAAAAACCCACTGTCCAGTCTCCGGGAGGCCTTGAACTCACGTAGTTAACAGTCGGAGTCGAGCGCCTTACCAACTACGCCACGACAATGCTGATAATCCAGCGCATTATAATTAATATTTATAGTCTATGGTGTTAAGTTGTGTGATATACAAATAGAAGTGTAGGATGTAAGGGGGGTCGGGAGCTCGGAGCGAGCACCCCTTTTCACTTGCATCCTTAAATATTGGTACCGTACTCTTAAATTGCCTGAAACACGCCCCAAAATTTTTTTCAACATGCTTGAATGTTACGCTATTCATGTTTATAGCATGGCTTGAAATGAACGTTTCTTAAGAGCCTGCCCTATAAATGTTTTTAGGCGTGAAATTGGAAAATTTGGGGGATTTACTACTACAGGACCTGCCCTCATTTAAATCAAAATGTCAAGTAAACCACAAGGGGCGATTGGCTATTGTGGACTATTTCATATTTTAACGTTTCCCGACTACACTGGGAAATTTCAACGACCTTGCGGGGATCCGTCCTCGACGAGGGACATACATGGCACCTAAAAACCCAAAATGCGCGTCGAAAATTTTGAATTTTACTCTCCACGACCCTTACGGCACTCCATCTCCCTTGTCGTAGCTACAGGCTGCAGTCCTACATAGGGACGTTTGGACCCCTGTCGCGCAAATTCTGGCGCTATCCTCGGCCAGCGTCGGGATTACACATTTTATCGTACCTACTAGGACTATCCCGACTACATGTTTACAGAAGAAATTGGAAAATTTTGCGACCGGCAAAGACCACGGCTCCTGAGCTTTTCCATGCCCCTTCCCCCACCCCTATTGATGTCATTTATAGGGCAGGCTCTTAAGAAACGTTCATTACAAGCCATGCTATTAACATGAATAGCGTAACATGGGCGTCACCAGACATTTTTAAAGGGGGGTCGTATTTTGTGTGAAGGAGGAAGTTATTGCAACGTTAGCGACAATGTTCGCGCGTAGCGCGAGCACTACGGCGTTGGGTCCAGGGGCCCGCTTAAGGGTCCCTGGTGGGGTCCAGGGGCGAAGCCCCGGGAGCGCTGTTGAGTTACACATTTCAAATGCCTATAATGCAGTGAAATGATCGTCAATATTGCTAGTTTGATAATGCCAAAAATATGATTTCATATAAAAGCAAAACGTGAACCCATGGATGGAGATCAAAGATAAAGCTTTTAAGTCTTAAAATGACAATGGCACCAGAACGTTTTTCTTTTAAAGTTGGAGGCCTATCATGGGAACCATGGGCTCGGTCAAGGGAACCAACCGGTAGGATCCAGAGCCAAAGGATTCCCTGGACAAAAACCCATGAACGCTCTTGGAATATAATGAAATATTCAAGGATAAGGAGGTAAAAATAGCTAACCTCAAATAACAAATCACAGCAAAGTTTTAAGCAAACTGAACTTTGCAATCCAAAGAAATTTAAGAAAATTGTTCAAATCTGCAATGAATAGCGTCTCATAATTGCTTAAGTTATGGCTCTACAGAACAGAACAGTAAGTTTGTGCAAAATGTGATTTTTACCAATTTACTTTGTGTTTTACTTTCAACCTTTCTCCTTCAAGACCAGAAAATACTGTACATGTCATTTAATCCATTAAAATAGGTAAGGGAAAATAGTAATTTGGGGGACTCGATCTGTAATTGCAATTGCAGCGAAATTAACCACTCAACATTAAAAGAAATTTATACTTTGCCATGGCAGAAGAAACCTGTTTCGATTTTTGGTACATCCTTTAATCGTTCCTGTAAAAAAAGCTCAAAGGGGGGTCGTTTGCACACCCCGACCCCCCCCCCCCTTGGTGACGCCCATGACCGTAACATTCAAGCATGCTGAAACAAATTTTGGGGGCGTGTTTCAGGCAATTTGGCTCGAATGGAGAATCCGTGCCCGGAAGTGACGTACGTGATACGCATAGGTATAGGGTTAGGGTTAGGTATAGGGTTAGGGTTAGGGTTATATACGTTAGCAGGCATACGGATAGGGTACGCATACGCATAGGGATAGGGTTACATACATAGTAGGCATACGGATAGCATACGGATAGGGATAGGGTTATACATATGGTACGCATAGAGATAAGGTTAGGGTTATACCCTTAGGGATATACGTATAGAATACGTATACATGTATAATTATAGCCTACGTATACATCTGTAAGTACTTATAATATTTAAAACCGTTTGCCGGCAGCTCGGCTCGCAGCGCTATCGGTTAGGGCATAGGATCGCTATACTGAGATTTATACCGCGTTCGTATTCTTGCAATGTTCCGCGTTCAAATCCCACTGTTGCTTTCTGTTGAACAGCTTGTCTTGTCATGTTACTGTTGGTTCTTTTAGAACTTAACTTGTCACTGATCTTTTGTAAGTTTTAAGTTATAATTTACGCAACTTCCGGTCACGAATTCTCCATTCGCACCTCGGCAATTTAAAGTACGGTACCAATATTTAAGGATAGAAGTGAAAAGGGGTGCTCGCTCCGAGCTCCCGGCCCCCCTTACATCCTACACTTCTACTTGTATATCACACAACTTAACACCATAGACTATAAATATTAATTATAATGCACTGGATTATCAGCATTGTCGTGGCGTAGTTGGTAAGGCGCTCGACTCCGACTGTTAACTACGTGAGTTCAAGGCCTCCCGGAGACTGGGCAGTGGGTTTTTTCTCGTTTTGCGGTTTTAGTGTTGAGGAACTGTCGACTGTATACAGTTGCTTTTTCTTTCATATCTTCCTTTTTGTAGCTTTCATCGACTTCTCTTTGTCCCCAATTTTTCTTTTCTTAATTAGGCTTCGTTTTGTTAATCATATCTTACTGCATGGGCGTCCGCAGAAAAAAATTCAGGGGGGGGGGCAAAAAATTCTAGGGGTGGGCAAAAGGTCCGCGACACCATGAGTTTGCCCGAAGCGCAAGAAAAGTTTGCCCAAAATGCCTCCCACATCGCTGGAAATGCCATTTCTAAAGCCTATTTACCACATATAAACAGGGAAAACACGTTTTGTTCGGTTTTTTCTTTATTTTTATACGTTTTTTCAAATTTTTGATTTTCCAGGGGGGGGGGGCAAGTGCCCCCCCCCTTGACCATGCCTGCGGACGCCCATGTCTTACTGTAAATTTCCAAATCAGGTCACTACACGCTATTGCATGTAGCCTATTATCAAGTCGTACACCCCCCCCCCCCCCCCCAAATTTCCACGTTGCATTTTTTCGCTTGAAATTGCTAATAGTTTTATGAATTTTTTTCCATTCTTAAATGAAATCGATTCCATATTTCATGTAGATTGCATTTGATACGAAAGGTATCAATAAAGACAGGGCTCCCGGCTACGTAAGTAGCCGGGAGACCTGTCTTTATTGATACCGAATTTGCCTAGGTTCCCAAAGCAACTCTTGTTTCCAAACGAAAGCCACTCTGGACTGAATATTCATAAATGGCCGACTGTAAAATGCCCTTCTTGTATTGTAACTATGGATTAAGTTTCTTAGGGGTAGGGCTAAGCATCTGCCAACAATAGGTGACCATTGTCCACGTTTCATGGTGTGATGATTTGTAAAAGAAGACAGCGGTTCCTTTAAACTTGACCAAGTCTCCCTCCGCGTTTAACCGAATGTCTGTTGCTGTATAGAGCTTATGCACCTATGTCACGTTTCTCTGTTTTTCCATCCAAGCGTATATTGTGCAACAATTGTTACTATAAGGTGCTACCGTGAGCGCGTATCTTTAACACACCTACTACGTATGGCAGTTCCATCCAGTAAGCCAAATTGAAACGCGCTGACGTCACGTGCATAAGCTTTATAGGACACTATTGTACCTTTAGTTTGATTATGTAATAGTTGGCGCTACGAATTACTGGCATGTCTCCTATATCTGAGATTTATTTTCAACTTCAGAGCCGCAAAGCGAAGGTAAGAGATACTAAGTTGCCTACTGAGACGCTTCGCTTACGTAAAGAGGTTCTTCACGTGACGTCTTTGAGTTTCAATTTGGCATACTGTACTGAACATGTACAGACGGTGTATTATCGTTACGCGAGCACGATACGGCCTTAGTTAATTGTTGTACAATGGACGCCTGGCCGTCAAAATAGAGAGACGCGCAGCGCAGTGACGTCGGTGGAGACTGTGCACGTCCGTTTACATCAACTTCTGTCTACGTAATAATGTAACGTGTAGGACACAAAACGTTACCTTAGCAACAGGATTCACTATGAAAGCTTGCGCGACGATTACGAATGAAAGTTTTGGTCGTCTAACATAGATAATACACACTGAAGTAAATAATAGATACTTACCTTCGTGTATCTCATTGAACTGCAAATCCGATTCTAGGCTATCTAAAAAGTACAGAATTTCACATTGACTAAGTAGACAGCTGCTTGCAAGATCAAAAAATGCACAGCGCATATTAAAACGCGAACGCAACTTCTGCCGTAAAACTTTTATGTGGGCTGTATGACTGCAAAAAGTACGCGCCCACCCGTACGCGCGGTTGGGCTCGTACTTGGGGCTTCCATAGAAAAGAGAATTCTTGTTTTGCTTAGGACGCGCACGCGTGCACTACACACAAACGTTATCCGGCTATGACGAGCTGCACATAACCTCATAACGTTTTTGCGCGCACTAAAGTACTTGTGCTGTATTAAAAAAAACGCGCTTTATTTTTTATGATTATGAGACGCGATACGGAGCACGCCGGACTAAGCAGGTCACATACTTATGCAGGCAAGCCCTATAGAGCTTATGCACCTACTTCACGTTTCTCTATTTTTCCATCCAAGCGTACATTGTGCAACAATTGTTACTAAGGTGCTATCGTGAGCGCGTATCTTTAACACACCTACGTATGGCAGTTCCATCCAGTAAGCCAAATTGAAACGCGCTGACGTCACGTGCATAAGCTCTATAGAGGGGTTTCAGTCACGTGACTTTAACCAACTAGACGCAATTTTGAAGGGCAAGATCGCGCGTCTTTTTGGTTTTGACTGGCACGCGTCCATTGTGTGACAGTAATATCTATGGCTATGCCGTGCGCGTAAGCTGTAAGTTCGCTTACTGCGTTCGTGTTTTGCCCTTCAGTGCCTGGGAATCCATTGCGCGTGACGTCACATGAAATCCCTAGACGTCACATGAAATCCCTAGAGGGATTTCATGTGACGTCAGGGGCAATGGATTCCCAGGCACTGAAGGGCAAAACACGAACGCAGTAAGCGAACTTACAGCTCACGCGCACGGCATAACCATAGATACTACTGTGACACAATGGACGCGTGCCCGTCAAAACCAACTAGACGCGCGATCTTGCCTGTCAAAATTGCGTCTAGTTGGTTAAAGTCACGTGACTGAAATCCCTCTTATAATGACACAATGTTAAACAAAGTACACGCAAGGAAGAAACGACTCGTTGGATGGGACACTGTAAATATGGACATAACTTTGCCTCCATGGATGAACATTTCGCCATTTTGACCTCGGTCTCTACTCAATAAACACTCTAAGTTCTGTGACATCATATGCATGAGGTCTATGGGGTCGGTCGGGGGCACATCACTTCCGAATGACAACAATGTTTTCGAGTGAAAACAATTTATTGCACGAATTCGGCGCGTAGTGATGTCCAGGGATTGTTTTCACTCCAGGAGTGTAGCGCGTTAAGTGCTCCCATGTGGTCATACTGCAGTCAGTTGCTGTTTTCACTCCAAAGTTGCTAGGGCAACGAAAAGACCCGGATGACCGACCGTTTCACCTTTTGCACGCGTGAAACCTCCATTCAAATTGGGAGGTTTCACGCGTGCAAAAGTCAACGAACACAACCGTGTTCTGGAGGACATGCTAGGTCATGTACGAAAGAAATGTGCTGCGTGGCACAGTTTCCTCCAGAGCAACTTAAGCGCGTCCACTTAATTTGACCTTTTGACGTCTGGTGCAAGCCGTCCCAATAAGTTCTTGATGGTTCCAAGTATCGTTAAATCAAGGGCTTCAGTTTAGCTCCATTTGCAAAATAACTGTATTTCCTCCCCGCGTTATTCGACACAATTACTCACAAATGAACCCATATCGACTTGTTTGGATCCAAGGACCTATTTCTGTATCACAGGTATCATAAACCCTTTTCCAAATAGCAATTACCAAGAATTAGGACTTTCACCGACGTCACGTGTTCGCGCGTCTCTTTGTTTTTGAAGGGCAAGATCGCGCGTCTGTTGGTTTTGAAGGACAAGCGTCCATTGTGTCACAGAAGTATCTGTGGTTATGCCGTGGGCGTGTGCTTTAAGTACGCTTTCTGCGCGTGTGTTTTGCCCTTCAGTGCCTGGGAATCCCAATTGCGTGACGTAACGTGACATTCCTCTATAGATAGTTCTCAGTGACGTCACAGCTAGGGTTTAGCAACCGCCATGTCTGAGGGCAAGCCTGTACACACATGCCGGGGTTGCTCTCAGACATGGGTGAAATAATACACGTGAAAAGCTCCTATGACGTCACGTGAGAACTATCTATAGGGTAAAGTTTTTGGTATGCGTCGTTCTGTAAATGGCATTTTGCTGTTCCCAAAAATGACACGTACCAAAAATCTATCCAACAATGCTTTGTAATTGTTATTTGGAAAAGGGTCCATGGCATCTTCTAATCAAGACCTTATGCACTGACGTCACCCGACGTCATTTTGGATCGTTTACAATGAAGCAAGCTGCACGCACGACGTAGACTTCGCATGAGCGCGTAGTTGATTAACGCGCGTATCCGACACGAACACATATCCGCATGTCTGCATTTGTTGGTGTAAGTTGCAATGACACGCGCTTGCCTCCAACAGGCCCCACTTTCTGTTATGTGACGTCATATCCATATACGGCTTTTCCATATGCGCGTAAGTATTTGGCACGCTAATAGAGTATGCGTTTCAAATACAGCACGTCGTCGTCTGAAACGCTATTCCGCCGTTTTTCGGCACTGCGCATTACCACTTATGATTGCTCTCCACATCCTTCTGTCACTTGTAAGTTCTGCCAAAGAGTCCGAACCAAGATGTAGATCCGGTCTAATGTTTCTGAGGTCGCTGTTGACTCTACTGCACCAAGTTGTTATCGCTCTCCGATACAGCACAGGCACAGACAAATGCTTAAGCAGGTATGTGACTAGTCCGCAGTCTGCTGACCTAGTATTTGGGAAGCGGACTAATGTGACGTACACACGAGTCACGCAGCTCTACAACGGAATACGCGTGCTTATTTTTGTACACACAGGCAGATGCTCAGATAGAATGACTGGCAAATCAAACTAGCACTTTCAATAATATTTAATGGAAAAATCAGTCTACATTTAACTTGGCTTTTTGAGTTACAGCTAGAGCGCCACCGCTTCGTCCATGTTACAGGTAGGTACATAGAATTGGTTTCATTTAAACACGAAGGGCAAGTATCCCATATCTGTCAACTAGTTATTCGTTTATAAAAAGGTAAAATCTGTATCAGGTTAAGCCTAACGAACTGCATTCGGCATCATTCAGATTGACTCATTTTGTCATGATGTTCGATATTTCTTTTGTTTGCAACGGTTTAACTCGTCGGAAAATTTACACTGCAAATAGAGATATAGCCTAAGCCCATCAAGCTATACGTTAGGCATATAGATCCATTTTGCCAAAAGTCACAGAAAATACATACAAAATAGGCCTAGGCCGGTTTCAAATTTATCGAGCTAGCTAACAGAGATAATGAAGTTGCGATTAAAATAATGGTATGATGCGTCTTACAGCTACTATGTCGAACCATACTTCATTCAGTCGAGATATAAATTCCAGCGGAGGCTACAAAGTAATGTACATACAAGGGTAGCCATGCGATCAACAAAAGCTGTCGAGCATTAGTGCGGGTATGAAAAATCTTCACTAGCTGTACCTAGCCGTCTACATTCCGCGCCGCCTAGCTATACACGAAAAATGATGACAATTAAGGTGTAGTATACACTCGACAGCTTGACTCTTCGTTCGATATACACATGTATACCCGTTATACTTCTTGATTTCAGTCTGTCTTGTGGGGACAACGGACGAGGGGATATTAGTGATCACTTCGAGATCGTCCTTAAAGCTGTGTTTGATTAGAGGGAGCAAGGAAGACTCGGTTTTTGTGACTTTGTCAAAGACAGTTCTATATATTGTGAAGGTACCACGAAATCATGGCTTATTATAGCTCTAAATATTGATAGCTACTTATCTTCTCTAAGTTTCTTTTTCTGCATGGCTTGGGAATCTGAAGAGGATGATCGAGTTAATCTGACTAAAGCCTAGTCATGTAATTGGATAAAGCATATCTGTGTAAGGACTGAAACCTAAATCGTCTGGTTACAGGGGAATATTCTTCTCCAGCAGAACAACAGTATTCGGTGATATTCAGAAATGGCCACCCCAGCCTTACCACCCGAAGAAACTTTGGATGAGGACGCTTTCTTACTGAAGGGTAAGGATTATTGGATTATACTAACTCGTCTAGGGGTAATTAAAGTTAATTCTGTAATAGGCTTTAAGCCGGATTACTTTGAGGGTTCAATCGAAACTAGAAAGCCTTTAGTGTTGTATATAGCCTGGAAAAATGTATGAAGACCCTTCTGGGCTTGAACTTTAAATACTTCAAATTCGGATATAAACCTGACGGGTAGAGGGAAGAAGTTGTATAGACGTGGAGGTCATTCCACGCGGCGAGCCATCAAGGCCCATCAATACATCCAGGTAACTTATTAAAGATGGCCCGGCGTGGACCCTAGATTGTATGGTGCATGAGGATTCGATGTGACAGGCTCAGGGAAGACCTTGAGATAAATGACTAATTTTCCATGTACCGATTTCACTGGAACTAGCACACTCCTGGGTGGGGCCCATGGGTCAAAACTAGGCCCATCCTAAAACCTTTCGGAAAGTACGCAAAATAATTAAAATCAAGGCATGGTTCTGTTCACTGTACTGTGTTGCATCGAAGTTCGTAGGCGTTGGAGGCGGCGGGGCGGGGGGGACGCCCGGGGGCTGCAGCCCCCAACCAAATATTTTTGTAAAAATTCGGGCAATATGCTGAGAATTTTTCGGGCACCTATTGAAAGAAAAATAATGCAATGATGTAGCTAAAGTTAATAAATAGTTAAAAAAATTCCTTGGTAATTAAAATTAAATTCTGATTTGAATTACACCAGCACCTGTATATCCGGTACTAATTCAACAGTGTGTTTTTTGATGGTTAAACTTATATTATGATTATCAGTGGTGTATTTAGGGGGCCACTGGGCCATGCCTCCCTCAATGATGCCTATTTTTTTCTTTTTAGTACCTAAATACGTAATTTTTTTTAACCCAAATTTTACTTCAAAGGTGGCATATGTGGCACCAGATTGCATGTAAGGACACCTAAGTTTTCAAAAATTTTCAAAGGGGGCACCCCTCCCCTTAGACCCCTCCCCCAGGCCGGCGATCACACAACACAATGCAAGCTCCCCACCCACATGAGAGAAATCCAGAAAATTATAATCAATATGGAAAGGTAGTAATATGGCAAATTATTGTATGTATAGCAAGCTGTGTGATGAACGATGCATGCCTATATGATATACACATTAACATGTTGAAACGCGCGTGGAGTACGCGGACTTTGGGAGGTAAATTTTTCGGGCAAGTCTTTACAGCCCCCGCCCCAAATCAACTTGGGCTCCTACGCGTATGTCGAAGCTATAGATGGTCTATGAAAACTGCAGATGAACGGCAGTTGGCAACCGTTATATACAACTGCTGCTCTATGTTTATTGTCTCACACAGGCTATTTTGCTCCATTTCAGTGCTTGTTAAGGTAATGCAAACTACTACTTAGATAATCAATGATCAGACACGTAGTTAGATGTTAAAGAAGGGCAGGATAGTTTCCATAGGTGAGATATTTATCAGGGGCCGAGACATGTTAAGCCAATTGTAATTTCGTTCTTAAAAAGTCCATGGGGCGAAAATTTGTCTAGGGGCATCCTTGTCCCTTACCTACGGGAATGCAGGTGATGCATGTGTATCTGAAGAAGAGTTCAGACAGTGGCGTCGCCAGACTTTTCGAAGTGGGGGCACTGGGGGAAACAACGTCGTCATCGGAGTGGCACACCAAAATGAAGGACTGAGCGTCTCTGGGGGCGTCGAAGTGACTCCCAGAGCCCCCGTAGGCGCTACGCCCACAGGCCATTTAGGCCCTTGGTGGTCAAAGGGACAACCCCCAGTGGGGGTCTACGGGTGAAGCACCCGAGAACCTGGGGTATTTACAAATTGTGGCCTTTAGAATGAAGCATTTGACTATCTCTAATATAATATGGCATTGGATGCATACTAAACAGGCCACAAAAAACAGAAATCACAATTGGATCATTTGTGTTGCCTTACTCGTACCCTAACCATTAAATTATGGGGAGGGGGTGGGGTGGGGACGACGAATAATGTTAAGGTTTACATTGAGCTTTAAAAATAAACCCTTTATGCTGCCCAATAAGAAGTAATGTTGAGACAACTACCTTTCAGGTATGCCCCTAGGGGTAAACCTTCAGATTAGAGCATCGAAGGTGTATCAACGGTTGCGGATTCAGGGCTAGCCGGGGAATTTGGAAAATGAAGTCCTTGAATGTGGTTCTTCGTGTTTTGGGTGCCTTAATATTATAATTATGAAAGAGAAATTTCCTGCCTATTCTTCAGCAATAAAGGGAAAAGGGGGGCTAGAGCTACTTGAGATCACCCTAGTGAACGCGGGAAGCATGCATAAAATTCTGTGGGAATTAACATAGCCAATGAGAGTTTCCTGTTTAACTATCCTAACATACCTTTTATTGGATTCACATTGAAACGGCAACGAAAATCGCACTTTTTACAATTTTAGAACATAAAATCAGACTAAAAATAATCGACGTGAGAACTGTACGAAGGGAGAGGATTCATGGCCATAGTAGTCCAATAGCTGCTGAAAATAGATGTTGAAACGATAGCTGTGGATTATACCTCTCAAAAAGGCAGTCTTTCACATAGTTCAACAAATAGATGCGCGCGAAGCGCGCCACAAAATTGTAGTTTTGAGAACATTTTTGGCAATTTTAACTGCATGATTGACTGATAAAGTGACAGTGGGTCCTCGTGTTCATATATAAACGGTATGTTTGTGCATAATATTTTCTTACCCTTCTTACCCATGGCGATGCCTCTGAGTCCAGATGGTGTTGGTCTGGCAATCGATGTTAGAAGGCAATCAGCATGCTCTAGAGCAGTGCCAGGAATAACATGTTTTCATGTAACTGAGATGTGAACTGTCTCCATGATTTATTTAACATACAATTAAGTCTCCCAAGCTCCTTGTGACAGTGTCCTCATTCCACGTAAGCTATCCTACAAACAATGTGCAGTATCTGTGCCGTTTGGAAATTTGGGACGGGGAAAGCTAAAGACAGAGGGGAAGTTTTGATTCTGAGGAGCAATTCTTTGCAGCACCCGTACAAGACATTTCACAATTCGTTATGCAACATGCTGAAACCTCCTTCAACATTGCATCAATAGCATGTGATAAAATTCCCCCTACTCCCATCCCCAATTTCTAAGCTGCAAATGAACCTTTACTCATTTACCTTTCTGTAAGATGTAAAACACGATGAAATGTGTCCATTCATATTAAATAAATTGTATTTTCGGACCGAAAGTATTATAATTATATACATTTTAGAGCGCATAAAAAGAAGATTTATTCATTGACTGAGTTGGAAATAATAAACAGGCACAAGGGAAAATATTGCATTGGTCAATAGAGTGACCAAACGGTCGGTTCTCATTTTTTCTTAAACAGTGTAGAGCTGACGTTTGTCCCTGATGGTTTCATGTCACTAATTACGCTAGATGCCTACAGAATCTATTTAGTTCTTCGACCTCCAGATCCTACTAGAGGTTCCAAACACGGACATACACCCTTCTGTTAAAGTGCACAAAGTTGCCTCGCATCGCAGTTTGAAATGTCCATATCATGACCATTCAAATTTTGAGGCACAAGGGCTTGAATAATGCAGTCATGTTTTACCCTGATCACTACTCAAAGACAATTCACAGTAAGCAAATACTTGCAACCCATAATTGGCACAATTAAGTATACTCTTAAAACACTGGGGTTAAATTTAGCCAGGATCGGTGTTCTACTTTCTCCAATACGATCCTGGTTAAATTTTCCATGCAATTCTAGTTAAACTAACTCAAATCCTAGTAACCTTAACCAGATTTTGCGTTAGTTTAACCAGGATTTCATGGAAAATTTAGCCAGGATTGTGTTGGAGTAAATAGAAACCGATCCTGCATGGTTAAAGTTATCTGCGGTGTTTTAAGAGTGTATTGGTCAAATTGCATTAATCTTGGCACAGTCTGTATTTCAACTCATTTCAACGACATTAACTATTAAAATCAATCACACTTCAGTTTCATAAGTCACATGGTCAGATGTAAACTCACAAGTCCCCTGGGCCTTTTACACGATTTTCAAATTTGTGTTCCATGACCGTTGGTATTTTGAGCTACTAGTAGGTACCCCTTGGAGCGAACTCTGCTTGCTAGCTCGTCTACACAGGTTCCTGTGAATGAACAAGAAATATCCCGTACAGCCCACTACGAGAGCAACTATGACAGGATGGTGCCGTGGTTTCCTCTTCGACGCTTGAATGAAAATGCTACTTTGCACAGCGAAAAGAGTGTCCACTAAAATAACTTCGATTTTTTTTCTTTTTTGAGTAAGAATTTCTAGTCATTTGCCACAAAATCTGCAACACAAGTTAAAGGTGATCAGTCGTCTTGAAATATTCTTTGTGACGTCAGCCTTTTCTTGACATGTTTCTGCAGTCGTCACTGTTCAAGGATACACCGTACAAGCATGGTATAGCTAATCGGTAAGCAAGAAGAGACGGCTTGTAGCTGTATACCTACTAGCTATACCGATGTCATCATAGCCACTTGTACGGTGTATCCTTGAACAGTGACGACTGCAGAAACATGTCAAGAAAAGGCTGACGTCACAAAGAATATTTCAAGACGACTGATCACCTTTAAGTACTTCCCCTCTCTAAAATGGCCTGCAAAACCTTTACAGGACTAGATTCGTTCGGTAATTTTGTGGCGGCGAAGTTCTCCTGAATTAGTGGTATGTTACCTTATTTATACAAAGTATGAGGACTTGAAGCGACTTAGACAGTGGCATATGGGAGATGCCACTTAGTGGCAATTTCCTGGCCTATTGGCTTCAGGTTAGGGTTACCCAACAGGCACAATATGCACTGTGACTAAAGCTGCAGCGAAGAAAATGGTGATTTATGAAGAAAATGGGGCCTACAAAAATAGGCAAATTACTACAAATTTTCACGTTTTTAGCCTTTGACAGACCTAGTGCCCAGAGCATACGAGACAATAGTACTCCATGCCTGTTTGGCTCACATGTCATGATATGCAGTATCTGTGTTGTCAAACATCATATAAGATTCTTTGAAAGAATATAAGATATGAGGGAGTTTATGTTTCAAAGTAAGTATTGAGCGAATGCTTGTGCGCGACTTAAGAAATACAGAAAAATCTGAACACAACCAACAGACGTATCCCCCCTTTATTTACTAGCAGTATATTTAGAAAATCGTGTACAAAGTCAAATGCCTTGTAACATTTCTGTAGGTGCATTGCACTGTCACGCAAAAGCCATCCGTCACGAAAGACAATTAGCTCGAATGGAGAACACCCCATAACCATGCTTACAACAGCAGTGGACTTACAACGACAGCATAATGTTTTCACAGTATGAACAAAACTACTAAAGCAAACAAAGATCCATCTCACACATTTTTTGGGGAAAGCATGATATAAAAGGCTATTTTTAATACAAGAGCGTAACAAATTTTCGATCGCAAGTCAAAATGACATTGAAATATTTTGTGTAGTCTAGACTCATTACGAGACTGGTACATTTACACACTATAACATAAACATCAAGCCGAACAAAGTTCGAGCTGTTTTTTTTTTTAATATTATGACATCAGGGTAAACATTTGATTATATTGCTAGAAAAAAAAAACAAAGCCAAAAGACTGATGCTCACTGCGCAACATCGGTGTTCTCCGTCGAACTAAATACAGCCATGTGCCCATCTCTTTATGTGTGACTAGTATTTGAAGGATGGATGGATGAATGGATGGATGGATGAATGGATGGATGGATGGATGGATGGATGGATGGATGGATCATGGATGGATGGATAATAAATTTAGAGAGTGTTTGGCTTTGTACGTATACCATAAGGGTTGAGCGGCATGCCAGTGCATGTCGGTATCCTCTATACAGGTATACCGATATACCAATATAAGCCCTGTCGGTTTTTGCTGATACAACGACATCGTATTCATAAACTTCTCAGAGCACTGCCAGTTTTCTCCTTGAAAATACTACTCATGATGATAGCCACAAGGTGTGGGGTCCACAAGCAGATTGTAGTTAAATCACACTATAGCATATTTAGACAATTTATAAATTACCTGTCTAGAAATACCTATACATATTCGGTATTATATCGTCATTTACAAAACGGTGTACCTGTGAGTGCTTTTCTTCATAACGACGAATCTTACTACCAGCCAATTACAAACCCAGCGTGATAAAACCCTTTACAGCTTTATCAAGGAATACCATGTTACAACTCCCTGCATAACTACAGCCCTGGACGGCAGCCAACCATGGACAATATGCAGCTGAAATAAGCACAGTTTATTAGTCAATCGTTTCTAATTTGAAGAAAAACTGATGTAAGAGGGGCTGATAAAGTTTATAAATGCGGGCAAAATTTACTTCAAAATTTTCTGTGTTATAAGAATTCAAAATTTGAACCAGAGTGTCTGGGGCTTTTATTAATATGGAATCGAGGCAAATGTGAAGAAGAAACAAAGCAACACAGACAAGCGTGCTACGAAATTATACTAAATGACATATTCTTTTTGGATTGAATGTTATTTAATATCATCTTGAGACCATTATAGAGATAAGAACTGGATTCTGGTAGACGAAATGACATTTTAAAAATATGAACTCTCAGTTACCAATTTTCAGGTATAAGCCTAGGATGCGTTAGCCTAAAAAAAAAATTAACTTTTGAAAGTGGGGGAGAAGGGCTGTCGGCATGCTGTCACCCCAGCTACTGTGATAATTTTACTTTATATTGGCCTGAAAAATCACATTTGAAGAAAAAGTGGACGAGCGGAACAATGTATGGTACTTTGTGAATAAATTACCGTCTATGCCGGCACTGAGCACAGCCGCTCTATATAGCTGCACGGAAAGCGACGATTTAGTCATGGGTTACCAAAAATTATATGCGCACAAGGGGGACTTAGGACCTGCAATAAGACCGCCCTCATTCGGGGAAAAAGGTCGCTCTTTTCAGGAAAATACGATGTTTCATCGGGCAAATTTTTTACAACGAAATACTAAAATTACGGGCAAAAGAGCTCAGCCCACCCAATTGAAAGTAGTCCCATGCCGTGCGCCTATGTCTGAATTTGAGTTTGTCAAGGCCCGAGTTTTGAAAAATACCCATGACAATGCACGTTTTATTCCCCCAAGTGCAAAGCCGCTGGAACGAGGGAAGGGGGCAGCTGCGACCTCCAATAACTTCAGTTTGAAGGGTTTTGTGTTAACACGTCCAAACATTCCTGAGAAAATGCTTAACTTCTGTAGTTGAATGGTTCAGCCTTCACAGCTTGAATATACCTTTCGACGGCACTGATGAGATAGACTACTTACAGTACTGAGTAACCTAATACCACCTCCCTGCTCATACCGCGCTTTCGCTCAGTACATTAACCGTATAGCTGCAGTAGTTGTAGGGTTGGTTGTAATGCGAAATGGCTCTTACAACTTCCCAAAATACTGTTATTACTTTCTAAAATCACTGATTGAACTGTTAAGGAATAAATTAGTGCATAAACTCCCCCCTCTTCCATCATATTAGGCTAAAGGCCTAGCCTACTTGTTCTCACAAATGATATCTACATGATGGCCGGTGTGTGATACTCCATAAAGTAAAACGATTATCTGAGACAGCATGTCAAATTTATTCGTTCAAGTTGGTTACCCACATTTTTCTCATATTTTTATTTGTTTGATGCAAATATCGTAAAGAGGAAGGCATGTAAAAACTCATTTTTTGTGTATCCAGCTGTGGCAATGTGTACAATACGTGAGCTTATTCAATCACATGTGGGCACACATTATTTGGATAACATCGGCTTACTAATGGAAGTCCTGAGTGATTTATGAAATACACGAAGTGTTTCATTTGCCATAATCTCATGAATAAACATGACAATGTGTGACTACTCATGAAGAACCTGCCAGTTGTAACGGTTGAACAGGACAGTGGCGTAGTCCCCACCTCTGAAAATATTCATGGGAACCCCGGGGTCTTTCACCACTCAATCTGATGGGGCTTCAAATACGACAGTGGTATATTCTTTCACTCTTCAGCCCTTCCATTGGCAGTGACTGGGAGGACTAATACATTTTTGATTTTTGAGGGGGGGGGGTGGCCACTGAAAAGGCATTTACAACAAGGATAAGAACAATTATTGTGCCGCTATGATATAGGAATGACGACGTCTGACAGAGCACCTTGTAATTACTGATTTGCTATAAGGAGCCTAATATCTTCGCGTCGGTTGTAGGGTAAGCTTCTTATCGTATTCCTGTTTGGGCCAATTTATTTGCACTTAATATTCTTACGAGAACAGGCTTACATTCTTACCCTAATACACATCTTATCATATGATTCCGACCTATCAAGGTCGCGGTATTTCCATCTTTCAGATGTGGACAGCTGACCCCTTAACACTGACTTAAATGGACTATTGGCGCCTTTAAAGCTTTGCATCGCGATTTAGGAGGCAGGCTCGGATCCAGACATTTCGAAAAGGAGGGTGGGGGGCTGACAGCCCCCTTGAATATTCTCCTAGATTAACATTATGCTAATTTTTGCGTATTAGTTATTGTTGATGTGGCGAAAAAGGGGGGCTGAGCCCGGGAAAGCCCCCCCCCCTTGGATCCGCTCCCGGGAGGTACTTTAAACCAAAAGCTTCTGTACGATACGAGCCAACCTATAAAGGTTATAGCGTTGAGATATTGGGTAACTGTTACAAAGCGTTTAAAACACCACCCCCACCCCACTGGGTCCTTTGCTCCGCTACTGGACTGATAAAGCCTACTTTGGCTATGCATATTTGAATACGTATTTTCATAATTATGCATCACACTTATATACATTCGGCTTTATCCGTGCCTACATAATGACCAAAAGTGCAATTGGTAAAAGTGAGGCGCCAGGCAACCAGCAAAAAAGTTTTTCAAGTTCGATCGAGCCATTGCAAAGTAGTCTCATGCAGTTTCATATATCAGAAAAATATTACTGTCAAGGTAGAGAGGGGGTAACTCTACGGCCCTCACCCACATTACTTGAGCCATGTTCCGGCCCTCCCCTTATCCCCACCCTTGCCCCCTGATGTGTCGGTAGCGGACAAGTTAACAACGAGAAAGAACCTTCGTTTGAATTTACAATGACATTTGCAGATTTGCTTACTGCAGTCGTTTTGAACATAATTCTGAATGACATCTAGAGTGAGAGGTTATTTTATCTTTAACTCCAAATCAATTTGTTATGTTCTTGGAAAGTGATATTTCAACAGCTGTGACCAATTACTCCAAAAACAATTACGATGCATAAATGCTCACCCTGGTGCTTGTCAATCCACATTTGAACTCGTCCTTTAGGGAGATGGTATACAGTGTGATTGGCTGCAAGAATCTCGATACAGACATCTCGGCATGTATCACAAAACTTGATTGTATCTGCCAGTATACCCCCAAATATTACTCAGACAGTAGCGGTTTAATAGAGTGGGGAGGGGTACAATTGCCCCACACCCCCAAAAAAATTCGAATCGAGGTCCATGACTTTAGTCATACCCTTCTTTCCAGTAAGACGGCATTTTGTACAGAATATCGATCACCGTGTAAATAATTTAGACAACTGGCATTGCTCGCTTTGTGTTTGCATACAAACGTTTAAATGTTTGCTTCAATTTACGACATAACATCACCGCAACTGTGAACTTCACATTAAAGCATGAAATGTGTATGGATATTGATTGTCAAGTGTCAATTTATCATACATGAATGGAACGGTTAGAGAATGATTTCAGAATGGCGGCGAATGTTTGACAATTAAATTTTTGTTAACCGCTTATCGCACAAACCAGCTACCGGCAAAACCGCATGTTTTTCATACGCCCATATTGAATGTCTTCCGCGTAGCAAGAAGTCAGTTCTGCTTCTTAAAGATATTATTTCATTTTTATTTGAATTGCTTCAGAACGAACTGATTATGATCTATTTGAAATTCTTTGTGAATGAATTACGAATTATTTATTCTTATTAATTTGTTAATTATTTTCTTTCTTGCTTCAGAGGTTACCAAGCCTTACACAGAAGAGGGCGTGACCACCGTAGATGCTTCGAGGCCACGTCCTGGCAATTACGATAGGGCCGTCAATACATATACCGTCAGTGATGCACTAACGGCGATCGGAATGGGGTTCCCCCAGGTATTACTTTGTGTTGCTGCTGCTGTATCAGGGGTAAGAAAGTTTTCCACCAATGTATGCGTGACAAGCACGTTCTTGAGACAATTTTGGGGTAGTAAAAATAACCCTAATTGGGTAAAATTCTACTTGACAGAGTAAGTTTTGTCTCCATCTACATGGATAATTTTGGTAAACGAGCCTAGATTGACATCCCATGAATGATGAAAGATATAAGCCTCCTTAATCTATTCAATTTCGAGTACTGTTTTACCAGACTCTTTGATTCCTTGCCGAAGGCAGGAGGAATCTATGCAATCACATGCGAGTGTATGATATGCGTTATGTAGGCCTATGTGTGTCGGTATGTATGTGTGTTTGGGGAGCTTAATAAGCTTGTAAACACGATATCCTAAGATAGGAATAATATATACTGCTCGCACGTGGTATATGGCTTCATCATTTAAAGACAGAAAGAGGAAGGTCCAGATTGTTTTTAGTGGAGGTCAAAAGTTATGTGAGGTCATCAGAGGCCAACACCGAAAACTTGTCACCACGATATCTCAGAGTAGAAAGCATGGATACTTTACATACTTTGCATGTATATGCGTTATAGTCAAGAAATGAACTCGGTAGGTCAAAGGTAATCTAAAGTCACCTGAGGTGAAAATACAAAAAAAAATCTCGACAAATTGCTTGAAAACACGACATCTGAAGGTAGGAATGATGGACACTTTTCGTACTTGTTATAAAAAATTATCATATGAAGAGAAGGAACCCTATCGTGTTTGTTGAAGGTCAGAAGTCATCTGAGGTCACCAGACGTCAAAACCCAAAACCTTGTAAACACGATATTTCAAGACAAGGATGATGGAATCTTTTCGTAAGCTTGGCATGTAGATTTGTCATATTTAGAGAGAAAACCCTATGGGTTTTGGTAGAGGTCAAAGATAATCTGAAGTCACCTTAGGTTAAACTACGAAAAACTCGTAAACTGAACAGACAGTGAACCGTATACCTCAAATATGTGTTGTTTCGTGACCGCCGATTAAGCAGGGCTAGATTTTGTACCAAAGAAAAAAGCATGGGGAACAACATAACCCAAAAGCATAACTATGGTACATTAATTAGTAATTCTAATTTTAATTACCTAATTAT
This sequence comes from Holothuria leucospilota, assembly GCA_029531755.1. Classification (NCBI taxonomy): domain Eukaryota; kingdom Metazoa; phylum Echinodermata; class Holothuroidea; order Aspidochirotida; family Holothuriidae; genus Holothuria; species Holothuria leucospilota. The sequence continues at coordinate 23,985,498 of CM055964.1, read as the reverse complement.
GAACACGTGTGGAGGATGTTGTGACTATATTGCAATATTAGAAATGTCTTCTAATCAATGTGTATATTGCTGGTAAAGTGGGAAAAACTCGGTTTCTCATTCTGACACCCGGGCTATATCATCCTATCCCAGACATTTATTTCTTCAGTTTTCAATATCCAATTTTTGTCTTCCTATACTTACCATGCTGACGATATAGTCTGTCACTTCAAAAGGAAGGCTTCTGTTGTTTTTGATGGAGGTCGGAGGTCATTTTGAGGTCACCAGAGGTCAAAAAAACCGAAAACCTTGTATTCACGATATTTCAAGACAGGAATGATGAACATCCCCACTGCCTGGCACAGCCTGGCACTGCATGCCCAGCCCCATCCGGCACCGCAGCCACGCACTGCCCAGCATCGCCGACCTTAAAATAATAATAACAATAATAATAAAAAATGACCTGACTACTTTTGCGGCAAGAATGGTAGCATGAACGGTCGAATTGTGGTTTAGAGTGATATTAAGAATTCACCAATGGCGTGAAAGCAAACGCATGTGTTTAGTCGTGATAATATACGAAAACCCCAAAAGTTGGCTTAAATGAATAGAAAAAAAAAGTATTGTATAAATGAAAACGTATGTAAATACAATTAACCGTTAATGAGTTATTTTACTTAGCCACAGGTTTTTGCTGAATATTCGTGCAAAATGTAATCAACAGTTTTTGAAAGGCGGGTGGGGTATTGAAATGGACCAAAGGTGAAACCAAATAAAACATTAATACCAGTGGAGGGGGAAGGGATGGGGCAGTAAACTTAATGTAATGCAGTTAACTTTTCGTAAAGGCAGAAATTCATCACCCCAAAATTCCAAAGTCAGTTAGGTTTGCGGCAAACAGAATTCACAATTGGTGACTACACTTTGACTCACATAAAAACGGTCCAATTCACATTATGCATTTAAAATATATAAGTCATTCTGATTGGTCAATTACATGCGCATTAGTGAAATGTGAGACATGTAGAGTAGCCTGGTACATTGCAAGCAGATAATGGATTTACTGTATACCTCGGAATGAGTAATGGAGGAGACAGAGTGCTAAGATATCACAGGAGAGGACGAAGTGTTAAACTTACATGTAGTGTCCGAGATGGATTGGCCTTGGACAATTAAATTAGTAGAGGTCTTTGTCTGGGAGGTGTCATGAGAAGTGGTTTTAAATAAATTAAGTGTCTGTAACCAGGAAATCTGCTATCTGTGGGACTTGAAAGAGCATGCTGGATAAGTGTGTCGTTGTGAACCATAAAGTATCCACAATGATTTCAGACACGACCCCAGTAAGGGTGATAACTGATAGGGAATAGTGTAAGCTATTCAAATTTTAGCTCTTATTTGGATTCTTTAAATGATTCAGAAATTGAGCTCAATTAACCAGAAAAGGTGGATTGTTTTTGATTCAACTAGATCCGAACTCTCCGTCGACTGACGTTCTGTAACTCCCACCATCCTTCACTTTCCTATCTTTATTTCTTCAAGTGCTGCCTGTACCGTCACTCATTCGGTGGCATTTGTAATGCATGTATAGTCTACGGTAGAACAAATTGACTATGGACGTCAGGAAACGGTGTATAAAAGCTACTCTGTGCAGGCGAGTGAACCTGTCGTGATAATTGCTATAAGCCTCAGCCGTGGCGAGTAGTAGTGGCCTTGGCAGAGGCAAATAAAAAAAAATTGCATGGATAGCTTATACCCGCCGAATTTTGAGAGTTTTTAGAACTGAGTGCAGTAAATTATTGTGTTTGGTAGGACAGCTGCACACAATGGGCCGTACTGTAATTGTAATAAGTAGACGTATGCTTGCTGCAAACAAAGTTCAACTTCCAGAGACGAATGAACATGTGTTTTAGAAATGTGCAACAAACAACTAAACGCAGTTGTATTCATACAAGACTTACAAGTCATTTATCATAAGAGAATGATAAATGAACTGGTATAATTAAATATTCAGTCATTTGTCAAGTGAAGCGAAGTGCAGGCTATGCCAGACGGCCATACTGAGGATGAAGGACGTCCAATGGTTCCTATCCGGCGATATATATATATATATATATATATATATATATATATATATATATACAGACAGACAGATAGATAGAGTATGTGTGTGTACATAATACCCTTCTATGAACACTAACAAAACAAAATATTGGCATTTTAAAAACAAGCAGAAAATTAATATATATATATATATATATATACAGACAGTCAGACAGACAGACAGACAGACAGTCAGACAGACAGACAGACAGACAGACAGACAGACAGACAGACAGACAGATAGACAGATAGATAGATAGATAGATAGAATATGTGTGTGTACATAATACCCTTCTTTGAACACTAAAAAAACAAAATATTGGCATTTTAAAAACAAGCAGAAAATTCGTAAATCAACAATAGAATATTATATGGCATTTTCCGGAAAGTCGCCTGAAACTTGAAGTTAATTAAATGTTGGTACCTTTGAGTTGGGCTAGTAGGCTTGAAGGGTATACGCGTATGTTGTTTCTTCGACGTCATGTGATGGCACGTCTCTTTGGTTTTGAAGGACAAGCGTACATTGTGTCGCAGTAATTATGGTTTTGCCGTGCGCGTATGCTGTTAATACGCTTACCGCGCGTGTTTTTGCCCTTCACTGCCGGGCAATCTCAGACCTCTTTATGAAGTGTAGTTACTGAATGAAATATCAAGTCAATTGGGAATGATGATCTCGCTAAGTTCGTTTCCCCATGATAATTCTAATACATACATACTATTAAAGGCAATATTAAGTAGCCCCAGAATTTTCTTTGAAAAATCAGCAGACTCTTGCAAATCTCCTTCTATTGCATTACAAGCAACTCTGAAGAAATTTTGAACATAAAGCAAGCATGGGCGTCCGCAGAAAAAATGCAGGGGGCAAAATTTTCCAGGGGGCTAAACTTTTTTCATGGGAAATATTTTGATCCCAGAAAAGAGTTTAAATGCTACTTTCACACAGTGTTGACAAAGGCGTAGCCAGAAATTTGTCAAGGGGGGAGGGGGAGGCGAAGCCCATACACAGATTCTCAGCGCTCCGCACGACCATGGGTTGGCGAGGAGCACAAGAAATTTTGGCCCAAAATGCTTCCCAGATCGCTGGAAATGGCACTTCTAAGGCCTATTTACCGCACATAAAGAGGGAAACACTGGCAATATCGTAAATATAAACTTTGAAAAATACCAAAAATATGCTCGGGGTGGAGGGGGGGGGGCGGGTTGCTGGGGCCTGAGTGTTGATATTTTTATTCAATTGCCCCTTCCTCCGAACGCCCTTGAAAGGAAGGAGAAATTCTCCTTGAATTTCAGTATTTACTAACAAAAATATTGTCACATGATCAAATTAGGCCATTCATGAACTAGAGTGACCGGGCATACTCACTCTGATTGGGGTGACTGCGTTTTGCCTTTAAGGTTCAATCAGACGACGCGTCAAGATTGCCTGCGAATTTGGTTGCGTGCGACTTGCAACCTTCTCGCTGCGTGCAAATGTTTGATTTTGACCGAATGAAAATTATCGTGGGAGAGGTTGCGAGCGCTTTTATGAAAAAGTTGTGGGCTATCTTGTCGTTGTGTGTGAATAGATTGTTGCTTTTCTGTAGTCGTGCGCGACATTGTTGTTGAAAGTGTAGCAACTGTTGCCACTAATTGCATGCGACTCTATCCGGTTACTATGGTAACAACAAAATGACAGATGAACTGTGTCTTTAGTCTGCTTGAAGAAGAGAAAGAAGAAGTTAGACAAATGAAAAATAAAAATTATTGAACCTAACGTAGGGGGGTTGTTTTTAAATGTGAGGGCTTGTAATTAATAGTTCATTTGAAGCAAAATATAAAATGAGTCCGCCTCCTCAAAAAAGAGGGAAAGCTAGAACAGGCGGCGTAGCCCATAATTATTGAGTTGGCGTAACCAACAAGTGTAGTACGTAACTCATAAACCTAACTTGACTATAACTTAAAGATTTAGATCAAAGTGCAATTTTGATATTTTTGTTGCGGATTCCTGTCCTTAATGAGGGAGCTGGAGTTAGGCTAATTAAGGTCTGCTCTAATTTTCTTTATTTTTCTTTCAGAATAAAAATGTTTACTTGGAAAATTCCATTGCTTGCAAAATATTTTGCGAGGATCGAGCTTAAATAACATAAGGGAAACGATCAGGAAATGATTACATTTTTGAACAAGATGCAGTTGTTTAGGAAAAAATAGTATAGCTTTAGGAAAATACAGTAACAAGAAACAAATAAACAATAAATGGTTATCTGAGAAATAAATGAAAAGTTAATAATTAATTGAACGTATACTTCAACTTTTGTACACCTTATAGCATTTAAATAAATACGCCCTATTGCCAACCGTGGGAGATAGACCCCCCCCCATGCATTTTCCTCTCTTAAGACGTTAATAACTCTATGAAAGGATTAAGAGCCTTTTAAATTTAACGTTTGGTATAGACGACCAGAAAACTCTACATATTCCTTTGCTTCCAGAGTCTGTTTGAAATCGCGAGTAGTTAACAACCCTTCATTCTATAGCCTAATCGCAAGTTCTTGCAATGATTTAAACTTAAAAATTTTCACGTTTAACACTTAAATTACGTTCCCCCAATCTTCCAGTTAGTCAGTTAGATGAAATTCAACGACACGCCAACACAAATGTGTTATAGTGTCAAGCAAAGTTTAAATACGGTGCAAGTCCTTCCCTTTAGTCGTCTCTTACGACAGGCGGGAGATACCGTGGGCATATTCTACAACCCCCAGCCCACAGGGGGCCCCAAATCTTCCAACAAGGCTGGAGCTGTGCGTTGCTGAAACCCGTTAACTTACTAAGCTACGGCATAGATAAGCGTGTAGGACTACTTTTAATCTAATTTCTAATCTGTTAAGGTGAAGTTTTTAATGCACTCTCCCAAAGAGGTGTATATTTTGCCCAAAATAGCAATACATAGCTGTAGGAAAAGGGGGAAGGGGGTACCACCCCCTCACTCTGATTGGAAAGGGGCGGAAACCTCGTTTCTCCCCCACTTTGGATGACATGCTGCCAAAATATAGCATTGATTCGGATGAAATTCCTTCAAAGTTTGTCAAACATTGCACCATTTGGCATCCAGGGCACTTTAAATAGGCTAGTCAAAAAATTTCCAGAGGGGAGGGGTCATGCCTCCCCTTAGGCTCCTTCCCCAGGACACTGATCACTAACATTCCCTTCCGCCTCCCACTTTCAAAAAGCTTTCTACGCTTATGCAATATTCTGGCGGAATGGGGGAGTGCAGCCTCAACCCTCGCCTCGTATGCAAGTTATTGGAAACATGCAGTTTTCTTATACTTCCTTAAATCTGACGCAAAACGGAATTCCTTTCTGTTTGATTTGTTTTCTTTTTGGAGTATTTGAGTTTTTGTTGTTGCTAAAATCGACTAATTTATAGGCAGCTAGAAACGTGAGAACAAATCCACATTAGAATATTTCCTTCGCGGGATTTTAGTGCATGCTGACAGCGAGAATTGCTCAAGTTATGTATAACGAAGTTGAAATAAGTACAAGTCATTTTTTACCAGTATGTTGTAGGAAGATAGACTTTCAGAGGTTTCCTCCGACATAATTGTCTTCGGTAGGTCTGTATAGGACTAAAAGATTCAGATCTAAGTTCATTCCCAGAGCCAATGTTTAGGCCGGACCATACTCCACAATCTATTACCACATTAAAATATATAAATGGACCACATATGGCTGCGTTCTTGCCTGTGTTTCTCTTGTATTTATATAACGGCTATGAAATGTTCAAGTATGAAAAGGCGCCTCCAGCAGACCATGTATATGAAAGCTCTCCACGCGATTTTTTTTCCGTATAACAACGAGAGGAAACCGCGTTCAAACTGGGCGTGTTTGCGAATGCACTGTATGTTAGTATTGCGTGTGCGTGCAGGTACAGTAAAGTCCATGCGGTGAGTTGCTATTTGTCAAATATCAACTCCCTTGTTGATGCATGAAATTTACCACTTAGTGACACTAAAGATACCTCACTGCCTCTCACTCAGAACCACTAAAAAATTCATTAAAGCGTTTGTCTTTTATAGAGGACCAATTATCATATTTCATCAAAGCATTTTTACTAGAAATGTTCCTTGCCGAAGGGCGTGGGAAAACCAGTCGCATACCCCCGAAGGAGCTCAGGAGCTATGTCTATCAATTTTGTACGTGCAACCCTGCTATACACTCTAATTTAGTTATCACATGGCACTTAGGTATATCATTACAGAAGCCAGCCATTTCCTATTGTAAATAGAGCAAGTCTTTTAAACGAAGACTCCGATAATGTGAATAATTCATAATTCATAACATTCCCGTCGCTTACCTATGAACCTGATGCGACCTACTGCATGGTCAAGTGGTTAGAGCATCCGACTTGCAGCCGGAAGGTCTGGGGTTCGACTCCTGGCCGGGTCATACCGTCGACTTTAAAAATGCCATTGTGCTTGGTTCTCAGCATAAGCAATGGAGTAGGCAAAACAAGCCAGTGAGCCACAAGTGGAAAAAAGGCCGTGGCCGGCCTGACTTAAACCAATTGGTTAGAAACTGAGCCGTAAAACATCATCTAAAGGGTCGGGTCACACTACAGCGATTTTCAACCTGAAATCCGATCCGAATTCTTTTAAATCGGACCAATATTTTTTTATTCAGACTTTGTTCTATGGATGGTAACGTTATATCAATAACTGATCCTAGCTTGTCTCATGATAAACTGTTCTGCTGCCATTGTATAACTTATACCGCTCAATAGAGCGGTATTTGTTCGAAAATCAATCCGATTTTTGCACGCGTGTCCGATAAACGCTGTCTGCCGATGTGACGTCACGAAATATTTAGTTTACATTTCATTTTCGTAGTCCTCTGATGCAAATCATATATTTACACAGGTTGGCATGGGCGTCCGGAAGCGGGGGCAAGGGGGCACTTGCTCCCCCTGGAAAATAAAAAAATTGAAAAAAAAACGAAGAAAAAATAAAGAAAAACGAAGAAAATATAACATCAACATTTCTTAACAGTTCACTCAGTGTGAATTTCTACTCTCAAAACAGGAATTGAATAAAAATATTAACATTCAGGCCCCAGCAGCCCCCCCCCCCCACCCCCTCGCATATTTTTGGTATTTTCAGTTTACAGTTTATCTTTACGATATTGCTAGTGTTTCCCCTTTTTATATGCAGTAAATAGGCCTTGGAAGTGCTATTTCCAGCGATGTGGGAAGCATTTTGGGCCAAAATTTCCTTGCGCTCCTCGCCAACCCATGGTGGCGCGAAGCGCTGAGAGTCTGTCCTGGATATCGCCCCCCCCCCCCCTGACAAGTTCCTGGTTATGCCTTTGTCAAGACTGTGTGAAGTAGCGTCTAAACTCTTTTCTGGGAGTAAAATATTTCCCATGAAAAAAGTTGGGTCCCCCTAAAAAATTTTGCCCCCCTTGAATTTTTTTTTCTGCGGACGCCCATGCAGGTTGGCAAATTGTTGGCCCTTTCCGACCAGGGATTGAGAAGATTTTAACTAAAACTGACAAATATCGGACCGTAATTCTATCCGAAATCGCTCTTGTTTGACCTGCGCTTAACTCTAACCCTACGAACCTGATAAAATTCGCAGAGCCTGCCTGTTGTTGTTATGTACTCAGGGTCGTACAAAGCCTCAGTAAGGCTCAGGTAGGCCCAAGGTGGGAACTGTAAGGCTTATTTCAAAGGTCTCTACCAAATGCTGACCCCATATTTACCTTCCACCCTAATCCAGGGCTGCTTAAATTTGGGGGTGTAGGCCAACTAGCCCCACTGCCCCCGAATGGGTATCAGTCAGGTGTAGAATGTCTGTCAGATTTTAATATAATTTGTGGGATAAGCCTCGGAAGTCAATCCAACGATTTTTCCTAAGTACCTGAAATGAGAAATGTTCTTTCCTACACATATGCCTTTCGTGCGAATAATGTGAAAATTGTCCTGGTCTATTGGCCTAGAACATACAGTTTACCATACAAATGACCTACCATCATATTTTTTTGGAAGATTTCAAATAATTCCAGACAGCTCCGGCACTGTGTTTACCAAAGGGATTAAATGCGCCTTTTATTTACAAATCCTTGAACGAAACCACTATATAACAAATATCGAAGGAACTTGCAGTAATAAACCGTGCCTGTAACAAAGGGTATTATGCACATTTAGCTCACAATTCGGATGGTACATGCAATAAAAGGGAAGGGCATGAGGCCATGTTGTAGGCCTGCATAACTCTAACCATGGGCAGTGGCGTCGTCAGACGTTTCGGAGTGGGGGTGACACTGGGGTGACACAACTGGGGAACATTCTGGCAGGGAGAACTGAACTGTTCCGAAGACGCCATAGGAGTACCCTGTAGGGTGGTGTTCAGGGTCTCTAGTGGAGTTTATGAGTGAAACTTAGGTGGGGATCAGTGACGAAGCCACCAGAAGCTTTGCTGTATTCAAATAATTTTGTCCATAACAATGAAACCTTTCTTCACACGATATTGGGTGCGCATTAAACAGATAGCCTAATGCACAAAAATCACAATTTGACCAGTCGTAATTGTTAGCCCGTAGCCTTACTCACACAGGCTAACGATTAAATAATGTAGGGGGTTGTAGGTGGGGTAAAAGGATCATCATAGGGATTTTCAATAGGCTTTGGGACAATAATTCCAATTATGCTTTCCAAAAGGAGTAAATGATGAGACAACTACCTACGAGGTATACCACTGTGAGGGGAAAGCACTCACATAAGAGAACATAGTCGAATCTATGGGAGGAAATCCTGGGCCTCGTAGGGAAACTTTGGAGACTTGTAAGAGATATTATAAAATAATTAGAACAAAGACATCTCTGCATTTCTAGCAGCAGTATACGAAAAAATAGGGGGCTGATGCCCGCTGAGACAACCTGGGTGCACACTCCTTGTGACCTTTTCAAAACTTCCATTTCTTAAGCTTGGTTTCGAATTACTCTTATCAGAAGATAAACAGGAAAACAACGTACACTGCAGCATTGCACATTATTTTTGATTCCTTGCCGAAGGCAGGCAAGGAATCTATGCGATGGTGATGTCGTGTGTGTGTGTGTGTGTATGTGTGTGTGTGGGTGTGTGTGTGGGTGTGTGTGGGTGGGTGTGTATGGGTGTGTATGTGTGTGTATGTGACGCCTTGCTTGTAAACACGATATCTCCAGTTAGCAATGACCGACACTTTTCATATTTGGTATATAGATTTGTCATGTTGAGAGGAAGAAGCCTATTGTTTTTGGTAGAGGTCAAAGGTCATCGGAGGTCACCAGAGGTCAAAAAGCGAAAACCTTGTAAACACGATATCTCAAGATAGCAATGACCGACACTTTTCATATTTGGTATACAGATTTGTCATGTCAAGAGAGAGAAGCTTATTGTTTTTGGTAGAGGTCAAAGTTTATCTGAGGTCACCGGAGGTTAAACTGCGAAAACCTCGTAAACTGCTTGTAAACACGATATCTCGAGATAGCAATGACGGACACTTTTCATATTTGGTATATAGATTTGTCATGTTGAGAGGAAGAACCCTATTGTTTTTGGTGAAGGTCAAAGGTCATTTGAGGTCACCGGAAGTAAAAGACTGAAAATCTTGTAATCACAATTTCTCAAGATAGGAGTGAAGGACACTTTTCATATTTGGTGTACAGATTTTTCATGTCAAGAGAAAGAAGCCTATTCTTTTTGGTAGAGGTCAAAGGTCATCTGAGGTCACCGGAGGTTAAACTGCAAAAACCTCATAAACGGCTTGTAAACACGATATCTCAAGATGGTAGTGACCGACACGTTTCATATTTGGTATATAGATTTATCATGTTGAGAGGAAGGACCCTATTGTTTGTGGTAGAGGTCAAAGGTCATCTGAGGCCACCGGAGGTAAAACTGCGAAAACCTTGTAAATCACTTGTAATCATGATATCTCAAGATAGCAATGACTGAAACTTTTGATATTTTGTATGTAGATTTGTCATGTTGAGAGGAAGACCCCTATTTTTTGGTGAAGGTCAAAGGTCATTTGAGTCGTCTGGAGATCAAAGATTGAAAATCTTGTAATCACGATATCTCAAGGTAGGAATGAAGGACACTTTTCATACGTGGTATATTGGTTTGGCATGTTGAGAGAAAAAACCCCTTGTTTTTGATAGTGGTCAAAGGTCATCTGAGGTCACCAGAGGTCAAAAAACAAAATTCCCAATATCGTCATATGGGGTCACCAGAGGTCAAAAAGCAAAATTTCCCAAGAATTGCCAAGATTGTCATATGGGGTCACAGAGGTCAAAAAGCAAAATTTCCCAAGAATTCCCAAGATCGTCATCTGGGGTCACCAGCGGTCAAAAAGCAAAATTTCTCAACAATTCCCAAGATTGTCATGGGGTCACCAGATGTAAAAAAGCAAGAATTCCCAAGAGTGTCATCTGGGGTCACAAAAGGTCAGAAAGCAAAATTTCTCGAGAATTCCCAAGATCATCATCTTGGGTTACCAGAGGTCAAAAAGCAAAATTTCCCAAGAATTTTCAAGATCCAAGATCCATTGGAGGTCAGAGGTCATTAGAGGGCATCAGAGGTCAAAGACCAAATGCATTTAAAAACACGATATTTCAAGACGGGTGTTGAATACTTGTAATACTTGTAAATTTGAGGGATAAACCTCAGTTCAACAAAGCATCCCCATTCGGCAAGGAATCACTAAGCCTTTGGGCTTTCTGATTCGTAAAAGAAAAATTTTCCCTGCGTCTACCTTCTGCAATCATATGTGCAGGGGAAGACATTTCATGAGGGATGAGGGGTGGAAGGTGTTTGCGTTGAAAATTTTCCTGATTCAGTAGCAAATGTAACAAGAATTTACCTTATAAATATAGTTGAAGTGCGCTAAAATCAACGTTTTCTTCTGCTCCGAGGATGTAAAAGGGAGGGAGAAGGGGAAGGGAGGGAGAAGGGGAAGGGAGGGAGAAGGGGAAGGGAGGGAGAAGGGGAAGGGAGGGAGAAGGGGAGGGGGGTCGCGGGAGAGGGAGATGGAGGAGAAGGGGAGGCTATGGGGTGTCACCCGGCCCCCGTTTCATACTCCTATATGTCTACCACACAGGCCTTCAGTGGTGTACCAGTTTGCCCCGCTCGAAGGACATGTATTTCTCTCACACCTATGTTGGCTGCACTAGTTATACCAATATGTCATAGCAAAAGAGGTAGGCCTATCATTGTATACCGTACATACAAGATCTCTGCAGCGAAGGTTATGTAGCAATACGCGTGGCTAGCTATTATCAGATTATGGTCGCATGTAAAATGGCCTCTCAAACCATGAAGCATGTAGCTAGCCAGGGTACGGGGGGGGGGTGAAATAGCCTCCGGGGGCGAAATATATGGGGCAGAGATGTTACGATGTATTAGGGCAATATTGTAATTTTAATTGTCAAAATTCCTTAAGGGAGAAAACTTCTGGAGTTTACGCCTCCCGCCCTACCCCTTCCTTGACTGGTCTGTCTCAAACGTACAACTTTGTATGTAAGGGACCCATATTATCACTCTCCTCAGGGTCTCGAAATCTGTTAAAATGACCCTACGGCTGAATGAAAAGTTAATGACGTTTTAAGTATACATTTACTTATACGTCCTTGTTACATGAAGTCCAACATATTTCATCCACCTTGCTTTTATTTTTATAAACAAAACCAACAGCTTCTACAGACCATGCATCTCCTCCACATGCGCACGAGGCAGGGGCTGGAACTGTTATTTGGGGGGGGGGGCAAAATAAGTTTATATGCTATTTTTCGTGCAAACATGGTGGAAAAAAGTGCCCTCCCCTCAACCCCGGCCCTTGCCTTCCCCCTGGCCTAGTTGAAAATGGTCTCCCTCTAATTAAGTTAATGATCTGTACAGCTCTCTACAGCTGAAATAATCTTACCGTATACAACCCATAGTACGGCCCCTACTAAGTATAATCGATGTTCTGTTGTCAATGCACTACACAAGCATGTATGTACTGTGTATGTACTTTGTATACGAACAACATACGCAAGCAATGGATGGTGTGATCGAATACGTTTTAAACTTGAACAACAATAAACCTGTACCAGCATTAAGTACCACAATTCTCGTGAAATCACCCTATACTGTACATGCTATCTGCTGGTTGTATGCCAGCGTAGCAGCTTGCTACTAGTAAATAATGTGATATGCGATGTGATATAGGCCTAAGTACGTACATGCTTGTTGAAATTGTTAGCCTTAAATTCATGCAGTTTGACCATGGAAGTACTACTTCCATGGTTTGACTGTCATGAATTTGACTGTTGGTCAGTTGTCAATTTTGAAACAACCGCGCAAAACATGTTCTTTCTGGCTCATTTTGGTTTCAATGAAACAGAAGCGATTTGCTGCATGAAACCTTGGGGAACAGTCATTGCCGTTGGCAGGTTGGTATATGATTAAAAATGAGGTCATATTTGCACAGTATATAGCTAATGAAAAATTAGCATGTTGGTTAAGGCACCGATTTACTTTGTTAGATTGCTAGATATTATCTGCCCAGGACCGTAGCCAGGCAAGGTGCTGGGGGGGGGGGGCGAAAAAGCTTCTAGGGGGTCGAAAAATTTCCAGTGGGGGAGAAACATACTAAAATGCATTACGGCAATGCTAATTTTTGATCTTCGGGGGGGGGGGCGATAAAAATTTCCCCCTAGGGAGTCAAGCTTGACTACGGGCCTGTATCTGTCATTATAGCAAATTAATTAATCAGATTGACTGGCATTGAGGGTATTACCAAACGGCCACGGCCAGCCTGCCCGCTAGTCACATATACGTGGTGCTACAACCTTATCGTGGAGCAGACAAAATTAAACATTGTTGGCTTTCTCGCATTACTGCACTCTAGCTAATCTGACAGTGTGTAGGTGCAGCAATAGAGCTTATTAGACGTACAGAGTTTCAAGGGAACATTATTGCACTCCTTTGTAACTATCATAACTTCATAAGCATATGGAAACATTTGGATGGGGGGGGGGACATCTTCGTCTTTTTAGAAGAAAATTCTCCGAATTTCTACAAATTCTTCCCTTAATTTGGGGTTTACCATTTTATTAGAAGGCACAAGGCGTTTTTTCTCCCTGCAGCCCCATACGCCTATAGGAATTATGGTCATAGCTCACTTTATTTCTTGGGATAATGTTGGGTAACGTGGTTATTCCGATTTAGTACATCCGTTTACATCTGGTCTGATCATGGAGCTAGGGTATTAGCTGCATGGTCTGATCCGTCGTCAAACAGTCCGTCCATGTCTTTATTATCTGGCTCGAGTATTCCTGCAAGTGTCTATCTTATTTTGCAATTCAGGCCGAGACGTTATCACCTTTTTCGAGTGTCATCATGTGGCTTCATTTATTAGTGACGTTGAAATTTCTTGTTTGGCCCAGATATTCATTTTTCAAAAGACGATATGTCTTTTTTTTTGTCTTGTCTTTTTTTTTTTTTTTTTGTTAACGCCATCCCTATATAATTTTCTCATCGTTCATCTGAAATATTTTATTTTCTGTATGAGGTCAAAATAAAAATTCATAAATTATATTTCTATACAGCTTTCAGTTTCCACTTCTAGTTGAGAAGTATATTTATGCACAAAGTCAGAAAAGATGGAAAAGGACTATTAACTTTATAGATTTCAAAGATGCTTTTACTGCAGGCTGTAAACTTATTCTTGACTTTTAAATGAGCACCGCCCTCTTTCGTTCCTGTACTGAAATAAAAATTTGTTCCATTCATGATTAAGGTTGTTTTGGTTTGACGTCTCTTCCATAACTTTATATTATAGACCTTGTGCACTGACGTTATGCGACGTCATTTTGGAGGCAAACAATGAAGCACACAGTACGCACTCACGACGAGGTTTTCGCACACGTGTGTCGTAGACTTACACGCGTATCCCACCCCTCAGGGCTGTAGTCAAGTCCACCAAGCTCGAGTCCAAGTCGGAGTCCAAGTTCAAGTCCGAGGGCTCGAGTCCGAGTCCAAGTTCAAGTCTGAGTCCAGTGTTCTCGAGTCCAAGTCCAAAGTCCAAAAGTGTAAAATTTTCAGGTACTTGGCTTTGAAAGCTCCCTGCTAGCACTAAGCTCAATATGCAACCACGAACTGACCAAACAAATTAGAAAAACGTCATGTCAAACTAAATGAAATTATAGTAAGAAACTGATCAATTACATGTTAACAACAGTACCATAAACAGTGTAGCTTATGATATCCTCCATAGGCCTAACCCATGTAAAACAATGTAGGCCTTAATTGTAGCCTGTGTAATAGGAGTTTGCTGTAGTAATCAGAACCTACTATTGGATTCAATCATGCCTTTGCTAATCCATCAAATCTGCGGTCTCCAAAAGTAAACTACAGAAATCAGTGTTCTCCACAGAGTTTCAAGAGAGACGGTCAAGCGCAGAGAGCACAGGAGATAGCGAAGCACGTTGTTATGTGAGGGACTCCGCTGACTAGCTGTCTTTTTCAAGTTGACAGATCCTACCCAGTACTCATAGGTACCATTTAACAAATTTAATCGGCCTTCATTTGAAAAAAAAAAAACAGTAGCCTATTGTCAACATTTTCGGAGGCGGGGAGGAGCTTTTGTAGGAGGCTGGATATTTTAGGGGGTGGTCGCTATCTCAGGGGGCTGCAATTTTCACTCGGGGGCGGGCCGCCCCGTAAAACCCCTTGTGGAGAACACTGAAAACATACTTCCAGATTTTCCAGATACCAACAACTTCACCTTTCCCACCCTATTTCCACAAAAGATAGACACATACACGCTTACACACATAAAAGTGTCAACATTAAGCATTATCATAAGTGTATGCACATGCATGCAATTGCTTCCTTATGCCCTACATACCGTATCACATACCAAATTAAGTGGTTGTAAATTAAAGATGTTGATAAGGAACTAAAAAATCTTCCAAAAACTAAGATCTTTTCATGGTACAAGTCCTCATAACCTACAGTACAGTAGACCTATTACATCAAAGAATTACAGGCTTTCATGGGAGTCCGGAGGGGGGCAAGGGGGACACTTGCCCCCTGGAAAATCAAAAACTTGAAAAACGAAGAAAAAATAAAGAAAAAAAACGAAGAAAATATAACATCAACATTTCTGAACAGTTCACTCAGTGTGAATTTCTACTCTCAAAACAGGAATTGAATAAAAATATCAACATTCAGGCCCCGGCAGCCCCCCCCCCCCGCATATTTTTCAGTGGAATTTTTTAAAGTTTATATTTACGATATTGCTAGTGTTTCCCTTAGTTATATGCGGTAAATAGGCCTTGGAAGTGCCATTTCCAGCGATCTGGGAAGCATTTTGGGCCAAAATTGTCTTGCCCTCCGGGCCAACCCATGGTGGCGCGGAGCGCTGAGAGTCTGTCTATGGACTTCGCCCCCCCCCCCCCCCTCTTGACAAATTCCTGGCTACGCCTTTGCCAACACTGTGTGAAGTAGCATCTAAACTCTTTTCTGGGAGGAAAATATTTCCCCTTGAAAAAAGTTGGGCCCCCTAAAAAATTTTGCCCCCCCAAATTTTTTTCTGTAGGCTTTATTACATGGCAAATGCCGTTACTTTTGGGAGGATTATGAAATTTAAAATAATATGATGAAAAAAGGCTTGACTTGATGGACTCGACTTCAAGTCCAAGCCAAAGTCCGAGTCCACAAAGCCCGAGTCCGAGTCCAAGTCCAAGTCCAGAAAGCTCAAGTCAAAGTCAAAGTCCGAGTCCAAAAAAAGCGGACTTAAGCCCGGACTCGAGTCCTCCAACCCTGCCACCGGTAGACAAATCAGCTGTCCGCATTAGTTGGTTTAAGTTCCAATGATACGGGCTTGCCTCCACTGGAGGGCGCGCTTTCTGCTTTGTGACATCATATGCATAAGTTCTATGTGCTATTTACTTGCTATACTTTTACTCAGCCATTCCACCAGTTTGTCCTGAAGTATTAGGCTCTACCTGTTTTCATCAGTAAAGCGGCTTGGCTCTGTCTTGATCCATAGCCTTGGCGTTCTCTCTATATACGTTTGTTTCTACATACGATGGTTATGTTGTAAATAATATCGTGTGTTTAGTGTTTCTTTTGCCCATTGCATGGCTATTGCACGTTTTAATACAGTATCGAATAAAGGAGAAAACATCCTACATGGTAGGCATAGCGGAAGCACCATAATGTTGTAGCGATATTATTTAAAGAACTAATAAATGAGTCACATTGTCTTCGTCTGACGATAAACTTCCACCTGACATTTGCTATCCCTTTGGTCAATTTGACTCCACAAAGGGTCGCAAGGGAACTTACTCAAATATTGAGTCAAAATGGCATACATTTGCGTCAGTTTGATTCAATTTGGGTACTCATGATCTGAGCTCAGCCTGCTCTGTGCTGGTGACCCAAATCTTTTAAGAGTGCTGAAATGTACAGAGTTTAAAGATTAAAGAACCGTGCTTCAACGTACGATATATGTTCAACGCCCTTGGTATCTTTATGATATCAGAATACATCACGTTCGAGTGCTGCATTTTGTCTCGATTGAGTTTTGTTAGTAAACAGTATCCGTGGCAACAAACTTTTTTTTTTCTATTGCCATTAGTTAAATAATAATTTGGTATTGACGGTTTTATTATTGTCTAAAAGTGTACTTTTAATTTTTCAAACTTTAGATCGCCGTTTATGCTCAAGTTATCCTAGTTACAACAATAGCAGATTTCCTACGATGTGAACTCAAGCTGACAGAGAACCAAAATGCTCTGATAACTTCGGTGAGTTATTTGACGTACTGTAACGTTACCGCAAAAATTTTTATGTTACATGAAATAAATAACATGACAAAAAATTATTTTTGTTTTCAGAATCTGTATCAGGCACAGATAACAAAGTGATACTGGGAAGGTAGTTTTTAAGGGGGCCGGGGGGGGGGGCGCTGAGTATTACTGCTCTTAATTGTGATTGCCAAACTTATTGGGGCTTTTGGATTCTGTGGCATGTAAGAACATTTTTACTATCAATTATTCTTTCACTGAAAGGTCCACCTTCCAGCTGGACCAAATCTGATCACTATTAATTGTTTGTGGAATAACCAGAACAAATCACTCCGGCTGCAAACCTGTTAAAGTTATACTCTTTAAGTATTATACTTTTCTCTTTTCTACCTCTCAAAGAAATGGTCCTCACTAGAAAGTAAAAAGTTTTAATTGCTACCGAAATATGATGGGGTTGAATTTTGAAGGGATCAGGGCCAAAGGCCAATAGGACTCATAAGAACATAAACTTACTTTAATGCCCCACAAACTGCAATTTGAGGAATAGAGAGGCCTATATCTGTTAAAGACGCAGACAGTGTAGGTAACCTTTCCTTTAGTAATTAATCATAATAATTGGCAATCATTGTTTTCTCCTGGAAATGAAAGAGAGATTGATTCAATCCCCCCCCCCACCCCACACACACACCCACCGTTCTTCAACAAGATTTAATCTTATCATAATGCTTTATTTTAGATGTTCTTTTTCGTCCTAATCAGAAACAGATTTTGGGCTAGTTTATGCTTTGAAACTTTTAAGTTCACTCAATATGTTACGGTAACAACTTTCTTCTGAATCACTTTTCTATAATTTTCCAGGTATTTTTTCTGGGTGAAATGATCGGGTCATATCCAGCGGGTAGGCTTGTGGACATTTATGGACGCAAACCAGTGAGTTTATGACTGCCCTTAATTGTTTCTAAGCACGGTTGCTTGTTTAAATTTTATTGTTTATTGTTGTATAATTTTCCTACCATTGTTAGTCTATGTGATGCCTAATACATTTACTACTGGCACCTAGTGCCAAATTTATGGGATGTTTGAAACTCCCCTTTCCACGACTGGATACTGGTATCCTGCGCGTGTAGTGGCAAAGTGTTCAGTTGTCTTGGAGTGCGATTTCCGGCAGCCTGCCATATTATATGACCTTGGCACCAACCATTGTAGGGCTTGGGTCGTGATTCGTCCCGTGACGCACCCTTCTTTAGGAACAGAGAACAAACTGTATCTACCTCTAATGTCAACGTCTTCTAACAAGCCTGCAAACTATTCTGTTTTGCCAGGCTGCTAGGGAGGAGTTACAAAATAGTACCTCTATGGTTTCTCATTCCCTCTCTCGTCCCACATTCACCAGCTTCATATAGTATTACATTCTCTTTCGTATTGGTTGAGCATAAACGATTCATACGAAATAGAAAAAAAATCTTGGATAGGTTACCCCTCGAAATAACCGATGAATGTTGCTTTGGGTTCACACATAATCTTGTACATGTAGATAATCTTCCCCAATACTGATTTTCAGTATGGAGGAGGCGTATATTTAACTATAAAGTTAATAATTCCTATTCACAAGCGAATAATAGACTCGGCCCTAATTTGTCTTGTAAAGCATGGTCATAAGAAAAGGATGCATGTGACCCCAAATAGTTGTAATGGCAAATCACCTTTAAAATCGGACAAAACCGCAAATTGGTTTCTGTTATATAGTAGGAACGTTGTGGTAAATTTCCGCACATATAAGAGCAATTTCAAGTAACCTTGGCATTGGAAAAGTATAGTACGATAGTTGATAAAGCTAGCAATTTGTGAGGAACAGAAGAACTTAGCCAGCTATAGAGTCGGTCTTGCACAAACCTCTATGCTTACAGAAGGGAACTTCCTATCTACGACATGAATCTAATTCGACAATGCAAAATAATTTACCTGAGTAGGTATATTTGATAAATAACTGTATAATTGGGCCATCGGGGTGAATTTTTGGAATCTATCTATAGGGCGAAAGGAATTGCTACAAATTTTTAAAAGCTTCCAAGAGAGCGTTCCTCAAGATTAAATTTGCAAAAGCCTAAGAAGTAGAGTTGCAGAGGTTAGAAAGTGAATCCCCTTAGTACAACTACCATTTTTATAGCTTATTCAATAACTGAGATGTTGTATCTTGAAATGTGTTTATTGCATTTACCATAAAAAGATGTCAGTACATTTTACGGTGTATGTAGCTATCCATACTAAAATAATTACATCATTTTTTAACTATTTCATACGATCAGTTTATGAAAAACCCATAGAACTAAAAGCCTAAATACACTAGCTTCAGGCAGAAGAAAATGTCTTCTTTTCTTGAGAAAAGGGGGTGAACGAAAAATCGAGGATTAACAGAATTTGGGAGTAGAAAGTTAAAGACAAGGGCTATGTATAATACGAGCAACATCAGTAGACGAGTTGGGAAATTGGTTTTTGATGTACCATGTAGTACCACAGATTAAGTCAACGGATATTTTCTTACAGATACGAAGTTTTCGAGCAACTGTTTTCCTGTTTCTCACAATTTACCGTCATACTACCCAACCTTTTCGGTCTAAATTAAGGAGAACAACTTCAAAAAGAACTATTTCCTCCCAAAAGGAAATTCTATTTCACACGTGATTGGTGTCTAGAGAAGCATAATTTTAAACTCGAAAACTGTGCCTGTTTTCACAAAATATCTGTCGTGCACATGCAGTCTCTGTTATGGTACACTTTCCTTCCCAGCATGCATCGTGTATCGAAGTTCCCCAATAGACGTATTGCCAGTCAAACATAGCGTATGGGATGTTCCATTCTTCAATCGGGGGAAAACGTAAATCAGCCAATACATAAAGTCATACATATATCTCTCCTTCATGCTGTCTCCCTAGGCTGCCCTACTGCTGACGGTCGGCTTGTGGTACACTGGTATCCTGACAGCCTTTGCTCCCGACTTCCCTTGGATGCTTCTCCTAAGGTTCTTGAATGGATGTTTCGCAGTGGGTATGATCAGCGTTTACTCCGTTTACGTTGGTGAGATGACTCCATCCCGGGTCAGAATGGTGTCTTTACTTCTTTTTCCTGTGAGTTTTTCTATTCATTTCCTCTTTTCTTCTCTGTTTAGGCACTAAGACTATTGTAGTGTGTAGAAATCTTAGCCCCGCGATTGTGTAAATTTGTAGTTGGTGGTGAAAACGATTGAAGCAAAAAAAAAAAAAAAAAATAGACACAACAACAACTTCATAACCATTTTTATCACGATTATGACGATATGCCGTATTCCTGGTTTTATCTTGGCTTTGGAGGCCTTGAAATTTTTACAATACCATAATCGACGTCTGTTGCAAATGTTGAAATATGATGGTTGTTTCACTAAGTATATACATATCTTGTGAACCTGCAATATCCATGAACTTTGCCATATATTCCACAGAATCACAAAAAGGACGTATTACCTTCAGATGACAACTTCCAAACTATTTTGACCGTAACATCACACATGCTTTGAAGCTTTCTGAATGATGCATACCCGAAGCTGTAATGAAATCGTTTCTTAATTATGTAACCTTACCTCAGATGGTTTTTTATGTATGTCTTAAGCTCATTGTCAATGTTACCATGGTGCTGTTGCTCCATGATGGACAGCCGCTGGCAGCTCTTTGCCACCCCCTCCCCCCTTCCGAGAAATAAATGTTGGATTTCAGGGCTAAATGTACGTCATAATTTTTTGTAAACTAAGAAACAATTTCATGACAAATACCGCCCTTATGTCAAATGTCTTCACATAGACCTATAGATGGGGATGTTCCTTTATTGATAACAACCATGTTTTGTTTCCTTCTCTAGCTTTTCTTTGGGTTAGGAACCGTTTACATTGCCTCTATGGGGTTATTCGTTGTACCGAGTCTAGGCTGGAGGTGGCAGGCTATCATGGCAACGATGCCAGCATTATTCACTATTGTCCTAACAATGGTAAGAGAAGCTAAAATAAAGGTTCCATCATATAGCACACTGTGACAGTGGCGTAGCTAGAGGGGGGTCCCCCCCCCACAAAGCCTCCGAAGGCCTCTGTCGGAAATAAATAATAACAAATAAAAACAATTCATTTGAAACACTTACAACACTTCTTATGTTTTTATGCAGAATTACACATCGATATGTCAAGGTGAAAATCAAAAGTCGGTCTCAAAATTGCCTGAAAAGCAAAAAAAGAAAAAAAAAGAAAAAAAAAAGGTCCCCAGAATTTGAATTTAGAGTCGTACAGCTATCAAGGTAATAATCTGTCGGAATTCTTTTGCTTTTGCCCTCCCCCCCCCCCAAAAAAAAATATCTATCTACGCCACTGCACTGTGAATTCATTCTACCCTCTTTAATGTCCAAAGATGTCACTTCACGGCCTTTTGGCTAAGGTCACGTGTAGTATCTGTTCTTTTAAGCCATTCTAGAACGGAACCAAGCCTGACAGACACGAGATGCACAAGTCTAAAAAGCAAAGAGAGTGGTCATATTTAATTTGTGCTCATTAGAGGGACGTAGCCTAAATTCATTTCATAGCAGTTTTGTTTGGTTTTAACCTTTGGCTAGTAATTTTTTCAAACTTCAGAAAGTAACCACAAATGTCCATTTACTCCTCTAAGGAGCTCATTTTACTTTAAAACTGAGAGGTAGTTTATATAAATACATGAGTTTTACTGAGTGAACATGATCTGCTATTTCTCTGAATAATTGTTAAAACTCGGAATTCTGTCTCATAAAAGAGTGCTAACTCACTCCTTAAAACACAAGATATTAATGTGAATATATTCTCAAAGAGTAAACTTCCCCTAGAATGAATTATGAGCTTGATTGAAAAAGGTGCGGTAACTATGATCAGGCGCGGATCCAAGGGGGGGGGGGCTTTCCCGGCCTCAGCCCCCTTTTTCGCCACATCAACAACAAATACGCAAAAATTAGCATAATGTTAACCTAGGAGAAATATTCAAGGGGGCTTTCAGCCCCCCTTTTTTGAAATGTCTGGATCCGCTCCTGATGATATGTATTTCAAAGATTGTTCTTTTTTTGTCTTCTGAAGACACAATACACCTTACAGCCTTACAGTCATTAACAAACCTAGTGATACAGACTGGGTACCTACGCCCACTTTCATTACACTTATATATTATCATATGGGCGTAGTGAGCTGTTCGGGACTAGGGAGGGGTCTAAGAAGGGGAGGGGAGAGATGTCCCCCTCCTATTTGAAATTTTTGAATATTTGAGGGTCTTTAGATGCAATTTGGTGCAACAAATTGGACAAGTTTTAAGGAAATTACCGCAATTTTATGACTTTTTACAGAGAAAGCAAATAAGGGGTTCCATCCTTGGATTGAGGGGGTCGCCCCACCACCTTTTTTGGCAGGGGAACTAAAGCCCCCAGCTCCCGTTTCCTACGCCTATGTATTATCAATCAGAAGGCCTGCACATGTACATCTATACTAGTAACGTTTGGGTGCATGGTATATGTGAACTTCGCACTTGAAAATGAAAGTACCGTCCAGTCAATACCTAATTATTAAAAAGCCACCCTTTACTTTTAACAGGCAGTTCTTAATAGTAAAACACCAAAATGATCTGTAATTGAACACATATAGAACTAGGCCTACATTCATCCGTCAGCTGAGGAAGCTTTCAGATAACCACCATGGCGACGCATATCTGGTGGAATGAAGAAATAATTTGAATTTTATCACTAGTTTCACAGTGGGCACGTGAATCGCTTTAAGTGTAACACTCACAGTGTAACAAAAATGAGTTGATCGTAATTGTTTCTTAGAGAATGTCCATTCATGTCTCAAATTTTGCGTTTATCACCTAATAGCAATCACGAACACGCAGGTAATAAATTAGGGGCACAGGGAATGATTAATGAACTACTGTAGGATTACGTTACTGAAGAAACACGCGATCCACTAGAAAACCGACGGAGAAAACAGTTTTCTTGCAGATTAAGGAAGCTTAAACTTTGACCTACATTGCGCAGAACGATTATTCCAAAAATATCGAAGTCTTGTTGGTAATAAAATTTCAGTGCAATTTAGAACGACCCTTTAATCGTATTTATTTAGTAAATTCGAACTTTATAATATCTACACCTTAAGTACAGTGCATGTGGTTACATGTTCCACACGGCATTGTGTAGATCAGTTTCATTAGTGCGTACCATTTAGTGAATTCACAAAAAACGGTTTCCAGTCTGGTAGTTTATTAATTTTGAGTTCATGCGTAAAAACATGACTCACTTAGAACAATATGCCATTACGGCTGAATGGCTCCTTCTGTCTGTCCGTAATTGGTGTCTTTGCATGGGTAATTATGATCATGTGGTAAGCAGCTCGTTCATTTTGAGTGGATAACTACTAGTAATTAGTTTTTTCTATACTGCTGTTGCATGTAGGATAAAGAAAAGCTTATAGTTCCCTGAACTGAACATGTACTGGCAACGTAAACACAAGAAAGAGTTCATACGACAAAATTCTGCTAACATATGATTCAAGTATGCCGGTGTGACAGGGAAAATAGTCCACTTGAGAACCTGTCGTTAGGATTGTGTTGCGAAATCAGGAGGCGCCATTACCGGGTCAAACCGGAGTGCGACTTTCGGCAAAGAATCATGAAGTCTTTGAGCTTTCTGTTCTTAATACAAAATCCCGATCAAGAGGGCAATATTCTCGCCTTTAAATATAACGATACATGTACCTACTGTTTATCTGCATACCTCTTAAATCGATGCATAACAAGAAGGTATACCATACGTTGCTCTATGTGGTACGCAGAGTTTTGTACCAAACAGCAGCAAACCTTTGGGAAATGGTTCTCAAGTCTTTTAAACTCAGAATGCCAAAAGCACCGACTCATTAAAGACGTATGCAATGGATAGCCACAGATAGACATGGTTGACCAAGTAGAACGTTTGTAATATTCCTTTTATATGCTATATTGATGCACAACTATAACCATACATTTTAAATTGAACGGAATACAAAATTTCTGCTTTATTCTGATGGCAAAGTTTTGCGCAGAATTTACGGAGAGAAAGCTATGCATGAGACGAGTACACATAATGACATGCATACCTGATATGAACAATGGCATATTACGTTCAAGTAAGAGCACAATTTCCTTTTGGAGAGAGGGAACAGACCTTTGACGTAATGAGGAAGAGCTTACTGGGCCGTGCCTCCTGCTGATTGAACGTTCCCGAGATTTTGAGTATCCCCAGGGAATAAAACAAAAGTGGAATTATGAGGCCCGTCCGTAGCCAAGGGGGACAGGGGAGCCCCGAGAAAATTTTGGCCCCCCCCCCCGGAACATGTCTGAGACCAAAACTTACTATTGAGCCCATACATCTTAACATGTCTTGCTCCCTAAAAAAAAGTCGTTTCTCGTTCGGGAGCTATCTTGCCCCCCCCCCCCCCACAAACCAGGTCTGGCTACCGGACTGGCCACCACACCACTATTTCAGTGTTTCGGCAGCTTATTCTAACATGTCTCATGTACTCTTACTGCCAAGATACTTGCCTTGGAGTGATGAGGGTTATTTGCATAATGTTTAGGCTACGAAATCCTGTGTGTATCGTGACTACACACCTCCACCATAAACCAATCGGGACACACCAACACAGTAACCCATTTGAGTCACAGTATTTACAAAAGGAGTGGTATACCAGCAATTCTTTCCTAAATGTTCTTCTTTATTCCTAAGCATTGCGTTTCAGCCTGGCATTTTAACTGCCACTTGTCTTATTAGACATATGATGTCTTCAGCTATCCGTACAGTGCGTTTCTCGTCGGAGCAAGTTAGGTTTTAGTTTCAGTTTACTTCTCTCCTTTTGCAAAAGGTTTACCGTATACCTGACTTATCAATGCATGGTGTAACTTCCTATGTGATTGAGACACGTTGAACTCCAGTAGGTAGAATGTGACAAGTATTCTCACGTAGTTAGCTGGCTGTCAACGATAGTTTGACGCTTTGCCTATATGAACTGCACGAATGCAAGGAGTCTGGGGAACGTGGTGTAAACAGCTAAAAGACGTGCCCTTACATCCTCAGGTTTGTTTACATACACATAACTTGACACATCCAAGGCAATATAGGCAGTCCCATAAAGATTTCTTTGAAAAATCAGCATACTCTTGCAAATCTTCTCCTTTTTGCCTTACAAGTACCTCTGAAGATGTTTTTAAACATAATTATTACAAAGAAAAGATTAAGCAAGGAGTTATTCTCTATGATTTTAACAATTCAGTAACAAAAATATTGGTCAAAGGATCAATTTAAATAGCCATTCATGAATTAAGATGACGGGGTATACTAATTCTGGATGAGGAAACTGCATTTTTCCTTGAAATAGCATCCACATGACAAAATAGGCTACATACTCATCCCTTCCATCTCACAAATGAATATTATTTATAAAGTTGTAAATACTATTGCAAAATTTTTCCATAATTGTCTCAGTATGTATTTGGTGATAATTTCAAGATTCAACCAAGGTTTACTAGATCATTCGACCACTGGTCATGTAACTGGTGGTTTCAATTTATTTTCAAGCTCGTATGTAGCTTCTCCAATAGGAGAAATCCTAGTTAATGTGATAATATATATATATATATATGTATATATGTATATATATAGATATATATATAGATATATATATATATATATAGATATATATATACGTCAGTTATATATATATATATGTATATATATATATATATATATATATCAACATCATAAGCGTGTAGTTGACCGCCACTAAACATTTTCTATTCTACATATATATATACGTTACTTGGTGGTGTCTGAGAATGCTTCGTGGATCCTACCTGCTAGCTGAGTAGCTGAGATTTATGCTGGTTTCAGAATATTGCACTCAACACACACACGCATATATATATATATATATATATATATATATATATATATATATATATGTGTGTGTGTGTGTGTGTGTGCGTGTGTATATATCTTATAGGGGAGCCATCATTAGTTGGCTCGTTGAGCTAGGAAACTTCTTTCGCTAAAAAATGTCTCCGGGTACATTGTCGGAAACATATAGGTTGTAAGTTGTTCCATGACATTTGTTTTATTCTGAGTTTTCATGTGTCAGACATTTTTACTTCCCAAAAAGGGTGAACAGAAAAACATGTAAGTTTCGTTAGGAAAAGTAGAGGTTTGCTGCAATTAACGATGACAGCGTTACTAACATTAAGGCTGCCCTTCTAACACAGGTATTAAAAATCAATGGAGCCTTAACCACCGATGATCGCGAAAGTCGCTTACTACATGTGTCTTCTAAAGCCATACTTGCCCTGCGTGTGTGAGGATTAATGTAAAATGCGATAATTTTAAATTCGAAGCTGTATCGGTGTCTGATCAAACTTGAATTTGCTGAAAGTTATGAAGGTATCTCCATTCAGCGTTCAATTTAATCCAGTAGAAGAAGTGCATATAGCAGAAAGTGGAGGAGCAAAACTCATGTTTTGCAAGAATTTTGAACCGAGTTGCGAGTATATTAATAACTGCCGTTTCAGTTGTTTTAAAATGAACATAAATAGTTGATGAAAGCTGTAGTAAGAGTTCTGCCCGTACTGTTTGTCAGGGCTGTAACCGAGTCCGCCTTACTCAATTCCGAGGCAATTTCGATTCCAGTGGCTAGTACCATTCCGGGCCAATTTCGAGTCCAGTAACCTTCGATTCCGAGCCAATTGCAATCCCATTGTCTCCGATTCTGGGGCAATCTCGAGTCCGGCTATTTGACAATGTAGCATAGCATATAAATGATTTTAGGCTATACCTAGCTAAACTTTTATTGAAAAGGTCAGTTAACGAGTCAATTTCATCGTCTGGCCTACCCTTCAATTTAGCTGACTGAGTGTGGTCATTCATGTATTAAATTGCGCACCAGTATAATAATGTAGCATTAAGTAACAGTTGTGTAACTTTCATTTTTGTGGAATCGTCCGTCTGGACTTGGCTGCGAGTCCATCTGCAGCCCCGTTCTTGAACCAATTCCGATTCCAACACCTCCCATTCCCAATTCTTAGTAGGCCTATAGTGAAAACGGAATCGAATCCGCTATTGAGTCCGTGTCCGGCGTTACAGCTCTGCTAGTTGTGTATGTGATGAATTGCCGTTCTTGAAAAAAAAATATATCAGGAAGTGCTGAGATCCAGTAGGCGTATAGTGATATTTTATACTTCTCAATTGTCTTAATATTTTCGTTATTTAAGGAAACTGTCTACGAAGCCAACATTGTTATGCATGGCTCCTTGGCGAATGTGAAACGTATTGTTACACAAGGAAAGAAACAAGAAAGTGTTTAAGGTTGGAGCTGACTTGAAAGATGAGTGTAAACTGCGTTGCATTCTAAAGCTCACAGGATCAAATCCCGGTAGCTCCTCCTAAAAAATTTTCTGGAGGCTCATAAATTGCTGATTCGACATAGCTGTTTGCAGTGATACGGTTTCTGTTTGTGAGATACAGGAAGCAATCTGATTCATGCCTTCACTAGGTTCACGTGTCGAACAGTGGTGTCGAACAAGGACTCCCCGTCCCACCCAGCCTTTGAGACAGTAGCTCAGGATTGTGTAGACTCTCCGTTCGTCACATGGTGATGCTAAATGGAGGTCACGAGATCAAAATTGGGAGAGATTAGTTCACTCTTGTCTCATTACCCTCTGAGCTCAAGTCGAATTTTGTTGGTGTTCATCCACGATCAAATTGGTGTAGGTTCCGCTTTGAGCTCAAGAGTCCTTACCATGAAATGTTAAACTTTAAGCTTGATAATGTGCTTAATTTAGGTTTTCTCATTTTCAAATGTGTGAAGTCGTTCTGTCTTTTCTCCTTTGTTTCTTACGCCTATGGAGTAGCAATTGTTTGTTATCCTATGGTTGTATTTTTATTAAAGATAGTACAGTGCATGACCGACTGTCTGAGTTGGTTTCTGAAGAGCTTTTGAAAGCGATATGGGACATCACTAAAATACAGATATACAAAATAATCACCATACTCCGACTGTGCTGTCCGGAGCGAACAGTATATATTGCGGGGGGTCGTCCGAACCTCCCTGAACACCGACCTGATTTTGCCCATATATATATATATATATATATATATATATATATATATATATATATATATATATATATATATATATATATATCTATATATATACAGGAAAGTTTCAAGTGAAAGTTTCCTGCAGTGGGTAAATGATACAGCAGAATGGTCACGTGCAGGTCATTTCTGTAGGTCTACTATGCTATCTGTAGCATAGTAGCATATGAAGCCGGAACCGTCCAAAGTGGAATCAGACATATCGGTGACGTCATAAGCCCCTTACGTCATAAGCACCCTGTATGAGACCTTTCGTGGTATCGTCACTGTGGACAGAGGATGGCAAAAACCATGCACAACGATGCATTTTGATATGTAAGATTCATGTGTTAGGAGTCAGAGCCGTTGCATGCATCTACGTTCTCATTGCTACGACAGAATTGACGTACCAGATAGGAAGTTGCCAAACAGCCGTGAGATGACTTGTTTGTAAGTTACATGAATGAGGCTTTCACCATACTTATGATCCGTATTCATTACTCATTAATTAGTCTTGTTCAAGACTCTAGTTCATTTCCGTCTACCACATATCTGGCTGTGAAGCTTATGTACCAGTGCGCCCTCTAATCTACTGATGAGAGTTTAATAGTAGATTTAGATTGCGCACTGGTACGTATGCTTCACAGCCGATATGTGGTGGACGGAAATGAACTAGAGTCTTCAACAAGACTACTCATTAATCAGAAGTACGGTAGTTTCAAGTGAGGTTGGTGGACTACAGTCGTTTCATGCCGAATGAAATGCGGGTATAGGCTAGGCGTATGATCGTTGGCCTACACCGCCATCACAACTCACACATTTTTTTTTTTTTATGTCTGCAGAATATTCCAGAATCTGCTCGATACTTAGTACTCATTGGAGAACTGAAAGTAGCTCTAAAGTTGCTCCGGCGCCTGGCAGATACCAACAAATCAGACCTTCCTGAGGGAGATCTAATTCAGGCAAAGCCATCGGAGGTTGTAAGTAGACTGCCTTGTGACAGTTTATGACAGTTTGGTTAGCACATAAGTCATTACGACTGACGTCACGTAAATGTTTAGCACGTTAAAGGTGATCGGTCGTCTTGAAATATTATTTGTGACGTCAGCCTTTTCTTGACATGTTTCTGAGGCGTCACTGTTCAACAGATACACCGTACAAGCGTGGTATAGCTAATCGGTAAGCAAGACGAGACGGCATGTAGCTGCATACCTACTAGGTATACCGATGTCATCATAGCTACTTGTATGGTGTATCCGTTCAACAGTTACGACTACAGAACATGTCAAGAAAAGGCTGACGTCACAAATAATATTTCAAGACGACCGATCACCTTTAATGTTTAGCAGTGACTCGTTCAGAATGATTTTATTACTGGAATGGTCGCAAGACACTTTTCCGCAGTCAAAGTAATCTATGCACATAATAGTCTCTTACTTAATCTGAAGATCAATCTAAACGATTTGGATTAGAGAACGACCCAAATTTGGATTGATAAAATCAAATCCAATAAGATTTATTCTCGATCTGTTATTTAAATCGAAAGTACCAGTTTGTCCCCAATTTCAATCTTTGGAACTAAGTGAGCATAGTTCAATTGGAAAATAACGGTAGATTTAATCTCGTCAAGTTTTACACACAATTGACAGTAGATTTTACTTCTTTACCTTACAGGCGCGGATCCAGAAGAGGGCGCACCCGGCGCACGTCCCCCTTTTTGATGACCAATGATTTTTTTCACCAGCGATATGTAAAAATGAGCAAATAGATATGGAAAATATGCTTCCCAGATGCCTAAAAGCAAAAAAGAAAGAAAAAATGTCTTTAAAGTTTTGAAGACCCCTTTTTTTTTGGCTCGCCGGACTTCCCGGCGATGTGTGCGCCCCCACCCCTTTCTCAAAATCCTGGATCCGCCACTGCCTTATGCACGCAATTCTAATGCACGTTATACCCACACATATTTCCACATAGTAATGCAGATACATTACTTAGTACCAATTACCAACAACCGTAAGACCACAGTAACTAGCCTTTTCCGATGAAGTAATGTCACCTGTTATGTTTACTCTATACGAAACTAAACTACTGAAGAGATATCCATTTCAATTTACACTTCTAACTACGGAAAGTTCAGTGGTGGATTTAAGGGGCCGTTCAGGCGCGCGCTCCCCTTTTCACTGTACCACGCACGGGGCGGTACCACACCCGGTAAAACCAAAATTCCATATATACTAACAAATTTGTGCCTTCAAGGCACAAATTTGGTAGTATATATGCAATTTTGGTTGCAGTGCGATTCTGACAATTAGAGATATCTGCAGGCCTGTGGCTAGACAGAGTACTGAAGAGGGGCGAGTTAGTTTGGGCCGGAGGGGCGGGGGGATATTTTTTTAGTTGCAAGTTATACTAAAACGTACTGAGCCACTAATAATTTTTGGGCGACGCCGCCCCCTATCCCCTAGGTATTGGACTGGGTGTTTGGAATGTTAAAGACAGACTGTCATCACCCCAAAGTATATTTTTAGTGTATGTATATCAAAATTCTCAGTTGGTGACTGCTGTTTGATTGACATCAAAGTTTGAAAATTTGAAAGATGCAGAGTAGCTCACATTCCACACAAGGCAGAGAGAGTACTTTTATTACGTTTTATAGCCTTGTGTGCTCACCAGGACATGGCCTTAAGCAATAAAAGAGGTTTATTCCTGCACAAGGAAGAGCCTCATACAGTTATGGGAGGAGCTAGAAGATGCATAGTTGGGAGAATTGGAACTGTCTGGGATCATGAAAATTCCCCTTTAATTTCTGATACTGAACCCACCATGGCTGGGACTGAGGTCATTTTCGGTCTCGTCTTACACCCCTATTTAGAAGAAGCATATCTATAAAAGTTCCACTGGATATGTCACTGGAAATGTTACATAAATATTTTTACAGGAACCATTTTTGTGTTGAGACTACCTTTACCTTTTTTGGGGAAAGAAGACGTCAGTTTTTCTTATACCTAAAAATAAAAGATTAATTACAAACAAACGAAATTTCTTAGAAGAGAGTAAGCGTTAATCTAGCATTTTTGCTGTTACTACAGGTTGGCGCCCCTTAACGTGAAGGACGAAACTGAAACACACTCCAAAGCGCGTTTAACGGCCAAACATGCATATGTTTAAGAACTAAACATGTAAGGGTTAAAATGTGTTTACAAGCGGTCACAGATAGGCCCAATCGTTAACTGTCTTACGTTTTTACCGTGCATATACTTTGCTCTCCTACCTGTGTTGTCATAAACCGTAAAATGTACCTGCATTGTCTTCTCTACATTAATAGGAGAAGAGCGCCAGTGTTTTATCACTTTTGGGTGCTGACTCCTGGCAACAGACACTTTCGTTATGGGCCGTCTGGTGAGTAGTCCTATAATAACTGAAGGGGTTACGTAATACTAGTTATCTTGTTCATTTACGTTACATGAGAGAGTGCTTTTGGTATTGTTGGTGGGGGAGAAATTTTGATCACATGATTAATTTTGCAATTTTTGTATTGTGTTAACGATGTAAATTAACGTAAACACTTCAAATAAATAAAAAAATGATACATTGGGTCCGAATTACAAAAGAAAGGTGATTTTTCGAAAACCTGAAAATGTAGAAAATTCCGTATTCACAAGACTCCCAGTAATAAATAAAATAATGCTACATAATGCTATTTAACAGCGACATATTGCGTGCCACAGATGAAGCTAAAATTATTATTTTCTATAACCGTTTTTTCAGGTTCACTTCATACTTTGTTTATATTGGTATGGCACTTTCAACAAATTACCTTCTCAACATTCAAACCATTGAAAAGATTAAAAAAGACATAAATTCGACGGATGTCCGCCCTGTTGTGCCTGAGCCAAAAGAACTTGTTATTTTACCTTTTTATGACGAGTGCAATCCACCGCCAAACTGTTCCCTGTTTTTCAATGGAGAAGGTGACGTCAGCTTTTTAATTGCCTCCGTGGGAGATCTAGCAGGTAAAATACTGTTATTTTCTTGTATAAAGTTTGCAATCGACCCACTGCTAGGTGCTAAAATCTTGAAGGACATATTTTTTTCGTGGCAGCTCCCAAGGACCTGGCAAGGCTAGATATACCTTATAGCGGAAGATTTTTTAAGAGGGCGAGATATGTCAACATAAACTAAGGCAATACTAATTTTTTTTCTGAAAAGGATTCTAGGGGCAAAGATTTTCTAGGGGATATGCCACTTGAATACGGGCCCTGTAATAAGGACACTTGAAGGAAGCTATCATGAGCATCTCGTATATTAAATAAGAATGCAACCAAAATGGGATTATAATAAAATATACGGGAAAACATTGGTACCCCCGCCTTCTTATCCAGGTACTGGCCATAATCCATCATTGAATCATTTTGTTGGTGATAGATTAATATCAAGTTTTGTAGCGTGTAATCAGATAAATCCTAATTGATTTATTGATTTGGGATAGAGGTGTAGCGTTGCCTCAATTTCTTCACGAACCGTTTTCAAACTATCACACAGTCAACGACAGAATACAGTTCTATACAGCATTTTTTAAAACAGGAGTAGAATCTACCTCAACGATCGCAAAAGAGAATTAAGGGCAGAATTCATTCAAATTTGCAAACGCTCTTCAGCATACCGGGACGCGGTATGTGAACCGGACGTACGCCCCACACTCCATCCGAGCCCAGCATGGAATCCATAGGCCTTTCCAGTACAGAGCCACGAGCAGGGCAACGACTAGTTGAGGTTGAAAGCTATTCTCTAAGTCAAACTCATGATTGTACCAACTGGAGAAGGGCCGGGGTGGGGTAAAATGAATCTATAACTTTAATTAAAATTCCGGGCTGGAAAAATATCAGGTTTGGGGTTCACGTGATATTTTTAACTTATGATGGGTACTGGGGCTATGCCATTGTTTCAACCAAGAACTTTAAACATGGAATATTTGCTTCTTTTTCCATTTTTCTAGCTATTCCGATCGTGTTTGCTATTTTAATTGTCCTTGGACATCGCTGGACCGTTGGGGTCTGCATGGCACTAACATCTATTACGTGTGCTTTCATTATAGGGCTCATGAGAATGTGAGTATATGTCGTTTTTTCATGGTGAATTGATTCCGCTAAAAAACATGTTTTCCTTACTCAGGTTACAAACAAGACAACAGTGTTCACTAGCATCCTAGTGGATGGTAACATTAAAATGCAAGTTGCACAGACAGCTTTCTGTTGTATTACCGTGTGAGAGTGCAAGATGCAAAGAGTGGGATGAATTGTTTTGAAAGTAGTTTGTGTCAATGCATTTGTCTTTTCCTTCTTAGCTGTATTGCATGACATTGTTACTGTCATAACTATACAGCCCTAGGCATTTGTGATGATGGAGATGGGGAGAAAAAGAGCTGGCAATTTTAGCGAGATCATTAATACGTCATGTCTTGATAAAACAAGATCCACTTTCACTATATCAATTTTGAGAAAATTCAAAGTAATTTTACAGAACTACTAGTCCGTCATATATATTTTATTTTTCTTATTGCTTTTCATGCGAGGCATGCATATGTTGTGTTGTATCTATAGTGTTCCTTTAAGAGGGCTACGATCTTTCGTCAAAGTATCCAATTGATCCAACAGGGTCAGAGACTAGCCTAGTGCGTTTCCGTTTATGCCTCCTAGAGGAGAAGAAATTTTATTTTGTTAAAATATTGCATCAATACAATTGTCATCATTTTCCTTAAAGTTCGTCACAAGATCTCATTTGAATTTTGAAGTAAAATATTATGTAGAGAAAGGGCCCAGATACTGCTATCAACAGGTCATTATTTGTTTGCCATATTCTGAAAGTAAACTGAAACAACAGTACTATTATAAAGGGGGTGGTGGTTGGCGCATGTGGAAATATATCGCAAATTTCAATGTACCCTATGTAGCGTAAGGCCCATAAACATGGAGAAACCTGGCATCTCTAGACCGACTTCTTTGGGTAATTGAACTGTGCTCCTCTTTATAAATATATTTATAAAGAGGAGCACAGTTCAGTTTTCAAGCCTTTGAAGCAGGAGTGAGGAACCTCCGGCCCGCTGGCCATATACAACCCTTGAGAGACCATTTTATCCGGCCCCCGGGGCAATTTATAAAGGTAAATTCAGATCACTTGAAAAGTAATTGATAATCTTTAGCCCTCGGTGCCCACCGTTCAAGTTATCCTGCTTATACCACTTTCAGGATATTTTACGTAAAACTGCTGTGAAGCAATACCCGTATATTACTAAAACAAAACCCTAGTATGCACAATGCAACATGCCCACCGTTTCGCTAAACATGAACCAGTTAGAGAATCCTTGTACTGACTGGTGATAAGTGAAAATCTGCGGGGGAGGCTATGCAGCATTGAACAGGCTTGCACTATCACATCTGTAGGTCTATCTATATCACAGTACAATACTCAGTGGGGGCTGTATTTATCCAGTAGATTCGGGGGGAGAGAGAACTGTTTCTCCGAAGGGTGATTTCAACGTTAAAAGTTGGCACTTTTGTAATGTAAAGTGACGAAGAGACACAGTTAGTTTTATTTGGCGCGCTTCGCGCACACTTTTGATTTGTGCTAATTCATTATTACTTCCTACATAAATAGAAAAACAACTGTTCATATTGTAATACATCTGGTCTGTGTAAACCTTATGCATTCAATGTCATTTAAATAGTGGCCTACAAATTTGTACGAATTCCAGAGCTTCCGAGGGCTTCACGGAAATTTCTTTCATGGGTTTTCCCTAGATCCCGCCAAACACTGCTTGGGACCCTTGCTCCCTCGCTGTCTACGGCCCGGAAGTAGATTATGACTATCAAAACGGCCCGACAGGGGAAAAAGGTTTCCCATCCCTGCTTTTAAGGACAACGATGCAACAGTTATTCTCGATGAGTGTCGGTATCCTAAACAGTGGCGCCATTGAAAAATAAGAACGAAAATCCAGTCATCAATCTTCACCTGTTTTTGAAGTATTAATCACACTACAAAGGCTATTTATCAGGACACGCAGTTGCTTCATCAAATTTATTTTATTCATCATTACCTGTATCCGTTAATTGTTTTTGTTTTAAATTATCCACATATCAGAGGGAGTGGGGTTTAACAGTTATGAGCAGGGATGAAAACTGAACCAGGTTAGCATGCCTTCCTGTGACGCTGATATGAAAGGGACCCGAATTTAATTATGTCTACAGAGACGGTAATCGGGTTGTCTGATGAGGGGAGTGGAAGGGAGTGCTTTTCCATTCGAACGAAACTTGAGGTATATAGTAATTGAAACTTTTAAATGAGTTATTAATACGAATGCAGTCCTGGGGCGGTGGGGTCTAAAGGGGGGTGTACTGAGATGTTTGTGAATAAAGCATGGTGCTCAGGTGCTAACATAGGGCAGCATTTTGGAAACACTGAAACAAATTTGTGCACATGAGTGGGTTCAAATGCATCTCTCTACTCGGGGGTCGTCCGACCCTCCTACTCTCCTCTGAGCCGGGGCCTGTCATATGTTTAAATTTCCACATGCAAGGAAACCTGTGTACCGGTCTAAGTAACAAAACTGTCCTTGACCCTGATTCTGATCCAGAACCCTTCTGCATTTTGAAACAGAGTGTTTCTTTGCACTATGGAAGCGGGTATCCAGGGGGTTGAGGGCCCGCTCTCCCTGGTTGAAGAAAAGAGTTGTTATACTTTTGCATAGGTCATTAAACTGGGCGTTTGTTCAAATTGAAGTCCCCTCCCCCATTAAAATAAATCCCCCTTACGCTGGTGCGATGTCATCGTTTATTGAAGATTTAAACGATTAACGACTGACGGTTTGAACCTTTCATAGTTAGAGAGTTGTAATAGTGCAAAGGGTTCGTGAACTGGTGATTGATCTAATTTCCAACTGAACTGTCGTGCAGAAATATCACAAGATTACGCATAATGAACTGGTTTCTGCAGGTATGAGCTTAGTATGTGTTCTTTAGGAGGTGCAATACGAATAAGAAAAATAAATCTTGCAACGTTTCATGCAGTGTCATTCGCATGCCCGTATAAACAGTCCAATTGATGCAATTCATTGATGGCGTGTATCGTTAGCATGGAGGATTTACACTTTTCTCGGGTAATGGGAGATATGGATGTCAAACCACGCTGCTATACTGGCTGTAGCATCGGGTATTGAACGGCTTGGAAAGTTGGGAGATTCTTTGGTCGAAGATGTAGGTCATACTCATTACATCTGGGTGTTGCATTTAATGGGAATTAACCCCCACCCCCACCCGCGGTTGACGTTTACTACTATTAGTCGATGGTATATTAAATTTTAGAGGTGCGCCATCCCGAGGTGGGGCCTGGAACAAAATATTTGTTACTTCCGGGGAAACATGCTTTAAATTTTCGGGCAAGCTGATCAGTCTCCCAATTGAGAGTATTCCCGTACGCTTATGTTAAATCTCTTTGCACACCCCTTGCAAGTAGGATGTCTCATGATGTCAAACAACAGAAATATTGCATGTCACAGCTGAACCATCACGACGAGCTGTAAACACATGTAACATTCGACTAGTAGAAACGTTGTCATCTGATGTGATATTACACATTCCTAATTTAGTATACCTGTGAAAGCAAATTCCAATTGGATGACTGCACTTGCCCTTTAATACTTTCGTCTGCTGAATCATGTGTATCATTCGTTTGTCTTGTCGGAGAATCCAATCAACCTCAGTCATGCTACTACTTCTCTAATAGTCTATATGATTTACTCCGAAGTATAGGTTTTGTAACTAATTATAATGACTAAAAGCAAAACAGGCTAGTACTGGCCACTGGCCGTCATAATTTGACTGTGCTTGTAAGCAGAAGCTTGCTAAGAATTGGCATAAAATGCTTTACTCAACTCAGCAAACTTTGCTTCGTTAGGGAACAAATTATTCTCAAGTCAAGAGAGACGTGACCATATCCGACTTTTCACTCATTTGTAAACAAATTCGTATTTTGTGAAAAAAAGGTTGGAATCTGTTAATAAAAGGTAAACATTTTCTGAGAAAAAAGTAAGTGTAACGATTCAAGTAAGCTGCTCTTCAAGAGTACATACCGGCAATATGAAATTTTGTAGTCATTTTTTTTTTAAACCTAGCTTAGTACACTGTGAGGTCTTAACTTTCAAGGAGCAGTAATTTAACAACTCTCTGCGTGTGGCAAATGGAGTTAAACTGCAAACAAAGCGCTGAATTTGCACTGTCTCTCAAATAACGTCGTGTTAAAATGGTTGTTCTCTACCACAAGAATCCTAATTTACAACCATCTGGGTTTGTAAACAGGCAAAGGGCGACTCCTTAAACTCGGTGAAGATCAGTGAATCGCGCTGTCGTTTAAGTCAAAAAAATAAAAGGGGGCACTCCGCATAAAAGTTGAAATAGGGAGTAAATTTACGTTAAACCGTTTTTTATAGCTTAATTGTTTACGCAAGATTGATGTTTCCTTTTTTTCTCATTTCCACAGGGCTGATATGACCGCTTTAATTTTTATAGTGAGGGCGCTTTCATTTGGAATTTACGGGTCACTCTTTCTTATAACGATAGAGGCGTATTCTACTTATAATCGTTCCATTGCCATGGCAACTGGGCAATTTCTTGCAAAGACTGCTGGATTTTTGGCGCCATTTGTGGCAGACGTAAGTAATATCACGCTAGTGCCTGGCACGTGTGTCAACTGATAGCTGTTGATTAAAGAAACTACCGGCGTTGGTAAAAAGTGCCCATATGGGGTAAAGTTTGCTTCCTTTTTGACCAACCCAGGCTGTTGCTTTACGTAGCATTTTGTCGGGTGGAACACGTGCCAAACACTTTTTGGAGTACACTCTAGTATATACTGTCACTTACGTAGGTTATTTAATTTACTTCCCCATGTACAAAAGTATGTCTAGGCCCAATAATGCTGCGTCCTACAGAGGCCCATTACAGTAATTGGCACATATCAGGCTCTGATCTTCGAGCTTCTTATGCAGTGTTGATGATTGTAATGATTTTATATTGCTAGACTTTCTTGGCAATTGTTGGAATGGAAACTTTCTCGACATCTTCCATAGACCCTTGAGAGAATTCAGTCCTACATTTTGTGGGTATTTTTTGCACACAAGTTGTACTCGGCAAGGGATCCTAGAGAGAAATGCGACATGGGCCAGGAAAGGCCTCCGAAAGGCTTTATTTGATGCTTGAATGTTTTGCGTGTTTTCATGAATAGAGGATCCTAGTCCTATGTACCTTACCATCATTCCTGACTAGCGGAGTGCATACCCTGTGGAATTAAAAAAAACAATAAAATGCAACGTTCAAAGTGTGGTTAATATAGAACATTAGGGATATGACACCAACTGCTTACACGAAAACTGAGAAAGGCTCCCTCACGATGACGTCATAATTTAAACGGAGCATGAGGTAAATACCTCTACGACATTTGCTTTATCTTTGGGTATCTGATGGGCGCATAAACGACTAGAAATATCGAAAAGAAGTTGCACTTATGAACAAAACCTCAACTCGTCAGAATCCTGCTGTAGTGTATACATTGCTTTCACAGGGGCGGATCCAGGATTTCTGAAAAGGGGGGGGGGGGGCGAAGTTGTTCGGCCTGTGATTGATGGCACCAAGGGTGTGGATCCATCTTCAGAGATGGGGGGACTTTTCACCATTTGCAAATCGACTTTCTGGGGGAAGGGTCTAAGGGGAGGGGTGTCTCCCTCCCCTTTGGAAAATTTTTGCTCACGTAAAGGGAGCTAGATGCAAAATGGTGCTACCTTTCGATTGAATGTATCAAGAAGAATTCTTACTTTTTTAGGAAGTTTTTTCATCTCGCTTGCTTAAGTGAATTTTTACTCAGTTCTTGGAGTAAGTCAAGACCACACTGTGAGAAGTTAGTGAACAGTAAATTGTTAGACTACATATACCACTAGCATGCTTACTCATATCTAATAAAATGTGGATATGGAAGCGATCAGGACTATGTATGTCAGAGCATTTTTCGAAAGTATGATAGAGGTGATACTGGTAGCAATCTTTTAATTACTCCATTGTGGTACTACTCCATTGTGGTACACTTTCTCTTTGCATGGTAGTGGAATCAGGGGCGTGTATACATCAATTCGCGGGGGGAGGGGGGGGGGTGTAAACTATTTTGGGACCAACTACATTTCTTGGAAACCGACTCCCATTGACATAGTTGTACGATCCGAATTTCCTAGAGGATTACAATTTACAGGGCTGTTGTAATAATTATAGGCGTACAGGACTCTTCCAAATTGGTTGTAGAAAACTTTTTGCCCGAATCTTAAAAATTTGCCCCAAATTCGTTCAGGTGCATAAAACAGACCACTAAACTACTTCATGCGCACGAAGCGCGCGAAAATTTTTTCACATTTTTCGGGCATTCGATCAAAACTTCGGGAACTCAGTAGAAAATTCGGGCAATCTTTTCACTTAAGATGTTTTTCATGTCTGGTATACTGTTACAAAGGCATACTGGACTGGA
Organism: Holothuria leucospilota; assembly: GCA_029531755.1. Lineage (NCBI taxonomy): Eukaryota > Metazoa > Echinodermata > Holothuroidea > Aspidochirotida > Holothuriidae > Holothuria > Holothuria leucospilota. The sequence goes on along the minus strand of CM055964.1, from coordinate 23,945,880 downwards.
TGTAACTAAACCACTATGTGCGCGCGAAGCGCGCGGAAATTTTTGCACATTTTTCGGCATTCGATCAAAAATTCGGGAACTCAACATAAATTTCGGTAAGCTTTTCACTTCAAATGTTGTTCATGTCTGGTATACTGCTACAAAGGCATACTGGATTTGAGACCGGCTTTTGTTTAATGTTTAATTTTAAAATTTTCCTGGGCAGTGCTTTTTACGTTTCTGACGTTTTTGTTATTTCTTCCCAGATCGTATTCGTGTGGTCACCCGAAGGAGCAATTTCGATATATTTTGTGGTGGCGACTATTTCAGCAATTTCTGCTTATTTCATACCAATCACTGATTCAAACCACCACATGTGACGTCATTTGAATACCACCGACGATAATATCGTTAAATTTAGCCGGATGCATCAGAAGAAGCCTGAAATAACTCCAAATTCTTGCTTTATTCTGTTCTAATTTGTAAAGATATTCAAGAAGTTTCTTATATTGAGGAATATGGTGCTATTTTAAAGGCGATACATCGAGCTGTGGTGTAAAGAGTCGCAAATCCGTGAGTGGCTCTGAACTTATTATACACCAATGACAACAGCTCTTCTAACAAAAATATGGAGGAACAATGGGAGAGGACTTTTTGCTCTAAATTGCAAGAAAGGAATTTTATTATCTTACGTTTGGAATCTTATTTGTTTCATCTTCAGCAGAGAATGATGTCGAGGATTTGACCGATGTTTTGACAAAGACAATACATATCTTTTGACTCGGAGAAGTTTGAAGTAATTTGAGAAACTACTACACAGGAACAGACGATTTGCAATAGTTATATATCATGGAGTTGTTTCATTAATGAGAGCACTGCCGAGATGTAATATGGAAAATTTCAAAAATTGTATTAGTTTCTATGGATATTTTAAAAAATTTATTTTTTGCGCGAAAAACTATTCTTCCAGTAACTTAATTTTGGAGCATAATTCATCTCTCGTAAGCTCGAATCACCGTGGAACTCATCAAGCAGCGGATCTTGTTTCCGTTAGAATCAAATTTATCTAAATATGAGTAGATATTAAGATACAGACCTAATCGAAAAATTGAGTTGATGTTTGCATTTCATTTTATAGCGAACAAGCATAACATTGAAAGCATCATCACAGAGATCTTAATGAAATTGTAGTGTTGTTGTACAAAGTTGTGGAAACAGAATATACGGAGGACAAAAATGGTATGATCCTGTATACAGAAGAAAATATAGGTTACTTGTGTTCAGTAGTGAGATGTGCTACGCTTACCCCCCCCCCACACATACCCTTCATTCATTGCCACCTTGGACCAAGGGCGTAGCCAGGAATTTGTCAAGTGGGGGGGGGGGCGAAGCCCATAGACAGACTCTCAGGGCCACCATGGATTGGGGCGAAGCGCAAGAAAATTTTGGCCCAAGATTCCTCCCAGATCGCTGGAAATGGCACTTCCCATGCAGGCCTATTTACCTCGTATAGATAGGGGAAACACTAGCGACATTGTAAAAATAAACATTAAAAAATACCAAAAATATGCTAAGGGGGGGGGCTGTCCCCTTCGCCCCCTTGGCTACGCACCTGCCTTGGACTTATTGCATGATAAAATGCAAAAGTAGAGCAATAAGGGGCTCACCAGGGTACACAGGCCCATACGATCTTAAGTCTTATGAATGTTTCATAGAAGCAACTTGAGATATATCTGCATCTTTCCTACGGGGATTAGATATATGATTATATGAATTGTAACAGGTTCGAGGAGAGGGAGGATATGGTGATGAGGCAAGCCCTTAGCTAGAAAAGGCTGTGGGCTTGCCCCTGTCAAGGCTGTCGTGGTCCTTTCATTTAGCAAATGGGTTGCTAAGGGCTGTATAATGAAGAACCGTGGTCATTGCCCCTTTTTTGAAGTACTTGTGTTTCTCCATGTCAGAATTCCCGGACCAAGGTCTTGCTGTAGGATGGTAAGGAAGCAGAAGCAAACAGTTTAACTACGAAGGTGCTTTCATCTCTTATATCGTCATCTCAAGCACTGAAATACGACGATTAAACACCGTGGCCTTCATTTAATCTGCTTTACTTACTGTCATACATTTCTACACAGACAAAACAGATTTCTCCGTGGACGATTTCTCCCTAAATTAAGTTGCGTTCTATGTTGAAAACCAAAAAGATGATAAGGTTCTGAAAATAGCAAACATGCACTTTGTTTATCCTTATATCATTTTCAATGGTTAACGTTGAACGACTTGAAACAAGTTTATAATGTCAAGATAACCGAGAGACAATTAAGTTGCAATGATGCTTCATTTTGATGTTCTTGACCAACTTACAAATTGATGGAGATTCAAACATCGATTTGATCGATCATCATTTGTCAAAATTAATGACTTTAACAATTTTAAGATTTAAGTAGATTTCTTAATTTGGTCATTACATCAAGGAAATTAAATGAGACGTCATTGCCATAGAAACTTGCATAATAAATACCGAAATGTTGTGACTCAATGGCATGGTAACGAACTTACTGTAAGTTATCTCCGTGTGCAAATAGCTGCCCTCTAGATCATCAAAAAAATAAAACAGTATCTTGAAGTCAGAACAAGATGTGATCATACGGTATTTGCTCTGAGTTATTTCTGTATCCTTTGTCTAAAGGAAAACATTGTGGTTATGTGGCCTCAACACAGCAAAAGTAGAAAATAGCTTTTGTTTGTTTCTTATCGAGGTCATTTATCATTATCATTTTTATTAAACCACTCAGTCTCACTGACGAACTTTTAAAGTTTTTCTCCAAAACTGTTTCACAGAAAAAGAGTTATGAAAGCCAAATCATTAGTTAATTAATTGAAAGTTTGGGTCAAAAAAACGAATTATGACATCAAGACAGTAAATTTCTTTCTGTCAGTCAGTGAGAACCTTTATGTTTCTGGAAGGTGAAGCTACAAAACTATCTTTTTTATTTGCCTATCATAATTCCATATTAATAAATCACATGTTCAAGGTTTGAAAATTTTATGTCTCACCTACGCAATATGTTCCATAAAATTTGTGCATCTACTTAAAAAATTGGGACTTGTTTCGCTTTAAAATGGCCAAATTTAATCACATCGTGCTCTCGGTAAACATCTCCGTTTTTCTACCACCAAAGAGTGAACTTCATTGAAAGCTGCGATGAATGTGTCATCATTTCTATCAAACAGAAATGTTGTTTTCGAATTTACTTTTCCTTGGTTTGTATTCTGCGTTTTTTATTTGACACAACTAAGTTATACGGTATGGTCTGAAGATGACTATATCTTGTAGGACGCAGCCTTCACAGTTGCATGTAGAGAAGTACACTATATGTAATGAACACATAAAGTGACCCACAATGCTTTCAAATTTCTGCTTCTACTTGGAATGGCTTACTGTTTGAAGACAGAATTAAATTCAGAACTTATTTTCTAGTCGAGGTAACTTTCATACCATTAATTGTGAATAGTTATAAGCGCAAAATTAAATCTATAAAATCAAAAGAATATGATAGCGTTCAGATGCCGTGGTAAGTGCATAGAGTCATTAAAAATAAATTAATATCAAGTTTTCTTTGAAATGTAAAATAAACGAAATGCCAGTCCAAACCTTGATTTGTAGAATTTTATTGGTCTATGTACGTCTTTTTGTCCTCTGACTGGATGAAATCGACATTTGCAGAACGGATAGGTTTATGTCGAGTTGAACTAAAGTGCATTAATTTCTCGTACTCCCATTGTACGACAATCGTTAACTGCTGCTTTCTGAACGATATGATTGGGAGCTTAAAAAGTCGCATAGGCCCCTATGTCGAACAAAATTACGCAGCCTATCAGTTTCTCGTTTAACTGTTTAATCTCAATAATGGACCGGTTTCTTCTGTCCATGTTGATTTTATCTAATCATAGAACGAGGAAGTTTCATGTATTAATTTAATCTGACACATGTGAGAGTGAAACTACGCTGCTGCAGCCTCCCCCCCCCCCCCACCCAACAGTTTACTTTTAGTTTTGCCCTCTTTGAGGCCATAATCCCTCGATAAAATTCAAAATTTCCGACCTTGGTGAATAAAAACTCCAGACTTTCACTTTCCTCTTTAAAACTCAAACCAGGGCCGTAGCCTAGGGGTGCAGGGGACAGTTGCCCCCTGAGATTTCCAAACCTTACATGAAAAATGGCCTGCTTGGGAAAACTATAAAAAACTTGTGAAAAAACTTACTATCCTAAATATGATTTCAATGCCGAAAAAACTTATTGAATCGCATATAAGGGTTCTTTCTTACCCCAAGTATACCCGGGGACGTCCCTCTCGGACCCTAACATAGACGCGGTCTTATGTGGGTTTCTCTTCTTGTCGAACCCTCTTCCTCTTACAAGACACACAGATTGAATACACCTGCATTTCTACGCGTTCAAATCAGTCTGCTTCTGTTTCATACTGTGCAAACACCTCCAAAAGTCGGTTATCACGCACAGCTAGGTCAGTGTGGAAGGGAAGCTGCCTAGATTTTGAAGTGCGCCTTGCAATGGTGGTGCCCACCCCCCGCTGGGGGGTGTCATGGGGTCATGGCCCCCCGTCGGGGAAATCGTCGGGGAGCCTTAATCCGTACGATAAAATATGTAATCCCAAGGACCTTCAGTCGCCCCGACGATAAGCTTGACTTTGCTCATAGGAAGAGCATATTCTTCAATAAACATCCCAAATTTTCCAATTTTCCTTAATTAAAAAGACCAAATTTCTCAAAGTTTCTTCCATAAAAATCCAAATTTTTCACAATTTCTATAATAAAACTCCCAAATTTTCAAATCATTTTTGTAAAAAAGGTGAAATACATTTCGGCGCGCTTCGTGCGCCGAAATTGTGTCTTCCTCATCATTTTGTCAACTCATCGCCTTTATCGGGACTCCAGGTTGCTGCCCCCAGTCGGGGAGCTTGACCTCCCTGTCCGAGCAAATCCCGGCGCCACCCCGGGCGCCTTGGACAAAAGGTTCAGAAGATTAACATCGACTAGACTAGATTTGAGAGAGCAAATATCAGGTGCTGCACGTATGTTTGGTGAAAGGAGATCATCCATTCCGATGGGTTACCGATAGCATTCGTAGGTTGATTAGAAGAAGGGACAGGCTGCATGCTATCTTCAAAAAAACTAACAATACCAAGATGCATGACAAATGGGCTGAATTGCGGTCTAGAATCAAAAGGGAGGTCCATATCTCCCATACAAATTATGTTAATGGTATGATTGGTGATATAAAACATGACACTAAACCTTTCTGGAGGTACATAAATGGCCAAAAAAAGGATAAACATGGCATCCCCCCTCTCAAGACGAATAGCAAATTAGCTATTACTGATCTGGATAAGGCCTGTGCTTTCAATGCTCAGTTCACAAGTGTATTTACCAAGACTTTGTTTAGTGTTATCCCTTTCTGCAGACCAGCTTGTAGCAGAATGGCTGATATTACCATATCTACTCATGGAGTTGAAAAACTGTTAAAGGGCTTGAATAAAAACAAAGCCGTTGGACCTGATAACATTCATCCTTGGGTCCTTAGTGAAATTGCCTCTGACTTTGCTCCTATGTTAAGTCACTTGTATCAGCAATCCCTTACAAGCGGAAGGATACCGGCTGATTGGAAGATGGCAAACGTCTGCCCTGTTTACAAAAAAAAAATGACAGTTCTCTCCCTAGTAATTACCGGCCTGTTTCGCTCACTTGTATTTGCTGTAAATTGTTATTGCATATTATAAGTTCCAACTTGATGGACTTCTTTGAGGCAAACAATACACTTTCAACAAAGCAGCATGCTTTTAGAAAGTCGCATAGTTGTGATACCCAACTAGTATCAGTCGTCGAAGACTGGGCTTCGGCCCTGGACTCACAAAAGCAGGTTGATGTCTTCATCTTGGACTTCGAAAAGGTCTTTGACACCGTGCCTCATGAACTGCTAAAAACCAAACTGTTTAGCCTTGGTGTTTCCAAACAGGTTCTTCGGTGGGTCGATGACTTTCTCTCTGATTGTAAGCAAGCTGTTGTAGTTAATGGTACTCGGTCCCCTTTTGATGATGTTGTCTCTGGTGTTCCTCAAGGATCTGTCCTAGGACCCATTCTTTTCCTTGTTCATATTAATGACATTGTAAATGCTGCCTCCTCTAATATTAGACTTTTTGCTGATGACTGTGTCTGTTATCGGGTCATAGAGAATGTTAATGATTGTTGTTTGCTCCAGAAAGACATACATAATCTAGGTCTTTGGGCCAAGACTTGGGGCATGAGATTCCAGCCCTCTAAGTGCAACATCATTACTTTCGCTAGAAAAAAAATCCGGTCAACTTCGATTATGTCTTGAACGATGTGAGGTTAGTTAAGGTTGACTCGATAAAGTCCCTCGGTGTCACGATTTCTAACGACTTAAACTGGGATAAGCACATTCAATCTATCTGCAATAAGGGTAGTAAGATTTTGGGCATACTTTATAGAAATTTATCATTTTGCTCTCGCGATGTGAAGTTAGCTGCCTACAAGGGTCTCCTTCGGCCTGTTTTGGAGTATGCTTGTTGCGTATGGGACCCACATCAGTCTTATTTACAAGATAAGCTAGAGAGCATCCAGAGGAGATCGGCTCGTTTTGTAAGCTCCGAATTTTCTCGCGAGCCAGGGTCGATGACATCTATTTTGAAGGACCTTGATCTCCCCACGCTAGCAGATCGTCGCAAGCAAAACAGACTTATTCTCTTCTCGAAAGGTTTTTTGGTAAGGCTAATATTCCCATGGACAAACTCAGTCATCCAACTCGGAAAACTCGTGGGATGCACAACCTCCATTTTTGGCAACTCTACTCTCGGTCTAATTGTTATAAATTTAGTTTTCTTCCTAGTACTCTGAAAGATTGGAATAACCTTCCTGCTGCATTGATTGATGATTTAGATAGTCATAGAGATCCTGTTCAATATATTACCAATTTTATTAGGGCAAATTAGGGCACCCCTGACGCATGTGCGGTGTAGTAATGTCCTTTGGATGTGTCACCGTGATCCGAAAGAAGATTCCCGAGCAGTTCTTGGGTACACAGAGAATTGATAACACCTCTTATTCAAGGGCGGGGAAACAATTATGCCTTATGTCCACCCCGACCAACCCACAGCGGTACGCCGGGAACTGTTTTTCTCAGGGAGGACGGTGATTTTTGCCCGCGACTCCAGGCCTAATTTAACTGCCCAATTTTCCGCTCGACTGAGACAAAATATCTGCCCGATTTAGTCAGGTTTCTGATATTTAGGGGGGGGGGGCCGCCCCAGCACTCCCAGCCCGTACGGTCATGGGCCAACCATATCCGTCTTATGTCCACCCCGCCACCCCGACCAAGCATAGAAGGCTGCCGTGTATGGCAAGCGAAATGTCCAATAATTAGAAAAACCAAATTTATCGTTCGAAAAACCAAGTTTATCGGTTGCAAAACCAGGTTTATCGGTCGAAAAACCAAGTTTATCGGTTGAAAAACCAGGTTTATCGGTCAAAAAACCAAGTTTATCGGTCGAAAAACCAAGTTTATCGGTCGAAAAACCAAGTTTATCTATCAAAAACCATGTTTTTCGCAGATAAACTCGGTCTTTCGACCAAAAATCTTGGTTTTTCGACCGATAAACTTGGTTTTTCGACCGAAAAACATGGTTTTTCGACCGATAAACTTGGTTTTTCGACCGATAAACTTGGTTTTTCGATCGATAAACCTGGTTTTTCAATCGATAAACTTGGTTTTTCGACCGATAAACTTGGTTTTTCTAATTATTGGACAAACAACTTGTTATTTCGGTCGAAAAACTTGGTTTTTCGAATTACTGGACAAACTGTATCGAAAAACCAATATTATCGGTCAAAAAACCAAGTTTATCGATCGAAAAACCAAGTTTATCGGTCGAAAAACCAAGTTTATCGGTCGAAAAACCAAGTTTATCTATCAAAAACCATGTTTTTCGCAGATAAACTCGGTCTTTCGACCAAAAATCTTGGTTTTTCGACCAATAAACTTGGTTTTTCGACCGAAAAACATGGTTTTTCGACCAATAAACTTGGTTTTTCGACCGATAAACTTGGTTTTTCGATCGATAAACCTGGTTTTTCAATCGATAAACTTGGTTTTTCGACCGATAAACTTGGTTTTTCGACCGATAAACTTGGTTTTTCGATCGATAAACTTGGTTTTTCGAATTACTGGACAAACTGTATCGAAAAACCAAGATTATCGGTCGAAAAACCAAGTTTATCGATCGAAAAACCAAGTTTATCGGTCGAAAAACCAAGTTTATCGGTCGAAAAACCAAGTTTATCGGTCGAAAAACCAAGATTTTCGACAGACTTGTGATTTATCTGTCTTACCAACCGAATACAATTTTTGAAAACGTAGCTAACGTTAAGGCGCGGCAATTTTTTTTTATGTCTTTTGCGGATGAATACTATCAGTTTGTGACACATAAGGTGCTGAGTATGCGTGCGGTCGCTTGTTATGTGCATACATGGGAATACTAGGCCTAGGCCTATATAACACGTGATGATTTGGGTCGCTCGTAGTTAACTTAGATCCTGGTAGTGGTACAGCTAGCTAGCACCAGCGCGGGCCCGTACAGTACTACTGTACTACTAGCACTACTAGCCCAGTTGGTCGCATACTGTCTTGTCAAAGGTCATTTGAGGTCACGAGAGGTTTAACTGTGAAAACCTTGCAAATGGCTTGTAATCATGACAAACTAAACCCCATAGCAATAATGGATGTGTCCAAGTCAAAAGGGGTGTATCCAAAAACTTGTGGACAGGTGACTAAAACAAGTATCTATGAAGACTTTTTGCTGCTTTGTCTGACAAATGTTGTAACACAAACAAAAGCATTGACCAACATTGATTTGTTGTAAATGTTGTTACATAATACATATAGGCCCATCAATTTAGCCGCCATCTAGCATGTCGTGGTCGCGGAAAGTAGTACCGGCAAATCACCATGGCAATCGAAAAACCAAGTTTTCGAAATAATCGATAAACTTGGTTTTTCGACCGAAAAACTTGGTTTTCTACCGATAAACTTGGTTTTTCTAGTTATTGGACGTTTGGCGTTGAAAGCTTGGTTTTTCGACCGATAATCTTGGTTTTTCGACCGATAAACTTGGTTTTTCGACCGATAAACTTGGTTTTTCGATCGATAAACTTGGATTTTCTAATTATTGGACATTCCGTTAAGAAAAACCAAGTTTATCTTTCGATATACCGGATAAATCGAAAAACTTGGATTTTCGACTGAAAATCTAAGTTTTTCGACCGATAAGCCAAGTTATTTTGAAAATCTAGGTTTTTTCAACCGATATACCAAGATTTGGAGATAAACGTGGTTTTTCGATTGATAAACCTGGTTTTTCGACCGATAAACTTGGTTTTTCGACCGATAATCTTGGTTTTTCGACCGATAAACTTGGTTTTTCGACCGATAAACTTGGTTTTTCGACCGATAAACTTGGTTTTTCGACCGATAAACTTGGTTTTTCGATCGATAAACTTGGATTTTCTAATTATTGGACATTCCGTTAAGAAAAACCAAGTTTATCTTTCGATATACCAGATAAATCGAAAAACTTGGATTTTCGACTGAAAATCTAAGTTTTTCGACCGATAAGCCAAGTTATTTTGAAAATCTAGGTTTTTCAACCGATATACCAAGATTTGGAGATAAACTTGGTTTTTCGATCGATAAACCTGGTTTTTCGACCGATAAACTTGGTTTTTCGACCGATGAACTTGGTTTTTCGATCGATAAACTTGGTTTTTCTAATTATTGGACATTTCGCTTGCCATAGCCGTGGCTCCAAAACTTCCTAAGTCACCAAACTATCAAAATAAAAGTGAAATCACGCCCTCCCTTTACCTAATTATAAGAATACCAGTTTACCACGCTTAGGCAGCGGAATCCCCCGCTCGAAGTTTCTTTCTCCTTACCCTTGTAGTTTGTTTGATTACGGTTACAGTTATATAAAGAAGAGAATATCTTGAGACATTCCCCACGAAAAACCTCCTTTTGCCTGATAACAGGTAATATTTCTTTCCCTGAGAATGATCCTTGAAACAACGCAATTAGCCTACATTGGCACACAAGCCTACAGTAACTCTTCCTGTTAGGCTTAGGCTGTCTTACAGAGCCTATTGCTTTGTGTGCAAGTAAAGAGCCTAAGCTTACAGGATGTTGTATATACACCAGGCTAAGTATACTGTAGGGAATTCAGTTAGTTTCCGCCCTCGGTAGTTTCCGCCCCTACAAAATGTTGTTTTCCGCCCTTGATTTTTGAGGGCGGAAAATACCGGTTTTAGGGGCGGAAAGTAATGAGTGACTGAGTTCCAGCGATATTTGAACGAATACTCCATTTGAACCGGCCTTTTTATTTCATCCATTCGTTTTTCTCTCTCCCTCCCATCACCATTTATTACAATACCTCTAGTTATCAGAACCAATGCTTACTTCGTTTTAAACAAGCCTTTCACTTCAATCCCATTTCCATCTATCCTTTCTATCGGCATTAATCCCCATCTTTTTTATCCTACCTCTTTTTTAACACAGTCAGTACCTATTTCATACAACCGTAATTGTTCTCTTTATGGATCAATGAACACCTCATGGTTTATATCATACATTTTATGTGTATACACCCAATAACTGGTCTTCCAAACCAGATTCCTAATAAAGATTCCAGATCTCCTTGAAATTGGTCCTCTAAACTGAAAAAGAAATAGAAACACTTGTAAGTTCATGTTAATTTTACACTTTATGTTTCTGCCCTTTAAACGTTACTTTCCGCCCTTAATTTTTAGGGACAGAAAGTAACGGGCAGAAACTACCGAGGGCGGAAACTAACGGACCCCTACTGTAGGCCTAGGCCTAACCTAGCCTTTTGACGTTTTGTACTTTCACTTAAAATGGTATTTCTTCTGGAGCCCAATTTATACAAATTAACAGTCATACAGTAGTTGTATAGGCCCCTATGTGTAGGCCTAGCCACAGGCGTTCCGATCATTATGCATACACATTTATACACTAGGCCTAACGTTAGGCCTATTGCACAGGTGTTCCGATTTATGTACATATATATAATAGACTATACATATATATACTAACAAGGTACGACAATTTTCTGGACGAAGCTTACAACTTGGCCTATTTTTACACTCTTACGCTCACTGTGAACCTCTCTGATTTCTTTCAATCACGTCATTCGATGAGACAGAACATTCAACATTCCTTCGGGCACAACTGCGGGCATAAAATCACTTCTAATCAGAATTATTCGTAAAAAAATGGACTCTCCGCAACTTGGTGGTTACACAGACAGATGACGTATGATTATAACCTGCGCAACCATCTATGTCGTCTCGTAAGCGAAAACACGCAGCGCAAGGTAAAGCAAATCAAAAAACGTACGTTCGCTATGCAGATAGATACGTGTAGCGCCTTATTTGACAAATCCAGGTAACGTGCGTTGTGATTGGCATCGAAATAATTTGACTTAGCTATACGCCAATCGCAACGCACGTTACATAGGATTTGTCAAATGAGGAGCTACTTGTATCTATCTGCATAGCGAATGTACGTTTTTTTTTATTTGCTTTACCTTGCGCTGTGTGTTTTCCCTTATATGAGACGGCATAGATGGTTGTGCAGGTCATAATCATACTGGGTCATATGTCTGTGTAACCACCAAGTTGCGGATTGAAAGAAATCGGTGAGTTTCGCAGAGAGCGCAATAATGTAAAAATAGGCCAAGATTTGAGTCTCGTCCTGAAAGGTGACATACTGTACCTTGTTAGCACATATAAGTAGTGTATATATGTATGTATAATGCTCGGAATGCCTGTGGGCCTAGCCATGTTCAATTTATTAACGTAGGCTAGGTTAGGTACTGTAGCCTAGCTTGGCAGCATGGTAAGCCCGAAATTGATTCACTTAGGCCTAAGCAGTTTTCAAAGCAGATATTTGGAATAAAATAAATCCAAACACTCTCCTGTTTGCCTTTTCCAAATGTGCAGTAACTTACGGATGCATTGCTACCCACAGTTCTACTCCGATCCAAAAACTTAGTAAAAGAAAGCTTGATTTGACTCGAAATTTTCTTTGATGTCGGACTCTTAATGGCACTGAAATTGATGCATTTTCCATATGTGTAGTGTGCAACCATTTTCATTGACTTTGTACAGTTATGTACAGATGCCTGCATAGCAAGCTGTATTGCTTAGTCCTTGTAGTAGAGGTGCTGAGCAACAGAGTCCGCTCCGTGGGAAGGCGCTTAGTTGCCTCACATATAGAATCATGCAAAACTTGTTTAACTTGATGACCTAACCTGCCTAAAAACCAGGGTGCATTTTGTGCACTATTCGGTGTAGACGAAGGAAAATGCTTGGCGTAGCAGCATGAAAATTCCCAAGAATTGGGGTACAACTTAGCATTGCCACAAGAGGATTCACACGAGTTGGCGTACAACTTACCTATTGACTATATATTTTGTACTGCAACTAGTCTAAGTCAAATCTGCAGCTATAAAATTTTCTGCTGCATTGTCTTTCCACTTAATTTACAATGAGTCCCACACAAAATATGATTATTTCCTGCTAAATAGGAAAAAATGTTTAACTTTTTGCTTCAAGTATGATGAATACCCATCGCACAGCTCACGCAATGTATGTTATGTAGCTTGTGTGTAGAAATACACTTTTGGTACATCGTTTTGTTGGCGTACGAACGCTGACACCTCAGCATAACTTCGGCGTGGGCTTTACATGGAATGTGCCCAGGCCTTAGAAAGATGGGAAGTTTGGTCAAGTTACAAACAGAGTAAAATCATCTTATAACCTAGGTTATGAATTCAGCACACAGTACAGGCGTAAATGGGTGATTATTTAAATTAGGGTACCAATGGTAAAATATGCTTTTAAAGGCAACTGTCTTGCTATTTTAATCCACATGGTCTTTGCTATGCTTTCATTTTGTCCTCACTATTTATGTAAGTGCATATCTTCGAAAAAATAAGTATCATTGTAGTGAATCCTCCCAATTTTGATGAAAAATTGGCTAAAATTAGCAATTTTGGGGGCAAACAGTGTGACATTTAAACTACCATAGCAGAAATTAGATTTTCCCTTATTTTTACACTTATCTTGCTCAGTTATTTTAATTTAAATGGTTGATGAGGTATCAATTGTACCCTTGAAACTCATATTTTATGAGAAACTGACATTTTTCTCTTTCCTGGGATTCGACGAAAGAGAGGTTTCACGTGTAACATTTGGTGTTACTGTTACAGTGTGAAATTTCAGTATCTTATTTTCCAAAAATTACCTACAGTAAATACTAAATCTTTCTTGTTTTAGTGGTTGATTGAAGCCTGTGCAATTGTTTAATGTATATATAGGTTTGGACAAAAGCAATTGTACAGAAAAGAAAAACATAGCCATTTTGCATTTTGACAGGCCACTTTGGTGTCACGGAAATATGTTACATAGTGAACCTTTGCAGTTAAAATACTACTACTTCCTAAACTTGATATGTTGTCATTTTTAGCTGAACTATAGTATTTAACATGGCTTTTAACTTACAGGTAGTAAAACTGTGCCACCTTGTTTATGATTTGAAATACCATACAATATTACTTTGGTGTTCTCCCAATCTAGGTTACACATGGAACGTATTGTTTGTACCACAGAATTGAGATGTAACCCTTGACTAAGTAATCACAAGAGGTTTTAGATTCAGACTGCTCAGATTAACTATAGAAAACCCATAAATGATATAAAATAACTCAATAAGTAGTCTTAGTGGGACAAACATATTTTTGGTGTTCATGTTACACTGTGAAACCTATAATTTCCATGCAATGGGGCTATTTTGAGGTCAAATGTCATCTGAACATTCATAAAACAACTTGTACAACATCATTTAGGCCTAAGCCTACAATGAACAAGTAAATATAACAATTCCACCCATGGTTTCACATCAAAAATTATGATACATGAAATTAGGGCTATAAATGTCATGTCACAGTCTGGTACCCTAATTAAAATAAACACCCAAATACGTTAGATGAAGCAGTAGCCTACTTCGGGACAGTGCACATCTAGGGCGAGCTAACTTTTGTTGTTTTTAGGGAATATTATTTCTAGAAATTAAAAGTACACACAAGGGTGGGATGCAGTTATAAAATGCTTGAAAAATAATCATATTTAGGTATGCACTAACCTGAAATGAATTCATTATCGTGAAAAACAAAATACCTGATTGGTTCAAAAAGGTAAGGCTCGCTTCAATAACGTTGCTACAGTGATAGCTAGTAATTTTGATGGTGCGCCAATTACGGGGCCGCGCCAATTTCTGTACCTTTTCTATACACGTAGGCCTAAGCCTAGCCTGGCAACTTAGGGTAGGCTACCGATTTTACAATGAATCGGCGGAGTACCTGGTAACTATAGAATACCCCGCCACGGTCGAAAAACACCTTTTTTGAAAACGAGGCGATATCACACTGAATGGTCACGGTCCCCAAAGATTGTTATTTTGAGAACGAGTCAACACATGTTTTGTGTTGTTTTTGGAAAAATGTCTAGCCTAAGTCCACTGAGCCTCCAGTTTTGAGTGGAGGCACAGTTACAGTGGTCGTTGATGAATTTGTGTTATTTTGCAACGCAATAATTATGTGTCATTTGTGTAAATGTTTTTGGAAAAATGTCTAACATTAAGACCACTGAGGCGCCTCTTGGTTTGAGTGGAGGCACAGTTACTGTGGCCATTGCAACTGTGAGTTACAGGTATTTGTCAAGTACTTGCTTGTGCTGTCACTGTGACTGTGCCTCCGGAGGCGAGGTGAGGTTTATTATTGGCGGGGTATTCTATAGTTGTATCGAAACGACGCCCAATAATTCAGCTTGGTTCAATAATCAGCATGCGACGCGAAGGCAAAGAATGGTGCAAAACATTGGTGCTGTGCAAGCAAAATCCTGACGCTCAAGACTCACTCAAAAAATTATGCTCAGTACACAATTCAGAAAGAACCAAATAATCACCATCTTTCATAGCAGACAATGCCCCCTAGACCCCCCTGCACCCCACGCCCGGGCGCAAAGTGTTCGTCAGCACACAATTTTAAATTTAACAATTAAATTTTGAGTTCAATTAACAAATTATGCAGTCTGGGCCTAGCCAAGGCCTAACTTAGTAGGGGCCTAGGCTAGGCCGAAGGTACTCAGAGCATTCTATATGTATATATATATATATACCCTGTACATATACATATTGACAAGGGAATACCCTCAACAAGGTAAGTCATCTTTCTGGACGAGACTCAAGACTTGGCCTACTCCTATTTTTAGATTCTTGCGCTCACTGCAAAACTTGCTAATTTCTTTTAATCAGCCAATCACGATGCACATTACTAGGGCTGCGACGGTTAAACGGTTAACCGGTTAACCGACCGATCGGTCGGTTAAACGGCCGCCAAATGTTGTTTCGTTTAACCGTTTTTGCATCCTGATAAATCTGTCGCCGCAGTTCACCATTATACCTAAACTCGTTTATGCAGTAAACCGCAGAAGTTGCTTGCCCAAAACCACGTAACAATGGGTAAACTTTGGATGAAAAATTACAAAAGGTTTAAAAAAAAGACCTTTATAATGTCAGTTGTACAGTCTGCGTTGCGTTGCTTTGACTGGTATATCGATCCGTTCGCCCCATGATCTGGGAGTGGTTTGCCGAAATAATGTGACAATAAACTCTTTCACGCAACTTGTTGAAAGGATTAAAATTATCAAAGGTGCAGGGATTAAACTGTGCAGTACACGCTTCAACAATCCACCATACCTTTTAAAGTGTGGAGCACTGTAAACTTGATAGATAAGACTTAAAAAGTTACCTCTAGACGGCAGAAAAATATATGCTTAATATCGTTCAAGATAAATGCACTTCGGGAATTTTCCCGGGCGTAACTTCCAAGGTTACCTGTTTACAGTTCATCAGTCTCAAAACATATGGAATCTGCACAAAAAGGAAGCTATGTAGCTCTGGGCTTAATTATGCAACCCTGGCTTGCAAGCCTTGTGGGTGCAACTAAAATATTTGTAACTACGTTAGCGTTCCCATTTAAGCTGACTTAATAATTTTATCAAAAGACGATTAAACATTTTTTATAATTTTTTCAACGTTAGTATAATTCCTGGAAAAGTTTCAACCGCCAAAATTCGCAAAGATGAGTGAAATTCTTTCTGCCATTTCATTTATTAACCCCAAATTATAAAATATGGAGCATTCCAATGGTAAACTTCATGAATAATCATATTATTTTCGAACATAATTAGCATAGTTCGTTGGACTTGCTGAACGAACCGGCGCACTGTACGTACGTGCATTGTACAGTACAATACAGCATTTGTAATTAGCAGAGCTGATTGAGCTTGCTGAACGAACCGGGCCGGCCGGCCAGCCATGTGCTTCGCTGCTTCGCACGTTGCATGAACGATCGTTCATGACATACCGTACGTACATTGTACAGTACAGTATTGCGTACGAGACAACTATGCCCGAGTCCCGTTATAACATTAAGTATAAGGGTAGCGACCGTTACCAAAAAGTTTCGCCGTTCATAATTACGAAGAAACTGGTATTTTTAGTAGGTATTAGGTAAAAAGGCATGCGATGTAAGGCAAGTTAAAATTCAACGTTACAATTTTTACGGAGCATGCAGTAATACATATGGGTAAAAATTTTCACACCATTACGACATAACAGTGCTGGAATTCTTAGCAGACACACGTATATTACGTATGAATTGCAGCAAGGTCACAAGGCACACTTTAGTACACTGTATATGGTACGTTTATACTCGACACTGCTCTAGGCGTGTGTGATACTGTATCGCTGTAGCCGGAGAAGTGTGTCTTGAACTGCAATAATGCCAGTGATATCCATAGGCTTTTCATCTTACGGTGCTATGTTAGACCGCAAAAATCTCGAAAACTGTAATCAGTGGCATAACAAAAAGTATGCATGTTTGTGATATGTTTGAATAAATGTGTGATTCGCCCATGCGTACGGACTGCTTGCCAAAACATCGCAAATAATGCAAACGTTTTAACTTGCACGCTACTTCGACGATCATCACTACCGGCGCCATTTTAAATGTAGAAACTTTGGTATTTAAGTGGTGGCGCTCTTCCGAAATGTTTATTTTGTTTATATTCCTTGACTTGTTTTTATTTTCGGTTAACCGTTAACCGTTCGGTTAATAAAAACGGTTAAACGGATAGTGAATTAACCGGAAATGCACAGCCCTACACATTACATAGGATTTGTAGAATGAGGAGCTACCAGTGTCTATCCGCAAAGCGATTGAATGATCTTTTGCTTCCCTTTACCTTGCACCATACATGTGTTTTCCCTTACGAGACGGCATAGGTAGCTGCGCAGGCAACAATTGTTCGTCATCTGCCCTGTGAATTTTGCCAACCACGTGGCTTCTGACGTGCCATTTTTTAGGAAAATAAATTCTAATCAGTAGTGATTTTATGGCCAGAGTTGTGTCGGAAGAGATGTTGATGTTCTTACCCATCAAACGACATGACTGAAAGAAATCAGTGAATTTGCAGTGAGCGTAAGAACGTAAAAATAGGTCAAGTTTTGAGTCGCGTCCTGAAAGGTGACTTACCTTGTTAATAAAGAGTGTGTACGTAATGCTCGGAACACCTGTGGCCTAGCCTAGGCTACTGTGAGAGTCATTTAAAATTTGGGAGTAGGCCTAGGCTTAACTGTAGAACACCCTGCCATGGTCGAAAAACACCTTTATGAATACGTATTTTGAGAACAAGTCAACATATGTTCTGTGGTAATTTTTTTTGCAAAATGCCAAATTCATAGTCACTGAGCTTCCAGTGTTAAGCGGAATTGCAGTCATAATGGCCGTTTATAAATTTGTGTTATTTTGCAACACAATAATTAGGTGTGTTTTTATGTGAATGTTTTTTGCAAAATGTCCAAGTCTACGGAGCCTCCAGTTTTGAGTAGACACACAGTCGCACTCACAGTCACAGTGACCATTCATAAATGCAAGCTATTTTGTTACTTTGTACTACGCTACTGTAATAAAAATCGCAATGTGTACAAGAATGACTTTCAAATTATATACATTGTACAGTATTCCAAATACTTTGGCATGTGGAATATATTAGGTCACAGCAAGCTTTAAATTGTAGTAATGTACTGTACAGTATGGAGGTTCTCATACCGTAATGTTAATCTGAAATATTAGTGCAGGGCGAAAGCATTTGTGTTTGTTCCCTGTTGCTTACAAACTTCAGGATCGACTGGAGTGATCTCTAACATGCTGCTATGCATAGTACTGAGCTGAAAGACAAGTAGCCTACATGAAAATAACCAGTTTTAGTGTGGCCCAGAAAAAAATGGGCCGAGTCTGTTTGTGAGCATAGTTAACTTTTCCCAGTTTAAAAATTGTGAAGGAGTAATGAAAAAAAAATTGTTAGAACTGGTAATTTTGCAGGATCTAATCTGTCTGTTATCTATGAGGTGTGCAATTGCATGGTTGCCTTCGTAAACACCAAAAGCTAACCCCTGCGCAGCATTTGTGGTGTCACTTTCATAATACTAAGCTACTCAATGCACAGTAATAACACAGTGGGTTTCTTCAGGTATAAAATGGCAGAACTTAAGGCTTACCCTAGGCCTTGCCCACTTGATACTTTGTTTTAAAACAGTATACAGTATACAGGTATATTAAATGTGAACCAAGGCTTTGAAACCATCGCCAAATAATCAGTCACCACGAAAAGTTGCAACAAACAAATTTGGACGTGATTGAGAAAACCCTCTCATATTGGTATGTAGTATTCAAAGTATCCCAGCCATACTGCACGTTTTGTGGAATGGGCGAAGTTTTGCAATTTGAACCTCGTTATAAATGCTAAACCATACTGTAGCTATAACCGCTTTGCAGGCTGCCTGCACAGACTGCTGACTTTTATCTCTCACTACTGTCAGAGTCTTCAACATGTTGCAAGGAATTGTTAATTAGGGCTGTACTGTATATAGCTGATTTTGCAGGGGCACAGATAGCCCTTTGAAAGGTGCATCATGATGTACAGTACATACACACTTTAGTTGACATTTTATTACATGGAATGCAGTGAAGCAGTTGTGGGTGCCTACTCTACATTCCTACAAGCACTCTATGTGTTATTCTGTGGGTCAGCTAATGTCCCATGCGATCTTGCAGGTTACATTGTATTATCCTATGCTATTTGTGCTCATTTTTTGTGAATGATAAAGTAAAAAATCTATAACAAACCTTTTCATGCTGCTCATGAAATTTGTGAGGATGTTGTGTGCATACATTTTCATGATATTATTTAGGCTTTTTCATAAACGATATCAGGGGTAACACACACCGGTGTAGTATTTTTTGCCAATATTGTTATACAGTGTATTGTAACAACCCTAGTTTCCTCCCTTATGAAGCATTAGGTTCCTACAGTACCTGTAACAATTTTAGATTCCTACTCAAGTTACTGTTACAGGTACAGGGTCCTCAATGAGCCAAGTGGCTTTCTAACCCTCAAACATTAAACTCAACCTCGTTTAGTTTCAGCAAAAAATTTGAAAAAATTGCACCCATTGAGGTATGAGAAGTTTGAGAACATGATTTCCTGATGAGACTTTTTGTTGAGAGTGTACCAATCTCCCAAAATGAGTTTGAATTAACTTTGACAGGTATCTGAGGAAGGTTCTCCCTCACATCATTGAATTCAAGTATGGACAAGGAATCCTTCTTTGAGGAAGAGGCAGATGTTTCAGATGAGGAGGATGTCCCAAACAGCAGTGATGAAGAAGAGGAAGGTATGTTGATAAAACACAGTCTACTGTATCTTTTTGAACTGATGGAGACCTTCCTCTACCAGAGAGGGAATAAATATTGAAATTTGTGAAACATTACACCTTAAAGGAAAATGTTGCATTTACATTACATCAACATGGCATAGACAGAATATCACTTTAAACATTGCTGAACCATCAAGTTCTGGTTCTGGTTCTGGTTGGATACTACAAGCAGTTCTCCGCAGACGGGATATACGGTTGTAGGTGTGTGACGGCTAGCGGACCAGCAAATTAGATTGGATTAATAGATTCAGATCTCCTCAAGGATGTCAAGTTCTAACCAGTCTAACCAGTGAAGTACAGTATGCCATTAGCATTTTTTCTAAGTATTGCATATAACAACAGTTATGGTTGTTGCATTATTTGAAATTGAAAGTTTGGGTGAGGGAAGAAGAAACTTGTATTTTGAAGATGCATCTTTTGAGTATAGTTACCCAGCTACAGTATCTTAGTTTGAATTACCTGTCACTACATATTATGATTTTACAGCTATGAAATTGTCAAATGCAGTATTTCCTTTTTTTGTGCAGTGCATCTTTGTCAGTGAACTATGTACTAGTATGTGCACTCCACTAAAATTTCCTTATTCACCTGGAAACCATATCAATCAATGTTGAACCAAAGTAAATTAGTGTATCAGTTTACAGTAGTTTACTCTTCAGTTGTCAACTTAGCAAGATCATTTTGCTTTTGCCTTTGAGCTATTATGTTATTACACAAGTTAAGTTGTTGCCTACCAGGGTGAAAGGTCACACACACCATAAGCAGGTTGGGTTTTTGCCGGAAAAAAACCTGTTTTTACCGGGACAGTGGTAGAAACTGGTAATAACGGGTAAAAAGTGGTTATTACCGGTAAAAACCGGGAGAAAATGGAAAAAACCTCTTCTGGCAATTAAGAGAGTGCAGTTGTTGAACCCCATTGCACATTATGAATAAACCATATGAGATAAAATTATTTATATTCATTTAAACTTTCTGTTTTGCCTAAAAAGTTAGCAATAAAAATTGGCAAACACAGAATACAGGGTGAAATGTACTGTTGTTACAATAGAGCTGTAAGCCCTAACATGTTACTGTATGTGTAACGACAAACAAGACGGCTGTGTGTACATAGCAAACAGGAATAGCCTGAAAATTACAGTTGGTTTGCAAAATGGCTAGATTTATTGAGCAAAGTTTTTTCAAAATGAGGATAAATAAAATTAGGTTTTTATGAAAGCTCTCAATATGAAATTTCAATCACCAAGTTGGAAGGGCATATCTGTTACACATATATACTTAGTAGGAGAATGGAGTGGACGAGCAACTTCCTTTAATATCATGTCAGAAACTTCAGTTTGACACAGCAGAGAAGCAAATTACAGTGCCACAAATGCAGACTAAGCAGCAACTTGAAGTACTGTAAATGAGTTACATCAAGGGAACTTCTCTGAATATTTCAAGTCCACTATACTGAGAAATAAGTAAGAAGTTATTCATGGCCAACCAAATACAAGGAGACTATTTGTTGACTAACTTAAACTTACAGTATCTTCCTTTTGAAAAAATCGATAAACCACAAATAGTAATGTTTGAATGAAAGAAACTTATTGGATAGCCAGAACTTTATGTTACAAGAAAGTGGAAATGTTGAAGGAAGGTGGATGGTTGAATTGTAAACAAGATGTAACACTACTGAAGGTCAATATAAGACATTGAGTTATTGTACTTTAGGACCTAAATACCTGCAGGTTCACCTGAAAGTTACACCCAAGAGTGGGGTTAGCAACTTGCCAGTATGCTCAGCAATGCTTCCCATCAAACTGAAAATAAATCCTTAAATTATTGCATGAGTTTCCTTCCCATTTTTCTGCATTAAATCTACCTAGATAGTGTATACAGTATACTTGACACAAAACAGTGTAAATCTGGCAAAAAGTGGCCAAAATCCCAAACAAATCACTTTCAAACTCTAACATGGTATATATTGTTGCCTAAAATGATTAATCTTGATTTAATGAAATGATTTTAGTCCTTAGACTTTGAAAAAAGGCATAAAAAGTATTTGTTAACAACATTTTACTCAATGTAGCAGAACAGGTTTTTACCGTTCTTTCCATTTTTTGGCAAAAACCTGTTTTTACCGGGACGGTTTTTACCGGTAAAAACCGCCTGTGGCAAAAACTGCCAACCCTGACCATAAGTTTCCCAGAAGCAGTCCCCCCCCCCCCCCACCCACTCCCGATGCATTGACAATTACTGTAAAGTCTTTGTGACAGTGTGTGGGCATCCGCTGGGCTGTATGTCATGGGTTGTAACAAATAAAAACACTTCCAAGCAATTTGGTGTTAAATACAGTAATTGGAAATTCAGACCATGACCCTATTGGACACGCTTATGTTAATGAGTTACAAAAGTTAATTGTGACAACATGCACAGAAAAATTTCTCTTATACATGACTTGTACAGTGTGCATTATGACAAATAGCCTTGTTTTCATGTTTAAGATGACTAGCGGTTTGCTAGGGGAAAATGGTTGAGAGTAATGTACATGTATGATAAAATAAATGTTGGAATCAAAGATATCTGAACATCTGCAGTATGTTGATGTTGACAATTTTGAAGAATGTAAACTTAAATCATGAGGGGATGGGGAGGGACCTAAATCTTAAATGTGGGGGAGTGAGGAAGAGGATAATTGGGGTGAGTAGTGTATTAGGTGTACTTTTGGCTGCATCTTAATGCCTGTTATGAACAGTTTCTTCAAACAAGTAGAAACATGACAAAACAAGGGTCACATGTACAAGTAGAAGGGTGGACATTGCACTTGTGACATTCAGTATGCCATACATATTGACGTAGCATATATTCCATGTATAGTTTGGCAAGTCAGTAATTGAAAGTGTATTATTTGACTATTTTTCTCATTGTGCAGGTGAGGAAGATCAAGAAAATATCCCAGATTTGATAAATGATGATGTGGAAGAAGAAGCGGGGGAGGAGGACTCTGATGATGAAATTGTAGGAAGAAAGAAACGGAGAAGAGGTACATTTTTTAATTGTTCCAGACAGGCCTGGGTAGAGGATGCTTCTCTGGCCTTAGCCTTGGCTTCAGATGTTTGTAGGGAACCTAGCATTCTGTTACACAAGCTATTCAAATTTCTACACAAGTGCAGGTACATGTAGTAGTATTGTTTACACTCAGCTCTAGGAACAAGCCTTATTACTGTAAGAGGGCTTAGTCCAGGTGCCAGTCCAATCCATGTTTTGCAATGCATCACCAACCTCCAGGAATACTGTGGTATTTCAATTAAATACATAGACCCACATAAAATATGAAATGAACTCTTGAACTTGTGTCATATCAAGAAAATGCTCACATATTAAAAAGTTAACCTCAGTTTTGGATGTGATTAGTTGTAGGATACAGAGGAAAAAATAATCGACGGCATTGACGGCAAAAGCCGCTGTGGCTGCTGGTTTTGCCGCCGATTATACCTAGAAACGGCGGCATGTTTTTGCCGTCGATCATTCTCTCTGCATTCGCAATTCTCATATTAATTTTTTTTAAAACATTGTCTACGTAACATTTCTTTCCCACGGACATCGGAATTTTACGTATCTGACAAACTGGATGTTATGCACAGCTACGTAGCTATCATTTTCTTTCTAGCTAGCTAATAGCTGTATGATCTACCAATTCGTACAGGTGTTTAATACACTGACTTTCCTTCAGCAGCCGCCATATCACATACCCATAAATGTGTTTCATGGCAAACCTAAATTATGCAGTATAGGTTTGAAAATAGGCTACAAAATCAACTTTTCCTTCTGCCTTGACTCTATGATTAGAGCTTAACTGCTCACCCCACAGAAAAAAGATTAATTCTTTCAAAGTAATCTTTGCCATCTGTGACCATGAATGCAAGTTTTTGATTCGAAAATGGAAGAGATTTCAGCTCCAAAGTATATGGTTCGACTGCACAAGTAATCTACAGCTTGCTGCATACATGTTGTACTGCAGAGAGTACCATTTCAAAACACATCGTTTTTCAGTACCAAACATAACCAAATTTGTCAAAAATGACAAAACATTCACCTGGCATGTTCAAAAGACTCTCAAACAACTACCTGTAATATATTGACAACTTTTAATGAAGAGGTTTCCCCCCACGAGGCACATTTCTTTAGAGGGGCTTTGCAGTTTTGTCGTTGCCTAACGTGTAAAATACATGGATAGGCCTACTCAGATGCTAAAGCAACACAACACATGGCAAAAGTTGTCTGCTTACTTGTAGAGTTACAGGGTCTAAAATTTCCCAATTGTTTTTGTTCCAAAATGTTAACAAATGTTGTCTAAGATGTTGATATGAGTGTTCAGACTTATTTGTGGTCAAGATAGGGTCTTTGCTTGTCAAACCAACTTAGCTAAATATTTTGAAAGTCTTTTGAGTTTTGCCATACATATACTGTTACGAGAAGCTGATAGTCTCATGACTTCAAGTCTGGCATACAAAGTGAACCCAGTTAGTTCATATGAAACTAGCACCACTCTAAATCCTCTTTCCATTGCTATATGGGGGGGGGGGGGGGGGGTGTCATCAGTTACCAGCAGACAAGAACACTGTGCCCCACCATCCCCCACCCCTGTCTTAACAAAGGTACTGATGAAAGCCCTTTACACTGGGTTTCAGTTCAACATTAGATGAACTGCACTGGGTAACATCACATGAACAGTGCAGTGTATGGTAGACTCGTACTCCATGGAACGCGTTGGGCTGCAGACACGACTTGTGGCCATGCGAGGGAACTTTAAAAATGCTGTGGACATCCCATAAAATGCCGTGGAGAGCTGCTGTCTCCACAGCATTTTTTTACAGAAATTGCTGTGGAGACATTTAGGGGAATTTTTTGGCCTGGGATATGATTAGACATTTATTAGGAAAATTAGTAGTCACCTGGTCATATATTTTTAAAGCAACCCAAGCTCTACAGTACATGTAGGGGACCATGGGGTAAAAATAGCCTGTTGCCTGCTTGAAGTAAGGCTAGTCTTGGGGGTTTCCACCATTTAATTTTAAAGAACCCAGCAAACCTCAAAACTTACAAAAAGTTTGAACAGTTGTTATTCCTTGCTATATATTTCTTGAATAGGGCCTGACATTACAAGTAAGTTCAAATAATTTATGTATTGTTGGCATATCAAACCAACAAAACAGGTTTTCACATTCTGGAAAAGCAGTGCTGAGAGTAACTCATGTTGTTCTGATTTGTGCCTGCAAAAAGACCTACTTGAAAGTGTAAAGAGTTGGTACCCTTATACTGACATGACCATAATGCTGTTGACTTACACTTCAAGTCCATCACAATGTTCCAGAGTATTTCCACTTTCACTTTTGGTTTTACGAAAGGAAATGTTTGGAGTCACTCATTAATGGCCTTTTCAACAGATTTGTACTGTAGCATTGTGCAGTGATTTTACAACACAGAGAAGAATTTAAAACAAGGACAAATCACCCAACATGGGTTAGGGTCATTCATGCAGTTTCAGCATTTTGGGTGCTGGTTTGTTGTATTTCAGGTAGCTTCCATTGAATCATACTCGACCATTGCACAATATTTTTATGTTATTTTTCAGGGGAGAGGTATCATTGGAGGCCTTACAGCTCTAGGGTTGCTTTTAGGGAAACCTTTTATTCTGTAGTTTTGATGGCATGCTCATTCTGGCATACTTGCATGTGAGAAAATTAAAAAATAATAGTAATTCCTAGTGCTTTTCTGGTCTTTTCAGACATTGATGATCGACTGGAAGAAGATGACTTCGATTTGATTGAAGAGAACTTGGGTGTAAAAATAGACAGGGTGAGTGACATAAATAAAATTTGATTATTAAAATGACATTTATAGTGATAATGATATAATGACAGTGGTAATTATAGTGACTATGAAAGTGATAACAAGAATGATAATGATAATGACAATGGTAGTGGCATAATGACAGTGTTAATGATAGTGACCATGACAGTGATAATATGATTTAATGACAGTGACAATGATGATATGACAGTGATAATGGTGACTATGACTGATAATAAGAATGATAATGACAATGATAGTGATATAATGACAGTGGTAATGATAGTGACTATGACAGTGATAATATGATAATGATAATGACAGTGATGATGATGATTTGACAAATGGTGACTATGACAGTGATAATAAGAATGATAATGACAATGACAATGATAATAACAATGACAATGGTAAGAATAGTAATGATACTAATGGTGACGGTGATAGTGATATTCACAATGATAATAATTCTCAGTTATCACTCTCACACATTATGGTTTGTTTAAGTTAATACCCACAGATCTGGAAAGTTTGGTATTCTTGTTAATGCAGAATTTTTCATTCATACTCATGGAAAAAGAAAGAGTGTACTGGTAGTCACTGCTGGAGATACTACAGTTTTCCTTGCATTTTTCACATTGCACTCGCATTATGTGACTTTCACTAGACAATGTTCAAAAGGCAGGCAATGATGAACAAACTATCATGAAGCGATTTATGGAACGCTGTAAATTTAGAGGAGATACTTAGTCCTAAAATAACTGCTATAATACTATTGATGATGATTGTAGATAAGGATTTTAGGTCCCATAATTCACCAATAGGTTGGTCAATGCGTCATATACCACTTGATGAAAGAAGGCCTTACTGTCATGGTAATGATGAACCTCACTGGTGAGCAAAGTCTTCCTCTTTTGCTGAGGTGTGATGATTATCTTGTGCAATAAGGACATATAATATGAAGCCTCTTTCTGTGAGAAAACAAATTTGAGCTTTCTGCGAGAGGTGGCCCAATTACTTTTATTTATTAAGTGTCAGTTACGTAAAGAATTAAGTATATTATGGAACGGTAACATACATTGTTTTGTAAATTTAGAGCTTTATTTTAATACCGAAGTTATAATTTAGTAACATTTCAATCAATTTCGTGACAGAAAAAGCGAAGGAGAGTCCAGCAGTTATCAGATGAGGAAGACAGTGGTTCAGAAAGAGAGGATGAAGGCCCAAATCCAGAGGATGAGAGGGAAGCAATTGCAAAAGAGATTTTTGAAGGAGGAGAAGATGACGAGGAGGAAGCAGAAGAAAGGGTAAGATTTTAATTATGGATTGATAAATTATGTAACGGGTTAGAAGTATTAAGGGTATAGATGATGATATGAAGAGTTAAGTAAAATTTGAAAGTGCTTAAGGGTAAGATTGTGTAAATTGATGAATTATGTGACAGGTTAGCAGTATTAAAGATACAGATGATAGGAACTTAGGAGATAAGTAAAATGCCAAAGGGTAAGATTCTATACCACCAAGATGTGAGTAAATCTCAAAAGGTGTGAAAAAAATCATAAAATATGTGAACCAACTCAATAAGCCCCTTTAAGTAGTATTAAAGGTTAGAGTAAGGGTAAGGGTAAAATTTGCTTGATTGAAGGTGGATTTAGTAATGTTTTCATAGTGCTAAGGGTGAAATATCTTAGATTGAAGATTTAAGTACAGTAATATCAAGTTTATCTGAAACTCCTTTTCTTCCATATTTCATTTTATCGGAGTTCTTAATTTTGTTCATTTGATGGGAAAGTTTTCGTATTCAATTTAGTAAGACCTTAAGTTTTCTTCCCACAAAGAACAAAACTCAATGTATTTGAAGCAAGCACTTGAACCTTTGAACATATTTTGCCTTTTAAGTGGAGGAACCCTTTCTGGTGTGTAATGGTCAGCCACAAAGCATGTACTGTATTGGATGGTCTGTGGTCTCCTAAAGAGTACATATGTATATATGCTTTCAGTTTGAATTGACAAGTACAGTACTTGTTGAGTTACATCATTACAGTAACAGTCTTAAGCATGGTACATCAAGAAGTTTTCCAGCAGTAAGACAAAAATAAGGCAAAGTGGAGATGGACGTAGTAATCTATAGTGAACATCTTCTATGTTTGTCTTCACATTAAGTTTGACATCTAAATGAATGAAATTGTAAATATATTTCAATTTTCATTCATTCTATACAGAGCCGTCCACAGAGGCCAGACCCTGTAGCTGTTCAGGATGAATATGCAGAATCAGAATCTGATGAGTCAGGTAGGTAAAATGTTTTACTGCTGTTTTGTGAAATGTAAACAAAACATTTTATGTGAATGCAGATTTTCCTTTACCAGCCGCATATAGGGCATGTGGCATACACTTTACGTGCCCACCTTTGTCACGATCTGGAAAAATAAAATATACTATGTGGGAACTCTTTGGTATCTATATGCCACAACTAAACGAATCAGATATTAATACTTAAGCTGGCTCAAGTGAAGCATGTTTGTGCATTTTTGGAGGTCGTAAAAACTCTTAAATATCAGGTTGATATTCTTTCTTTACTATCATTTTATGCGTTTTGGTGTGGTTCAGAATTTAGAAAAAAAGAAAAATCTTGCAGTAAAATATTGCAAATGCAGATCTCCTTTTTGATTTCATTATTTACAAAAAACACTTTATAGAAATTCAAGTGAAGAAGTCAAGTCAAGTGGATGCTGGAGGTAGTTGTTCTTATTACTTGGAATTAAAGGGATCATCTCATTCAGGTATTGTCCAACTAAGGTGTTCCCTTCAGGGTCTTTTTTTTCTGGCAGAGTAATTAGTCAGTGTTGTAGATCAGCAGGTCCTTTATTGCTTCCAGTATTTGTTAAAGTGGCTTATGTAAGACTAGGAACATGTTGTGGATGCTAAATAGTTGTCATAGAAGTAGGATTCATAGTGATAAGTTCAGGCCTGCTCTAAATCACTTGAAAACTTTGAAAGAGAAAGCAGTCACTGCTCTTATTATAGTTGTAATCAGGTACAGGAACACCTTAAATTCTGTTATAGTGAATAGTTTGTGAAGCGTCATTCTGACATATCCCTTCCAGATCCAGATGATTTCATTGTTGATGATAATGGTCAGCCAATCAGTGGCAAGAAGAAAAAGGGACATAAACACAAGTACACAGATGCGTAAGTAGATCACCTTACTGTTATAACTTACTATTTACATAATTGTTTCATTACCCTCAAAAGAATTATGTGTGTGGTTTATTTATCTTGTAAACTGATATTTATTTTCTTTTATCTGTGGACATATTACGTAAGAAACACCAACATGAACGTAGAAACATGGTAAGTACGGTTCAGCGAGTGGTTTGAAATGATGTTTAGAAGGAAGTATATGCCTAGAAATTTGATAATATGGGGTTGCAAAAATAAGTGAAGACATTACAGGGAGTATGTCCTCAAAGAACTAATAAGTTGCCAAGGTTCACGTCATCTGGTGACAGACTCATGAAAAGCTCTTTAGTTACATTGGATTCCTGTTGTAAGTAAAGGTGTGCGTTGGTCTGGTTTTTGATATCCAAACTGCCCAATTGTTAGTTTGGGCACAACCAGGACCACCTGAAACTGACGAAGCATCATACTCATACCACCTGAGACCAAACTGTCATCAGTTTCGGGGTTAGCCAAACTGGCCGATCCAAGGAAGGTCTGAGACCACTTAGGATCAACCCAAACAAACCTGAAGCAAGCTTTCATGGAACAAATGTACGACATACAGTTGATAAGATCTTCTCCATGGTATGCAAATTAAAAAGTGTAAAATACACTGAGGAATAATCAGGGGATTTACATGAAGTTTAAATAGAATTTATTCTGATACACAGAGGCTATAACCTGTGTGATTTTTGGCATTTTTGTTCAGTGGGGGTGGTAAATGTGCCATAGAAAAGTTTTTTCAGTTTTACTTGGGTTGGGTCAAAAACAGACTACTCAAGACCGAAATGTCAATTTCATGACAGGAAAGACGACACAACCGTTGTTTGGAGATCACCAATACCACCTCAAATGGACTTTGGTTTGGGGTGATTTCAGTTTGGCCCTGGTTTTGGGCAGTCTATTCACACCTGTAGTTGAAAGATCCTTTCTTCTTTGATGTTGATAATACTGGAATGTATGGAGTACTAAGCATAAACTACCCTTGCTTTTCTTGATCTTAAGAAAAGAGTTGTTGATTCTCTTTGGGTTGAAGCATTGTCTGTCAAGAAAGCTCAGTGAGAAGAGTACAGTGAATCAGAATCAAAGTAAAATATCTAACCCCTTAGATATTAAGTATGCCACCTCTCTATAAAGCACAGTCAAACTTTGATTGGTTAGTATTTCATTATGCATATTTTCAAAGTTCTCCTTATACTGATCCACAGAGCCCTTCAAGAAGCTCAAGATATTTTTGGGGTTGATTTTGATTTTGATGAGTTCCAAGACTACAAAGATTCAGATGTCGATGATGAAGAAGAGGACTATGATGTTGATGTAAGTTATACCGCCCTCTAATGAAAAATCATTTGATGGAAGCATGGTGCTCACCTATGTGATCAGTTGGCTCTTTACACCCTTTTAGTCATGTGGATAACATCTTTATCAAAAAGATCATTCAAAGAGGATGAAGATGCATAATTAAGTGACCTTTTTTTGATGTGCAAATGAAGATTGTATGTCCTGGTACTCTTTAATTATTTTTGGTGGTTGCTGGACAACTTTTTCCTCAGCTATTGCCACCTGGACAATTTTCCCAGGAAACCCTGAGGGACAGTTTCTTCCTGGACAATTCCCAATTGGATTATTTCCCCTAAACAATTGCTACCAAGGACAATTCCAAATCTTCCGGTTTTTCTGGTGGTGGAAGTTGCCTTAGGGGTATTTATCATAATTGGGATTGTCTGGGGTGGGAATTGTCGAGAGGAAGGGGCCTTGTCTAGGGGAGTTGTTTTAGAGGCAAACATATGGTTTGGAATTGTCTGCAGGGGGGGGGAGGAGGGCTGGATTGATGGGTGAAGAGTTGACATGGCCAAAAGCTTTGAATCATAAGAAGGTTAACTTTATTATTGGCAACAATACTGGAAAAACATCTGAATCATGAATGATGGTGGTAGGAAAGAAAATAAGCTGTGGATGAAATTTGAGACAAGAACATTCTGCCAACTTCTGCCATGATTTAATGCTCTTTTAGAGAGGACAAAATAATGCAGATGGTTTTACCTGGCTGCCCTAGACCTGATGAAGAATTAGCTCATGGTTTTGTTGAGTATTGCTCAATTCTCTCTTTATGGCTCCTTATCATATATGTGGTCTGATACTTTTCACACACTGACTGCTGAAGACTAAAACCCTCAGTGTAGTAACTCCTGCAAGAACAAAGTTTTTGTTGGTTATGGAAACACAGGTCTCCTTGAGAATTGGGGATAGCTTTCTTTGCATGAAGACAACCTCAGGGGAAGGATTTAGGTTTATGCAATCTGTGAGTTACTTGGCAGACTTTATGATTTGTCTTATACAACTTTTTCTTGAAGCTTTTGTGTCTTCATTAAAGTGGAGTGGTGTTTGCATGTACACATTTTCTAAACTTCCTTGTGTTATGCAACAGCATCACCAGTCATGTCTATGTTGCAAAGTGTTCTAGGCCTTACCTGTTAAGTGGAGTGATCGATCATGTGACACCTTGGCTCGTCTAAACTGACATTCAGGCAAGCTGTAAGTTAGTATCTCTGATTACAGAACACACTTGCCTTGGTAGCTGTTGATCCAAAGAATACTATATGCACTGCTTATTTTGCATTTATCTTCACTTTTTAAAGGAAAAAGGCCTAAATTTGAGTTTTATTTCAACTTTCAATTTGGCTTCATTGCAGTATGAAGAAGATGAAGGCGAAGATATGGGACAGAGACGACCAAAGAAAGCTGGCAGGGCTAAAGCTCCCAAGAAGAGTATCTATGATGTGAGTAGGGTTCACAGTACACCTTAATGTTGGTTCAATTCACTGCTTAGTGATAGTGTACACCATTGTGTGCAACAGAAAGAAACTTAGCCATAACCTGCCAAGGTCCAACCCATGGAAAAAAGGAAAAGAGTTATGTCAGAGAATTTAAATTTGTTCAGATATCAGTTTCTTCCAGTTACCCATTTTAGCTAAAAATTTATTGAAAATTGAATGTTGGTAGACATTTGCTTTCTGGTAATAAAGTTTTCATTCCGTTTCTTCCTTCTGTCACTTCGTTAGGTGTTTGAGCCAAGTGACTTAGAAAGACGGCATTTCACAGACTTTGATGAAGAGATAAGAACTGCTGATATTCCTGAAAGGTTTCAGGTAGGTTTTATGTCTGATGTTAAACATTAATGTGCAGCAGTTCTAGAGCTGTTCACATGTAGGTGCTCATTCAAGGAGTTCTTGTTAGGAATTGCACACCCAAGCCCTCATTGGAAGTGGAATTCTCAAGTCAAAACTGTTCCAGCAAGTCAAGATGTCATATCACATTTGCCAGCAAAGTGAAAATGTATTGTCTTGTGACACTTATGCCTTTTCTTATATGTCATATTGCAAAAGTCAGTAATAAGTGAGACTATTGTGTGCTCACTGGTGTGTGCTTACAAGTTCCTCTGTTTTTGACAAAACTGTATCATCCATCCAATAATGAACTTCATTAGTAAGCAACATGTCCCATGTTATGCATATTCCACAGCTAAGGCAAGTCCCTATCACCAAAGCAGACGATGCAGAACTGGAGGAAGAGGCTGAATGGATTTATAGGCAGGCATTTGTGAACCCCACCATCTCAAATCAGGTAATATCATGGAAAAATATCATAATTATCCTTGAAAGGGTTGCTCCTTCTACAAGTTATGGTTTTTGGCATACATAAAATTTTAGTTAAGTCTTCATTGAAAAATCCATGTATTGTAGGGTGGTTTATAGCGGAGGTGTTTATGTGACAGTTATTTTGGTATGTTTTATCTTACATGGTGGAAAGCAATTTGTGTCAGTTTGATTTGATTTAATTATATGGTACTGTAGAAAACAAAAAAGACCAAAGAAATATTAAAGATATATGAAAGACATGTAAAAGACATGCTAGAGGCAAATAGGTAGTAAATTAGACAAAAATGATGAAAGAATGAAATTACAAACAGAGTACCAGATTTAACTCAGGAAGCCTGAAAAAAGTTTTTTTCCAGTGGGGTCCCTAAAGACAGAACAAGGAAAAATTGCTCAAGGAAGAAACATGTGAGGAATATTTCACTAGGTGAAAGACACCGGCAGTCAGTGACTAGATGGTATAGAGACTATGCTTTGCTAAAAGTGATTTATTGTGAAGTAAAAGCACGTTGTCAATATGAATTTGTAGAGCTGAGGTGTTGGAGTGCTAATGATGAGAGGTTGAGGGCAGTAGGAAGATGAGAATTAAGGTGTGTTATCTGATATTTGTTAGAATCCTGAGTGATCACCAGAATTGATGGAAGGGGAACATTATGTGTTAAATGAAGTGGTTGCATAAAAAATCAAATGGATCTTTGTACAAGATCCTTGGTGCTATGACTAAGTAATTAAAGGTATAGTAGTAGTATAGGTGGCAGTGAGGCCTAGCAACTGCGGGTTTTATGTATATCTGATTGGGCCATTATAAAGAGGGTTGCCAGTCAAAAGAAATATAGGATTATCCCCTCTAAACTGGCCTAGTGAAAAAAAAAATCAATTTGATGTCTTAAAATTGTGAAGATGATGTCTTGAGTATTGTCAACCAACATGAGGTAATGATTTCAGAGCGGTAGGTTGTTTCCTGCATGTTAGAGGTGACTTGAGTTATGTTAGGTCTTCAAGGTGAGAACGAGGTTGGGTAGTGACTCATTTTTCGTTGTTCTTATGAAAGGATATTGGTGACAACAGTGATGGCTACTTCAACAATCTTCACAACAGAAGACCACCCAGGACCAAAGGCAAGACTAGAGAGGCCCTCCACTTTATAAGGAACCAGAATTATGAGGTTAGCTTATAATTTCTCACAAATTCAAAGTAGTATGGGGAGCCCAGATATCATTAACTTAGCATTTACATGCCCTACAATCTTTAAAAAAAACTGAAAAATTCTTATGAGTATGCACTAGTTTTGAGTGTAATTTTGTTGGATTTCATTGGAGTAAACAAATCTAGTTACCAGCTACGCTACTGGAACAAGAATCAGATTGAAGTGACCATTTGAGCTACAGACACCAATGACACAGGTAGTCAGTAGTTTGTTTACTGTGATTTAGCTGAGAAAGAGAGCAACTATGCACCTTTGAAAATATCAGTAGGGTTGTGAACTTAGTGTCAGCTTTCAACTTTACCTTTCAAGCAAAAGGATGTGTCAGGTCTGTAAGCTACTGGCTATCATAATTTTATAGCTTTGGTTGAAAGGTTATCAGAGAAAAGGGAAAATTTTGCTATATCTGGCTCATCCAGTCCTTCTGGAATCTTCTGTAGTGCATGTTTCAAAGTTTTTAGCATGTCTCCAGTCTGGATGCCTGTTTATGTGGACCATATGCATGAGTCTATACAAAAAATATCAAGTGAATGAATCCTGGACTCCTGCCAAATTCTGGTGCTATTTTTGGTTTCGATGATAAGAGAAACCTATGCAGTCATGATGGCGTGTGTGTGTATGTATGTGTGTGTGTGGGTGGGTGTGTATGTGTGTGTGTATGTGTGTGTGTGTGTTTGTGACACTTTTCTTGTTTACACGATATCTCAAGAAGGGAAACTCTGACAGTTCTCAAAATTGATAGGTAGATACCCCATATTGAGAGGAAGAACCCTATCGTTTTTGGTGGAGGTCAAAGGTCATTTGGGGTCACCAGGGGTCAAACTCTGAAAACCTTGTTTACACGATATCTCACGGTAGGAAGCTTGGATAGATTTTATACTTGGTGTGTGGATACATTATGGTAAGAGGAAGAACTCTATGGTTTTTGGTGGAGGTCAAAGGTCATTTGGGGTCACCAGAGGTCAAACCCTGAAAACCTTGTTTACACGATATCTCAAGTTAGAAAGCTTGCATAGATTTCATACTTGGTGTGTGGATGCATTATGGTAAGAGGAAGAACCCTATTGTTTTTGGTGGATGTCAAAGGTCATTTGGGGTCACCAGGGGTCAAACCCTGAAAACCTTGTTTACACGATATCTCAAGGTAGGGAGCTTGGATAGATTTCATACATGGTGTGTGGATGCATTATGGTAAGAGGAAGAACCCTTTTGTTTTTGGTGGATGTCAAAGGTCATTTGGGGTCACCAGAGGTCAAACCCTGAAAACCTTGTTTACACGATATCTCAAGTTAGAAAGCTTGGATAGATTTCATACTTGGTGTGTGGATGCATTATGGTAAGAGGAAGAACCCTATTGTTTTTGGTGGATGTCAAAGGTCATTTGGGGTCACCAGGGGTCAAACCCTGAAAACCTTGTTTACACGATATCTCAAGGTAGGGAGCTTGGATAGATTTCATACATGGTGTGTGGATGCATTATGGTAAGAGGAAGAACCCTATTGTTTTTGGTGGATGTCAAAGGTCATTTGGGGTCACCAGAGGTCAAACCCTGAAAACCTTGTTTACACGATATCTCAAGTTAGAAAGCTTGGATAGATTTCATACTTGGTGTGTGGATGCATTATGGTAAGAGGAAGAACCCTATTGTTTTTGGTGGATGTCAAAGGTCATTTGGGGTCACCAGGGGTCAAACCCTGAAAACCTTGTTTACACGATATCTCAAGGTAGGTAGCTTGGATAGCTTTCATACTTGGTATATGGATGCATTATGGTGAGAGGAAGAACCTTATTGTTTTTGGTGGAGGTCAAAGGTCATTTGGGGTCACCAGGGGTCAAACCCTGAAAACCTTGTTTACACGATATCTCAAGGTAGGGAGCTTGGATAGATTTCATACATGGTGTGTGGATGCATTATGGTAAGAGGAAGAACCCTATTGTTTTTGGTGGATGTCAAGGGTCATTTGGGGTCACCAGGGGTCAAACACTGAAAACCTTGTTTACACGATATCTCAAGGTAGGGAGCTTGGATAGATTTCATACATGGTGTGTGGATGCATTATGGAAAGAAGAAGAACCCTATTGTTTTTGGTGGAGGTCAAAGGTCATTTGGGGTCACCAGGGGTCAAACACTGAAAACCTTGTTTACACAATATCTCCAGGTAGGAAGCTTGGATAGATTTCATACTTGGTGTGTGGATGCATTATGGTAAGAGACAGAACCCTATTGTTTTTGGTGGAGGTCAAAGGTCATTTGGGGTCACCAGGGGTCAAACCCTGAAAACCTTGTTTACACGATATCTCCAGGTAGGAAGCTTGGATAGATTTCGTACTTGGTGTGTGGATGAATTATGGTAAGAGACAGAACCCTATTGTTTTTGGTGGAGGTCAAGGGTAATTTGGGGTCACCAGGGGTCAAACACTGAAAACCTTGTTTACACGATATCTCCAGGTAGGAAGCTTGGATAGATTTCATACTTGGTATGTATATAGTCCAGTCAATCTGGTTCAAAATATGGCCCGACCTTAAAACAAATTGCAACAGAAAGTATTAAAGCATTTTTACAACTATTAATGTTACATAATAACTGTAAAAAAAATCTACATGCACTGAAGTGTCGTAACGAGTCAAAATGGCGTCTCAAAACAAAATGGCGGAAGTTTGACCAAATTCCTTAATTTTAGTATTAATTCAGTAATCTGAATAACACTGCTGCATTTTTTTTCCTACTAATCTCTGTTTTACAATACATCGGTGTATTCCAAGTTTAAATTGTTAACAAAAAGTGAAACCACGCTCAAGTATTTTGAGATATTGTAATGAGGGCGCTGTAACATTGGCATTTCTAACGTTTGGCGTTATCTAATAGCAACCGTTTGAAAATTGAATAAGCGTGTCATGTTGATACGGTGTCTGTTTTGTTTAAAGTTAATAAGTGACATGTAGTATTCATTCTGAGGACGGCCGCGTTCATGAGCAAACTTAACACGAAATAACTCACCTTGAATTCCCGATAATATAAAAAACATACCTTTCATAGACATCTGGCAACGACTACATCTCATCATCAGTATGTAGTCAGCGGCCTTAGTCCAGCAGATTCCCTGGCAATCGCTACATGTCGTTGGCCCAACCTAAAACGAATTGCAACAGAACGTTTTTGAGCGTTTTACAATGATGTTACACAAAAATTACATGAAGTAGCTACATACATTGAAGTTTCGTAGTCAAAACAAATTGGCAGAAGTTCGGACAATTTCTTAGAATGTAGTATCAATTCACTTATCTGAATAACACTATTATATTTTCTTTTCATTTAATCCCTGTTTTACAATAAACTGCTGTACTTTAGGTGTGAAGTGTTTACAAAAAGTGAGCCATCGTAATATCGGCCCTTTTAAACGTTTGGCGTTATCAAATAATGACCTTTAGGAATGGTTGGTGGCTTGACTGTGCCAAATTGGTACAGTGCTTAATTATAGTTAGTAAGTGGCATTTGGCCTTCACACAGGGGACGGTCACGCATTTTTGAGTCCATAAGCAGAGTTAACACAACATAGCAACCCTTAAATTCCCAGTAATGAAAAAAGAACATACCTGTTATAGACATCTGGCAACGGCTACATCTCATCATCAGTTTCGATGTTGTAATCAGCAGCATTAGTGCAACCAGTTCCCCGGCATTCGCCACATCCCGTGGAACACTCCAAGCCATGTTTTCTGCATGTGCATCTCTTTGTGTCACAGTTGGTTTTGCATTTGCATCGGATAACTTTCAGTAACATTTCAGGTGCTGGTGGCATGTTTGTCTTAATGGGCATCAGCTTTTCGTCAGCAATGTACCAGCCCCAGTCGTGAGGTACGAGGTCATCCCTTGCTCCAACCCACTGCTGTACTTGTAGGAATACACGTAAACTATGGTAACGTGCCGCTGCTGATGTAGGCGGTAATGCCTGCAATTTAACAGACGTTTTACTCGATGCAACCTTACTGAAAAACTTTCTTGCTCGCAAAACGTCAAGTTTTTCCCCTTGAATACCTCCATACAAGCAAATGAGGGCTTCTTCTCCGGCTTGAACGATCTCTGATTCTGTTGCACATCTCGTGAACACTTCTCCTTGCTTTTTGAAATGATCATCGTTCAGCATTTTCTTCAGTGTTACACCTTTGCTGATACCGAATGGATGCGATGTAGTGTCGCATCCACTGATGGCATGTACGAAGAGTAAATGATTGCAGGTCTCCATTCCCAGCACTGACTTTGTTTTCTTGATGTCCCAGATCTTTTGCTTTGACTTTTCACTCATAAAATATATATCGTGTGAGGTAGCACTAGCATGGTAACAGAGAAGTACTAGTAGATCAGTGTCTTCACCAACCACAACTGTTGAACCATCATTTGCACACTCCACAGCTCTCTTTACGATCATGAGATCAGCGTCATCGTCAGCATGGGTCACATCGAAGCCGCGTTCCTCCATCTTTTGACCGATCATGTTTATGAAACGTTGCTTGTTGTCTTTATTTGCAAGGAATACGTCCTTTCGGGAACGGCACGGCATATCTGCAGAGAATATCACAGTAGATCCAACCACACCTTTTGACCTCTTGATATGGGCTGTATCTTTGGTAGATGAGCCTTTGGAATAGCCATCAAAAACAATGACAGC
The DNA here is from genome assembly GCA_029531755.1 of Holothuria leucospilota. Taxonomy (NCBI): domain Eukaryota; kingdom Metazoa; phylum Echinodermata; class Holothuroidea; order Aspidochirotida; family Holothuriidae; genus Holothuria; species Holothuria leucospilota. The sequence goes on along the minus strand of CM055964.1, from coordinate 23,907,317 downwards.
ATTGCAGTATCTTTTGCTGACATATTCCAAGTATGTGTTACAAATAGAATTAAAACTCTCGCCTTGTCGCCACGGCAGGCGTTGTATGAGGGAGCCACCGTCTAACACATACTGTACAAAACCTGAAGGGAGCTCTTCGGTGCTGCAGTCACCAAGATTCCACATTGCATCAGCCAGTAATGCCTTGTTCGCTTGTCTCATCAAACCAGAAGAGTCGAACAGTGATGACGGTTGACTACACAACTCAAAACGAAAGATTTCAGATTTGTCATCATACATTGCATCTGAAGCAATCAGTAGTTGCTGAAAAAGGAGTTGAGGGTCAACTTCAAACGAATCTCCATCTACCTTGACAGCCATTTTGGCGTTCATTGTGACAGCCTGTTCGGATCTCCTGAATGATATGTCTGCAACTGTTTTGCCAACCATTTTTTGTACAATGTTGGAGCCGACTGTTCTGGCATTATCGACATTGACATTCTCTGCAGCAATTACCCCAGTTTCTATATTCCGTAGGGATGGATCTTCAGCAAAGGGATATCTGTTTTCCAAGAATGAAATGAGAGTGAAGACATCTTTGTGGTCCCTTTCCTTCCTCGCCTCTGATGATTCTTTGTGTTGACTGCTGGTTTGATAGTCAATCCCACATAGCTCTTGCACGGCACTGTTAATTCCTGCACAGGCTGGCATCGAGAGAATCCACCTTGCTCTTTCAGCAGCAGTCATTCCACGTCCTCTCGTCAACCCCCCTGTAGTTTTGACGGATCTCATCAGTGCTTGTTCAATAACAAGATCAGAGGGCAATCCCGCCCAGAATCGATTGCTTCTTCTGATGACATGGTGACCATTCTGGAATGCTGTATGTACATCAGGATGATCATCCTTTAACTGTAGCATCTGCTGCAAATATATGTAAGCCGATTTTAGGTACAGGTTATGTCCTGCAGCGGCGAAGAAGGGCAGCATGTCATTGACTGTTGCTAGATGGAGATCCCAATTACCGGTCCGTTCTGCCTTTATGAAAAGTCGAAGCAAATCGACCATGCCCATGTATTGCAGCCATAGCGACCCAGTTCGCGTTTGACTCAGGGATTGCTTTTCCACCTCAAGCATGTGGTTGATATCATCTAAGAGAGTGCTCTCGCAAACAACCTCAGGTGAGATTGTTTTATCAATCAATCCATCATAGAGTTCACCTACGGAGGAGAGGAGATTATCATTGCATTCTTGTGAGCCGCTTGCTCTGTCATCATCCATAACAATGTGCTGGTCATCTGTTGCGGTTGTAACACTTTGCATCTCCTCTGCAGCATCACCCCTTTCTGTCTCCGGGTCTGTGTCTCCCAAATGATTGTTTAACTTTGGCTTGAGTACCTTAGAAACAATCATGTAGTTCAAAGCATTGTCAACCAAGAAGTGCCCTCTCAGGGCCCTGGCTACAGCTTTACCAGTCAGCATGTGATTAACAGTGTTCGCAGCATAGATTGTCTCTAACAGCTCACGTAGACCAGAGTTATCCATAATGTAACCTATGCAGCCCAAGAAACTCATTTGCAGATGGAAGCCTCCGAGACGCAAAATAATAGTCTTCAAATCACTGTTGTCAGGCTCGTTGAGCACGATCATAAGGGCTTTCCAGTACAAAGGTTGGTCAAAAGTGAGGATAGCCTTCGTGTTGTTACGCCTCGCCTCTGAGCATACAAACTTCCAAGTCGAGTAGATGCACGATGTGTCACTGGGATTCATGTCTATCATAGGAAAGAAAAACAGACGATTTCCCTGGATGATCCCCCTCCTGTAACATTTGCATCATGCCTGACCAACCTGGAATTGGCGATTTGACGGGACGCATAATTTTCCATAAGAAATCCAGCTTCCATGTTGGATCGTTTCCCTTCACATCTAGAATCTCTTTGAAAGTCAGATCCGGCAACGAACACTGTTTTCTTGTATAGTACGAGATGTTAATGGTACCTAAGGAGATAAGATCCTTACCAGTGACAGACACCCTCTCTACTCGTCTCATTCTCGATCCCTGGAGTTATTCCTGCAATAATACCCATTCCATGAAAGGAACCATGACCGTCTAGTGTTCTGACATTATGATCTACGTTATCGGCTACGAATTGCAGGACACGGTCTTCGCCAACCTTCGGCATATGACTCCCTTGGTTTACTGCTGCACTGGCTTCAAACCTCTGTATTTCAGAATAGGAGGAACAGAACCCCAGTTTATTCATTGTATCGATAAGGAATCGAGATCCAAAGTGGTGATGCATTTGTACGCCCAGTGCAACCTGTAAGGGCGCCATCAGAATTCTTGGAAGAGCAGCCTGAACAAGAGCCTGTCCAATGGAAGCTACTTTCAGAGTGTCCTTTTTCTCATTCATAATGACCCTCAGCAGCAGTTTCGCACTCTCGGGGATGTAATCTAAGTTCTCGTCCACCCACGATACGCTTTTTGCCGTTGGATATGCTTTAGATAATGCTCCCATCAGCTTTATGTCACTCCTTACCAGTTTTCCTGCAGCAGTTATTATGGAAAGCTTCTCAGACTCTGAATCCTGGTGTTTCGGTCGTTTGTAAAACTCCTGCAAAATCGACCACACTGTGTTGGTAAACGTTACCACATTTGGTTTCCCATTGACCTCAGTAATTATGATGGAATCCCCAAAATGGTCAACGAGCTTCTTTCTCATGTGTACAGTGCTGTAGGGGACATCGCAAAATTCCTTCATTTTATTGACAAGATCTGAGAGAGTAGCCTGCGTGTCATCATTTTCTTTCAAATATTTGGCAACTTTAGCAAACGCTGATGCTTGGTTCTGGTCTTCAGGGCGTCCAGCGACTCTTTTGCTCTGTGATTTATTAGTGAAATATTGTGGGATCTGCTTATGTGTCCGGAAGTTGACACTGCAAGCCTGGTGGTAGACTGCGTCGGCAGCGTGCAAATCGCTTACGAGAGCTAATCTTCCCCTCACGTGGTTCGCCCATTCGTCAAGGTGTCCGCGTTCTTCGCAAACGGATTCAATTTTCTTTTGAAATTCAAATGTTTTGACAGGGAAATACTGATGTTTGCTTTCTTTTTGAACAGCAGGTTGTCCGCAGAAAAAACAGTGCTCGCTGAACTCGAAGTGGTCAGTTTGTGAACGAAGTGTGCGCTTTGAGCCACTTTCAGCAGTCGGTTTCTTATCGCTAGCAATCGAAAGTTTGTTGCAATAACGTTTACGACATTTTTGGTGAACTCTCTGTCCTACTGATATGGTTATATCGTCCCCGCGTTCTTTACTTGCGTTTATAATTCCTTTGACGCCTTTCTGCCGCAATGTCACGACGTCTACATCTCCGTCGTTTTGGAGAGAATGTTGGCAAAAAACGCAAACATCCATTCTATAAATGGAAGAGAAAGCAGGACTTTAGAACGCACTCTCTTTAAATGAGAAAACTGATTTATTCGTTCTGCCCTTTGATTCTCTATCATGTGTTTCATTCACGAAAATTGAAAATAGTCTGAGACATAACTGATTTGCGAAAGACGTGGGCCTATCCAGGATTTTTCAATAAGGGGGGGCGCCGTAGTGGGGGAGGGGTCACATGGGAAGGGGCTTCCCCCTCACCTTTGGAAATTTTTCGCTTCTGGCAGAAAGCTGAGATGTAAAATGGTGCAATATTTCACTTATATTTCAAAAAAAAAACAATTTTTATATTGTTTCATGCATGATGGCCAATAGGGGGCGCTTGCGTGTTGTAACCCCCCCCCCTTCGAATTCACCACTGAATGACGAAATGAGAACAATCCACACCAACATTGCTAGCCGGCGTAAACGAGCTTAACATCGGATGATGGACCCGACGCTTCCCGTATGTGCACCACTGGTCATGTGTACTCAACACCACATACAGTGAAGAAAAAACAGGACATAATAACGGGTTTCTTTTTTCAAAAATGTAGAGGTGCTTCAGAATTTCATTTATTTGAAACATTCAGTTATGAGATTACCTGCTAAGAAACGTATTATCCAATAGAAAACCACCCCTACTCTTTTGTTTTCAGTACAGGTCTACCCTAAATTCCTTACATTACACAAAACCAAAACCCGAGATTTCCACCGCTAATGTAGACAGTTTTTCGGCCAGTGGTGATTTATTACAAGCTGGACACTAACGAAGCAAAAATTCAGTTTTTGACTACGCTTAAGCATGCTGAATAATCGTTTCCCCGCCTCCGGTATGCTGATATTATCTTAACCTGACATATAAATTAATACATTAGCAATATTTACTCCGGTAGGAATATACATGGCACGTATAGGCATCCGTAGATACAAAAACTAGCGCGCGTGGTTCTGTTACCCATTATTAGTAGGCCTATTATATGTAACTTAACGCTAGGCTAGGTTCAGTGTATTGTGATCAAATCGCCGCCAATACGATAAAAAGGGATATCAATACATGTGTAATCAATAGATTCAAGTGTAGCCTAGTGTCTTGTACTTTTTGGCTACATCACGTTAAAACTTTTGGGTTAATGGACTAGCCTAGCCTAGTCCAGACTGAAAAGTTTGTCTTGCGTGCGCATGTTCTGGCCCGCGCAGCTTCCCAGTCCTGACCGCGCAAGAGCCTGCTCGCCACTTGATCTGGCCGCGCACGTAGAAGAAAGTGGTTCGCGGCCGCATAATAATAGTCTACTGTGTATATGCGACCTATTCTAACACACTATTGCATAGGCAAATCAGCCTATATCGAGAAAATTTCCTGATTTTCCATAAGTTGCAATACTTTTTCTGGTCGTAACTTGAAGGATTATGCTAAGTTTAACTGAGCTTCGGCCGCGCATAAGCTGAAATCTCCAGCCTCTTGCCCGCGCAAAATGAAAACTTTCCAGTCTGGGTCCGACTAGGCTAGCCTAGTACTCAAGTTAGTAGGCTAGGCCCGAGCTAGCCTTAATAATTAACGTGAGCCTATTTTAAGGCCTAACTTAGTATGCTTAGCTAGACTAGTTTAGCGAAGTTGTTTTCCCGAGTTTCGCTCGTTGTTTTAAAAAAGTTGAGAAAGAAATCATGATTACTCACCTCAGTAATAGAGCCAGCAATAAACTATCATCTTCGAAGCGACAGTATTAGGCCTAGTAGTGATATCGACAATGTCATGCTCATCTAAATCCGAAAGCTCGTCCGTGACCCGGTATGGTAGCGGTGAGAGTAGTCATAGCAACGAACTTGAACGAAGTCGTAAAACACCTCCAATTGAGGTACGGTAGCTGATTATGAACACGTTCAAATCAGTCCCGAAAGTGATATTTGAAGCTGAATATTTTGGTGCTTCGCTAATGTAGATTCATGTCGATTTTTAGTATGTTATTAAGAATAATTTATTCTATCGATTTCCATTCAAATATTTTCTGTTGCAATTTGTTTAAGGTCAAACGTTATTTTGACTGGACTAATATGCATTATGGTAAGAGACAGAACCCTATTGTTTTTGGTGGAGGTCAAGGGCCATTTGGGGTCACCAGGGGTCAAACACTGAAAACTTTGTTTACACGATATCTCCAGGTAGGAAGCTTGGATAGATTTCATACTTGGTGTGTGGATGCATTATGGTAAGAGACAGAACCCTATTGTTTTTGGTGGAGGTCAAAGGTCATTTGGGGTCACCAGGGGTCAAACCCTGAAAACCTTGTTTACACAATATCTCCAGGTAGGAAGCTTGGATAGATTTCGTACTTGGTGTGTGGATGAATTATGGTAAGAGACAGAACCCTATTGTTTTTGGTGGAGGTCAAGGGTCATTTGGGGTCACCAGGGGTCAAACACCGAAAACCTTGTTTACACGATATCTCAAGGTAGGAAGCTTGGATAGATTTCATACTTGGTATGTATATGCATTATGGTAAGAGGAAGATTGCTATCGTTTTTGGTGGAGGTCAAAGGTCATTTGGGGTCACCAGGGGTCAAACACTGAAAACCTTGTTTACATGATATCCCAAGGTAGGAAGCTTGGATAGATTTCATACTTGGTGTGCGGATGCATTATGGTGAGAGAAAGAATCCAATTGTTTTTGGTGGAGGTCAAAGGTCATTTAGGGTCACCAGTGGCCAAATTCTGAAAACTTTATTTAAACGATATCTCAAGTTAGGAAGCTTGGATAGATTTCATATTTGGTATGTATATGCATTATGGTAAGAGGAAGATTGCTATCATTTTTGGTGGAGGTCGAAGGTCATCTGGGGTCACCAGGGGTCAAAGTCTGAAAACCTTGTTTACATAATATTTCAAAGTAGGAAGTTTGGATAGATTTCATACATAGCATGTGGATGCATAATCTTCAGAGGTACAAAGCATATCATTTTTGGTGGAGGTCAAAGGTCATCTGGGGTCACATGGGTCATAGTCTGAAAACCTTGTTAAACACGACATCTCGAGGTAGGAAGTTTGGATAGATTTCATACATAGTATGTGGATGACTTATGGTGAGAAGAAGTACCCTATTATTTATGGTGGAGGTCAAAGGTCATCTAGGGTTAAATTCTGAAATCCTTGTTTACAAGATAGCTCAAGTTAGGAAGGTTGGATACTTCACATGGTGTTGCATTTAATCCATCAGAAAACCCCTACCAGTTTTCAGATATCAGAGGCCAGCTGAAATCACCAGAGGCAAAAAAGCAAAAAATTCCCAAGAATTCCCAAGGTCAAATATGAACATGAAACTGTAATTTTCCAGCACTTGAACATCACATTGAACCAATGACTGACAGAAACAGGACATCTTGGCATTATTTGGAATACACATTAAGTGCTAGATTCATCGAAACCACAATGCATTTTTGCATTCTGGTTATACCTTTATCTACGAGTAACCAGCATTATTAACTGTTTCTCATAGGGCTGGAGTGCATGTGTATTAATAGTAGTTGTGGGGTGATGTTCAGGATTTCATTCCAAATTGTATTTTGTGTTTTTTTTCTTATTGATATGTTACAAGCATTGTTAAAGACAGGTAATGTTCAATGCACTTAGAAAGCCATTACCATTATCTGTTCAGGGTAATGTTTCATGTATGCTTTTGAAGTGGCTCTTACCTTGAAAGGTTTGTAGAGTGCATCTTACAGTTCATTATATCTTGTGCTCATTCAAGTGGACCTTTTTCTGTATTTTTTGAAGGTACCCTTCATTGCTTTCTACCGCAAAGAGTATGTTGAACCAGAGCTGAACTTTAATGATCTGTATAGGGTTTATCACTGGGATGCAAAGGTGAGTTTGTAACCATGGATGATGTGTAAATGGATCATGTAAATATGTCTTTGTTGATATTTGATATTGAATATAAAAAATGTTTGTATATATAAACTGGAAAAAATATGATTTATTAAGTTTGCCAAACACCACAGGAATATTCCATTTCTAATTAAAGACATTGTTGTAGTAGGTTTCTGTGAAGAAATACCCTTAGTTTCAAGTTGATATGGTGTATTTTTAAAAGAGCTATGGCATCCCCCAAATATATTTAGACATATCCCCATAGTTCTAAATCAAGTTGGTGACTGTACTTTGATTGGCATTCATTCAAACAATAATAGCATCACTCTGGTTGGTAATGATGACTTGGACAGTCAGTTGTGTTCCTAATTAGGCTCACAGTCAGACACAGTTTGTTTTTCAATATTGCCTCAAGCAATTGAAACTTGGTGCCGGCTACTGTGGCTCAAGTCTTGGTTCAGTGTTCTACTACTAGACAGTTGTCTGTGTTTAAATTGGAGGCAGGCTAGGAGTTAGGTTAGTTGGGAGCATTGTTACTGTCTGGGGTGAGCCTAGAGGGCCTTTACAAAATAAAGTTGTATCAAGAAACTATTCTGCTGTAATTAAATTGGATGTGAAAGTTGATAGGACAGGGATTTCTCATTTTTTTTTTTGTATGGTCTTCATAAAAAACTTAGTACAAAAGGTGAGACATGAGAAAGATGTAACTACTTTATCATTTTAAAGAATGTTGTGTCTGCACTAAGTACAACTATCACATTTTTTTTTCTAAAAAATAGAAGCTTGACTGTAGAAGCTGTTACCTTTAATACTACTACAGTTGATCATCTTTTGTGGGCAGACAAATTCACATATCAAATAACTTTTGATGCTTTTCTATTGGGTATCATTAAAATTTCCATTTGAGGTGGTGATGGGAATGTATTTGTCATTGATGTTTCTTTTGTGGCTCATGTAGCTATTCAGGAGTATAGACCTTATGCATTGACGTCACAAGATATCAGATTGGAGGGAAATACATGTGCACAAATGACATAAATTTCGCATGCACGTGTAGTAGACTTATGCGCATAAACGATTGGTTTGACAAATCAGGTGTCTGCATTTGTTGGTGTAACTTGCAATGATATGCGCTTTTCCTCCAAATGAGGGAGCACTTTCTGCTTTGTGACATCATATGCATAAAGTCTATTCAACCTGATAGGTTAAAAATATTGCAGGAAAATGTTGGACTTCGTCTCTGAGAGACTCAAATATGCGTTTAGTTCTGTATGTTGATTTCCCAGCCGATCTGTCCATCATCCATCCATCTGTCTCGCTCTCTCTGTTTGTCTGTCTGTCTGCCTGCCTGTCTGTCTGTCTGTCTGTCTGTCTGTCTGTCTGCCTGTCTGTTTGTCTGTGTGTGTGTATGTGCATCAGTCTTATTGTTGATCTTTTCTCCTGCAGTGGTGTCAGCTAAAGAGCCGGAAGGATAACCTGAAAAAATTGTTGGAAAAGATGCAGAATTACCAGTATGAAGTCATTGCCAACAGCGACAGTGAGATGTTGTCAGATAAAGTCAGACCACTCACTGAAGCAGATTTAGACAGGTACAGTAGTGGTTGTAGATTGACAATTAAGGTGTCTGTCATTTGGTGTATCTATGTGACTAGACACCCTCTACCAGTTAAGTTAATTTCCCTGTGATAGTTCCCTCCACCAACAACTGTCTCAGGATAAATCCAACCCAAACAATTTGCACCCTTGACAATTAACGCTCAGACAGCTTTCCTCACCAAAAAAGTTGGAATTGTGTGGTGGGGGGTTTGTCTGGTGGGGGGATTGTCTGGTGGGGGATTGTCTGGTGGGGGGATTGTCTGGTGGGGGATTGTCTGGTGGGGGGATTGTCTGGTGGGGGGATTGTCTGGCAGGGGGATTGTCTGGCGGGGGGATCGTCTGGCGGGGGGATTGTGTGGGATGAGAATTGTCTGGTGGGGGATTGTCTGGTGGGGGTAATTGTCTGGTGGGGGATTGTCTGGTGGGATGATTGTCTGGTGGGGGGATTGTGTGGGATGAGAATTGTCTGGTAGGGGGATTTTGGTGGATGAGAATTGTCTGGTGGGAGGATTGTGTGGTATAAGAATTGTCTGGTGGGGGGATTGTGTGGTATGAGAATTGTCAGGTGGGGGATTGTGTGGGATGCAGGCAGAAAGTTTGTTAAAAATCTGGAAATGTTGAATGTGTGATGGAAGTACGGTGCTGTAGAAAACTAAGCTTGAAGCCTTTTGTCATGTTAACATACCTTTTAGACAGTTCAATGACATGTCCCTGCAAGTGTATCGCTCAGTGAAGTACACCAGTTTTGGAGATCTCCAATATCTCACTGTACACGTATTAGTGAAAAGAGTTTTCTGTTGGTTTGACTATGGAGGAAGTTCTGAATGTATTTTAATATGTTGATATACCACCCTAGATCCTAGTCCTATTACCTTTGTACTTCCTGGTTTTCAGGTTAAATGATGTGGATACAGTTGACAAGCTGAAAGATGTTTACATGCACTTTCTCCTCTACTATGGGAGAGACATCCCAAAGATGCAGGAAATGATGAAGAAGAAAGAGAAGAAGAAGAAAACGATAAAGGTCATAAGAAAGGTCAAGGTCAAGAGACCCAAAGAAAAACCCGAGACAGAGGACAAAGAGGAGAAGGAAGAAGGAGAAGAGGATGATGAGGAAGAAGAAGAGGTTGAGGAAGAGGTTGAGGAGGAGATGGAGGTTGATGATGATGAAGAGGAGACTGGTGGTACTACACATGACATCAAACAAGCTAATAGGAATTCAATGTATGGGCTATGCTCAGAGGCAGGACTTGGTAAGTAAGGTGATGAAAGTATGCACATGTACATGAATCTTAGTGGTGGGGTTTGAGGAAGAGGTTGAAGAGAGGTTGAGTGCAAATGGAGGTTGATGATGATGAGGAGGAAACTGATGACACTTCTCATTACATTAATAGGAACTAGTGAAGGGGGTGGGGTGTGGTTGGAGGCAGGGCTTGGTAGGTCAGGTCATGTAAGTTGACATGTTCACTTGGAGGTGGGTTTGAGGTTCGATGAAAATATTGTGTAAGAGGTTGAAAATTAGGTGGATGTTAGTGATTGTGAGGTGGAGATGGTTAGTACTAATGACATCAAACAGCTATTAGAAACTCACTGTATAGGCTGCACCCAGAGGAAGGATTTGGTTATGGAAATGGTAGGAGTTATCATTTTGACGCGAATTTTATAAGCAAGTTTTGGAAGTGAAAGATTTATTGAAAGATGAAAATTTGCATTTTAATAATGTACATTAGTTATGTTTAATGGCCAGTTGGGGTAATATACTGAAGTGGCTAAAGTATCAAGGGAATTGTTAATATTGATATTTATTCTATGTGGATTATTGTATGCAGAATGTTTCTTTGTGTGAGGCTCTTTCTTTGTGTGTGAGTCTTCATGATGCATGGTTGGCTACGCTTCTCTGATTATGGCTTTATGGACATGGGTTACATTTTAACACCTTTCGCTTACAGATGGATTGGCAAAGAAGTATGGTCTCACCCCAGAACAGTTTGGAGAGAACTTAAGAGACAACTATCAGAGGTATGACCCAGAACAACATCCTGCTGAACCAAGAGAAGCTGCCATGGAATATATTACAAGGTATGTGCAAGGGAATGTTATTTTCATTTCTAAAAAGGTGAAATATTTTTGTGTGTTGGGGGGGTGGGGGAGGAGGGAGACTTGTGATGTGAGTAATGTTTGATATCATGGTAACATCAGGAAGCTGTTTAAGTTTTGCACAGCATTCTGTGTACAAAAACAACAAAATCAATGACAACAGTAATAGCATGTCTTATATGTTTCAGAATCCAACAAGCAAGGTTACTGAGTGAGTGACATGAAGTTTTACGGGCTCAGTTTGAAACCAATTGGTTTAAGTCAGGCCGGCCATGGCCTTTTTCCAGTTGTGGCTCTTTGGCTTGTTTTCCCTACTCATTGCTTATGTTGAGCACCAAGCACAATGGCAGTAGGTTCCATTTTTAAAGTTTTGGTATGACCCAGCCAGGAGTCGAACCCCAGACCTTCCGGCTGCAAGTCGGATGCTCTAACCACTTGACCATGCAAGGTTACTGAATGTGTATAAGCAAATAAGCATCAATAACACTGAGAAAAGACATGTTGTAACTTAGCCGAATAGTCTGAAGACCTAAGTTCCATGTATGGGGTGCTGTGCGATAGAGGGTGCCCTCCACATATATTTTCATATAATACAGTGGAACAAGCTGGTGGAGGTGGTAGAGTGATCTTGAGGGTCTATTTCTTATTTGGTGGTGTACAGTTTTGCTAAGGAGGCAACTTTAACAGAAAGAAAAGCCAGAATGAGAAGCACGTAATTCATGCTTAGCTTTGTAGGCAGCTAGTGTAACTTTTCCAGTAGCAGAGTAGGGATAGAAGGTGGATGTTTTATCACATGAGTGATAGTACAAGAATAGTGAACCTTCTTGTGTGAAATTGTACCATGTGGGGATGTTCTGCAGACTTGGTAGGGGAGGATAGTTTTCTTTTTTGTCACCTTATTTTTGATATTCAGTGTGAGTGTTTCTCCTTTCAAGTTTTTATAAAATCATGTAGCAATAAGTTAGATTGGATCGGCTGTATTTCAGAGGGGGACATCCTGCGTTTCCCTTGAATTGTCCTATTTATTCAACCCTTGCCATCTTTTCTCAACAGCAAATTTGATGTAGAGGAAAGAGTTTTGAAAGCAGCAAGATATATGGTAGCCTTGCAACTTGCCCATGACCCTATGGTACGACAGTGTGTCAGGCAAACTTACTATGAGCGAGCCAAGATATCTGTTAAACCAACCAAAAAGGGGTTCAAGGTAATGTCAGTTTAACAATTCCTAACTGTGGTTTATTGTTGAGTGGTATCAAGATTATGGGGTTGCATGGTATCTACTATTGTTTATAAGGTTCTTAGTTTTGGCATTTTAGAAGAGATGTTTGAATTGAAAGTTATTTTTTATGGTAACAAGTGTCTTTATTGTGAATACTATATGGATGTTTACCTTTTTTGCTGTGAAGAAGCTATATTTGGTTTGAATAAATATTATGTCAGTAGGAAAGTAGAAGTTTAATGGTATAAAACATTAATAGGAAAAAAAAAACTGAATTAAAGACTTTGTGATTATGACCTTAGTAAAATTTTCTCTGTTGCAGGAAATTGATGAGAATCATCCGTGCTATTCGATGAAATATCTTCTCAACAAGCAAGTCAAAGATCTGTACATGGATCAGTTCTTGAAACTGACTCAAGCTGAAGAAGAAGGTCTTCTTACCATCAAGATGTCATTAGACATGGAAGTTAGGTCAAAGTAAGTGTAAGGACTTTACCTTGAAACATGCACAATATTCGACTGGAGAGGTAGTGTAGGGACTTGGTCAATTCTCCCTCCCCACCCTCCCTCCTTTCCCCCCTCCACCCTTCCCTCCTCCCTTGAAAGAAATAATGTCCCCTGTGTTCACTGTAATACTGAAAATGTATGGATCTGATCTGCCTTCACTGATTAGTGCCTTTCTCAAAAGTGTCTTTTACAGGAGTAAGAGTATAGATAGATTCTGAAGTGTTTGAATAACTTGGATACTGGGGTCATTAATGGGTGGATAAAAGTCATATGACAAATTTTGGCCATTGATCTTAAAGAACTTCAAGACTTGCTACCATGTGACTGAAATATATCACAAACACTGTGCTGCTGTAAAAAGTTGTTGGTCCAACTTTGCTTCTCTGTTTTCTTTCTTCCAGTGATAATTATGGTTCCCATACATTTCTGGATGAGATCCGACAACTGTACTACCGTGATGAGTTCAGCAACCATGTACAGCTATGGAACGAGGAGAGGGGAAAAGCATTGGAGATTGCTTTTGAAAACATTCTGTATCCTGCATTTGCAAAAGAACTCCGAGCCAAACTCATTGAGGAAGCCAAATTTGGCATTATGAGGGTATGTAACTAGTTTGTATGGATCATTCCCCCACAACATTCACGAAAATATCTACTGAAACCATCTGAACGATCAATTTCATCAAGGTGCAGCTATGACATTACATCTTTGTGCTTTAACTTAACTTGAAGAAGGAAATACAATTACCTTTAACTGCTAGTATCTGTCTCAAAGATAGCATATTATCAAAGTCAATTTTAGCTAAGATATTCTTTTGAATGTAATGAAGTGAGAATGTATTCTGTTGCTACCAAGAGCCATGGTGTGACAAACTGTAGAGGATTTGTTAAGTAGCTTTCCAATCTTTTTTTTCAGCATTGCTCTCGTCAACTCTATAACTGGTTGAAGGTCTCCCCTTACCAGGCTGATCAACAGATGGACTACGATGATGATGATGATGACGATTATGAAAGTGGAAGAGCTGGCCTTAGAGTTCTTGGAGTGGCTCACCCACCTGACTTGTAAGTATTCCTTTGCTGTATCAGTGACCCGTAGATTGATTGACACATCTGCCTAGTTTGTGATCAAGAAATTGTAACATTTTGAATATCACTTGAAATTTAGGAAAAGACAGCAGCATCATTCTTTAGGGGAGATGTTTACAATGTCAAACTACATAAATTGAATAAGATGAAAAGGCTGTAGTTCATAGTGTAAAACAGTTACAAAGGAGAAAGTATGAGCTGGTAGACAATTGGCCATTGGCAGAGGTGTTAATTGTGGTACCAGTATAGTTGGTTAGATTCCTGCCTGCTTTACTATGTGGTGTCCTTGGGCAAGGTGGTTTATCTCAATTGCCTCTCTTCACCAAAGGGCAAAATGGGTATCTGTGAGACAACTTACCATTTTGGAACATTACATTGCTGTAGCAGTCCAGGAGGATTATTGTCTGTGGCAAAGGTTATCATTGAACAGGGATAAAACCCTATCTACATGATCATAGATTTGGTCAAAACCATCATCACACATTTTAATGAAGATGCTAATAGCTGAACGTGTGATCATGTGGACTGCTTTCACAACAAATTTGAACAACGGCAGGCCTTGAATTTTGAGGCGTGCGAGTGCGATTGCACACCATCACTCGCCTGAAATCACTGTGAAAAATGCGATTTTTTGCACACCTAGATAAAGAATGGGAACTCAGGTACATCTGTTAATGTTTAATAAAACAGCACACCTACTGTACAGTACCACACTCCTTAATTTCCTGAGGAGTGTGGTTTGTAGCACACCTGGAAAATGTAAAACTCAAGACCTGCAACGGCCAACATATATGAAGGTTTTCAAACTAATAGCTGCATGTTTCATCTTCCCAACAAGTGTTCAAAGATTTGTGTATGATGTTGATGGACAAATGTATGATGTTGTAGAGAGGGTCCTTAAAGGTCTGGTGACATGCGACTAAAAAGAGCTGTTTTTACTTGGCAGTTAAAGAATAATATCCCCCAATGAAAGATCCATTGGAATTATTTCAATATCTTTTACCGTTCTCAAGATATAACTCATCAAAGTTTGATGGTTTCAGAAGTAACTCATTGCCTATGCCAAATAATGATGTGGAGTGTTGCACAGTGTTAGAATTTCTTTTGTTAACCCTATGTAAATTATCTCTTAATTACTGATCAGATGGTTTACAGTTTGGTCAGTGATATCACTATTTTTGAAGGAAACAATCTTAACTTCCATGATAAGCCCCTCAGGGGATACCAATGCTACAGGTGTCCTTGAAATGAAGGTTGCAAAAACAAAGGCTAACATTAGCCATATTTGGTATGTCCCTCTTTTGACATCACATATTTGCATGTGTAGTTCATGTTTATTCATGGTACAAGTGTGAAATAGCAATTAGACTGTAAAATGGTCAATATTTGATGGATTTTGATGGGAATTAAGGCTTCTTCCTGGATTTTTAATGCTTTTTGCATCCAATATTCAACTATGTAATTTGCATGTCACTAGACCTTATATGTGTGCTGCTCCTATGACTAGGTCTTTGTAGATGAAGGTGTCATACAAAGGCAAATATCATAAAATTGTTTCTTTGGTGCTAATCTTCTCCAAACAGAGACGCTGCAACTTTTGGTGTCATCATTGATGGCAAAGGAGAGGTCAGCGAATTCCTTCGTCTTCCACATTTCTTGAGAAGAAGTCGTAGCTGGTCTGAGAGGGACAGAGATCTCAAACAAGCAGATATAGAGAGTCTAAAGAAGTTTTTGATAGAGAAGAAACCTCATGTTGTTGCAGTAGCAGCTGAATCAAGGTGAGTGGTTTGTTAGGTAGTGAAAAGTTATTGATGCACAAACTTGGGAAAAAGTTTGTTAAAATGTCAAGCAATTCCTTAAATAGTTGTTAATGTCACTGGAAGATTTGCAAATGGCAGTTAAATTTGCAAATGAGTGGAGTTGGACAGGAATGACAGATTGTGTACAAACAATATAACAGCCATAGTGCGTATACCTCATATTTATATAGCGATGGCAGTTTGCTTACTCGTTCCTACTCCAGCCTCTGCAGGATTAAAGGGCAATTTAACTTTCCAATTCCTTCAAAATTCAGATGGAAACTTTATAGAATCCATGTTGTGGTGATGTCAGAGAAGGTCACCTCACCTTACCTGAGCTAGCCAGAAGACAATTCTAATATATATTGTTACACTATGATATTCATGTCTGTGCCATGAACATAATATAGATGATGCAAGATTGGCTATAGGGCATAGGGATATAGCCCATGCTGGTGCCACCCACTGCATACTAGTAAATCTTGCCTGGCACCCTTTCCATCCAGCACAGACAAACTTCTTACATACTTCCTGCCCACAACACCCTACCCCACTCCCCTCCCTGGTGGCAATCAATGTGCCTGGGCACATTTCTGACAAACAGAAGTGTTTCAAAGAAATGTAGATCTTCAGTATATATCTTACTGTGTTAGAATTAGAGATACTTCTTGCTATTTGAGGAGTCTTTTTCTAAATATCTGGAGGTATTTTGTTGGGTTCTAGCATGGCAAACACATTTTTGAATATCACTCGGGTATCAAATCTCTTTGTTACAGGCAAACATTGGATGTAATAGAAGACATCAAACGTTGCATCACAGAACTAGAGACCGAACAACAGATGGCGCCAATCAATGTGGAACTTGTTGACAGCAATGTGGCAAATATTTTTGCCAATTCCAAGACAGCAGAGGTTAGTAGGGGTCTAGAACAATAATAGAAGTTCCTGGGTGGTGAGGTTGGGGATGAGTTTGGTTGGGGGTGGGGGGGGGATTGCAAGAGGAACAGCAACAGAAAAGTTTAATGTGAAAGGCTAAACTGTCCCAGTGCCTCATACTTATGTTAAGAAAGAATTCTAAGTTTGGGAGGCTACCAAGAGAGTAAAAATAGTAAATTGGAAGTTGAAAGCAGTGATCTTGCAGAAACTGTGAAATACAGAATTTAATTGCGTAATGTGGGTTGTGAACACATGTACTTGTTTCACTGGACTGAACTGTTGTTTTACCTTTAATGGCTGTTTGAAGACTGGTTGGTTGGAGTGAACCTCTTTTAAGTCATTACAGTGATATTACAGTTGCTACTGACACATGTTAAGTAGTTGTCAGACGTAAAATACTCCAGAGCAGGATTTTGTTAATATGAGTAAATCTCTCCAGTTTTATTTCAAATGTGATGGTACATTTTTTCAGCTGTATAACTGTGGGAGATTCTGATCAAATTGCTTTGTTCTGTTTTTCGTCAGACTGAATTTTTGGAATTCCCACCATGTCTACGAAAAGCCATTTCTGTTGCCAGGAGACTTCAAGATCCTCTACAGGAATTTGCTCGATTATGTAATGTGGACGAAGATGTCCTTTGTCTTCGTTTCCATCCGTTACAGGTAAGTTAAATTTTCATTTACCTCTAAATTAGGGAATTATATAGTGGCCCTGTCTTGTAGTGAAAGTCTTCAGAATTATGTATCCCGAGGGAAGGCCTAATTCCTAAAGAAATGTGTGCAAAATTTGTATGACTAATTTCTGACTGTAGAGCTGTTGTTAGTGTGAAAAACCATAGCATTACATCATGAGGCTGATAGGAAATGTGGTGTGTATGCCAGTACATGAGCAATTTATATACAAATGCAGTAGACCACTTAGTGCATTGTTTCATCTGTAATTGTTGGTGCTGTTGGTTCAAGATTTTGTAGAATTAGATATTACTGCAATTATGTCTAGTTCAGCACATCTGTTGTAATTATGATGTACTTAATATGTTTGTGAAATGAGTAAGTTAATTTTATGAGAGACACTTACTACACTTCATATGCCATTTGAAAATTTTTTAGTTAATGAGAGTTTTTGTGCTTTACTTTATAAGTCTGGTCCTTGATAGTTATGCAAGGGAGGTATCAACTTTCCCTGTGTTGGAAAGTGCAGACATAAGTAGCATAGTACTTACAGAAAGATAGAGGTCTTACATAAAAACTGAATGTGAGAAGAGCTTCGGTGGCCTATTGTCAGACCTGGAATATAGGGAGCTTGCCTCAAAATTGAAAAGGTCAAATGGAGTGATACACTTGGTTGCCATGAAGGGTAAACAACTGTCATGCAATATGCATATATTTGTACACAGTATACAGAACATTGCATACCGTACTGTGAAGTGAAACACAAGGATTACTTGTTTGGCACTTAAGTTATACAAACATAAAAACATGTATGGGTTTGCCTAACAACAATTATCTTACCCATGTGATGGTGTAAATGCCTTGCAGCTTGTCATGCATCTCTCTGTTTGATGGACATCTTTAACTGTCAAGCCTCCATGGGTATCACAGTTGTATTAAGGGTCCTGCTGAGTGCGTGTAATATCACAGACCTGCCGCAAATGTGCTGTGACTGGTGGCACGGTAATTGTAATTGCAGTGACATCACATGAAAATCCTCTAAAGGTTGGCTGTGTTTGTTTGCAGAGAGGGGCAATAGCAATGCATCTGTAACCTTTAATTTCGATTAACAAAAAAATGCATTTTGACTGTATTTTGTAACATTCTGATGCTGAAGGATCTATCAGTTTACAAGTTTTAGGGATGAGTGACACTTATCACAATTAGGGTTGGGCGATACGAAAAAATCCACATCGATATATCGCGATAATATGGCCAAAATTTTTACGATATATTGATATTTCGCCAAAACGGATAAACCTGTTGTAGACAAGGCTAAATGTGCCTGCTTAATGATTATTTACAATCTCCTTATCTCACTTAAATTTACAATAATTAATTAGACTTACTCACAATCCTTTAATTAATATTTGCCTGGTCTGGTCCAAGGGCTGGTAGTGCATGCACGTTGACGATGGTACAGTAGTAGACCTGCAGAGTGCTGTAGCGTAGGAACTGGTTCCACGAGCGAATAACGACAAGGCTAGCGGTGATGGATAATAACACTCTCAATACACAGCGTAGAAACGGCGTAAGGCAATTTGTCACAAGTGTGAAGTGTCAGTGGCTGGCCTCATATGATTCGGTCAACAAACGGACAGCAGAATAACGTCTGGACTCGATGGTGTCTCTCGATGAAGTATTAGGGTGTCTCTCCTCGATAATAGTTGTTGAACTGCCTTTTATATGCAAGGCTTTTATTCGAGAACTCTCCAGAATTTAACAGAAACTTCTAGTGTACACAGTCCAGCAATTACGAGAACGTTACTTAATAGAAACTTCTAGAACACACAGTAGTTGTAATTGCGACATAACGTAAACAGTTCTCACTTCTAGACAGTTCTAGAAAGGCTGCGTTGAAGTTGAATTCTCTGGAACTTTCCATTCGCTCGTCGATGGATTCAATCCGTTGTTTCTGACGGGTCGTCTTGTAACACTCCCCCCCTTGAAAAAGTTTTGGACGTCTCGGACAAAACTTAAGTTACAATATTTACAATGTATAACTTTACAGTAATAACTACAGTATATATATTATGTAGTCCAATATTCAATGGAAGGTATAATCATAACATACAACTTATCTTGCTAGGTGATGATACATGAATACAGTAACATCATCAATACACATTGTGCCATAGTTAACACAAAATTTCAAACTTACAGTGATATCTTCAACATACTGCATCAAATCAAATTCTTGACAAAGAGTCTGGTACAACATTGTCTTTCCCTTTAATGTGCTTAATATCTACATTATACGATTGCAGAAATAAACTCCACCTCATCAATCTTTGATTCTTATTCTTCATCTTAGATAAAAATGTCAAAGGGTTATGATCAGTGTATACAGTGATAGGGAAACTAGTAGTTCCCAAATAAACATCAAAGTGTTGAAGACCAAGTATCAAAGCTAAAGTCTCTTTTTCAATTGTTGAATAATTTTTCTGGTGTTTGTCAAATTTCTTAGAATAATAACAAACAGGGTGATCAACACCATGCTCATCAGCTTGAAGCAAAACTGCTCCTATGCCATTGTCACTGGCATCTACTGCCAACTTAAACTGCTTCTCAAAATCTGGAGCAATCAACACTGGTGAACTCATTAGTGCCTTTTTCAATAATTCAAATGCTGCTTGGCAATTATCTGTCCAATCAAACTTTTCATTTTTCTTTAACAATTTTGTCAGTGGTGCAGCAATGTCAGAGAAATTCGGACAAAAACGTCTGTAGTAACCAGCCATGCCTAGGAAGCGCATGAGCTGCCTTTTATCAGTTGGGGCAGGGAATTTGTCAATGCCCTCAACTTTAGCCTTAATTGGTCTAACTTTACCCTGACCAACCACATGCCCTAAGTACACGATATGGGCACAAGCAATCTCACTTTTGACCAAATTGACAGTCAAATTAGCTTTGGCAAGCTTGTCAAATAATGCCTTAACATGTTGTACATGTTCATCCCACGAGTTGCTGTACACAATAAGGTCATCAACATATACTTCACAATTTTCTAAATTTGACGTAAGATCATTTACTAAGCGCTGAAACGTCATCGGTGAGTTTTTCATACCAAACGGCATAACCTTATACTGAAATAACCCATCTGGCGTCACGAATGCCGAGATTTTCCGAGCCCTCTCAGTGAGTGGTATCTCCCAGTACCCCTTTAGTAAGTCAAACTTTGACACATACGTAGCTTTCCCAATCCTATCAATGCAATCATCGATACGGGGTATCGGATAGGAATCCGTTCTTGTGACTGCATTCACCTTTCGGTAATCAGTACAAAATCTGTACCCACCGTCTGGCTTGGGACCAATATACAAGGGGAAGACCATTCACTATTACTAGGTTCTATAATGTCATGGTCTAACATATACCGAACCTCATCCCTGAGATGTTGTCGTTTTCGAGGGTTAACTCGGTAAGGATGCTGCTTGATTGGTGTGGCATCTCCCACATCAACATCATGTTCAATCAAACTTGTCCTAGTGGGATCATCTGAGAACAAGCATGCATATTCATAGATTAATGATTTCATTTCTGACTTTTCTTTGTGATCCAGATGACTTAATTTCTGGTCAAGATTTTTCAACACATCAGAATTTTGTAACTTAATACACATGTCAGGAACATTATTAGCCTTGATCTCATCATTACTGAGTTCATGATCAGCATTGATAATACACACTTGATCACCTGTATCATTAGTGTTGCTATTTACATCATGTACACTTTCATCCTTAGAAATGTCACAATCTTCTCTTTCATAATATTTCTTCATCATATTAATATGACATACTCTTTTAGATTTACGCTTGTCAGGTGTCAAAATGACGTAATCTGTGTCACTAACTTTTCTCTCAATGACATAAGGTCCTTGAAAGCGAGCTTGGAGTGGCTGACCAGAAACAGGCAAAAACACTAGCACCTTATCACCAGGTTTAAACTCTCTTTTCACAGTGGTCTTGTCATACCACGCTTTCATTTCTTCTGAGAGTGCCTCAGATTTTCCTGAGCAAGTTCACATGCTCCATGAAGACGATCTTTAAAGCGGGATACATAATCAAGTAGATGTATGTCTTCACCTGGATCTGATAACCACTTCTCCTTTAACAATTTCAATGGTCCACGAACTGTGTGTCCAAAGACAAGTTCAAATGGACTGAACCCAAGTGACTCTTGCATAGATTCCCTGGCAGCAAACATTACAAATGGAATGCCTTCATCCCAATCTCTCTCATTATCATGACAATATGTCTTTAACATATTCTTCAATGTTTGGTGAAACCTTTCTAAAGCCCCTTGGCTTTCAGGATGATAAGCCGAAGACTTAATTTGGTCTATGCCTAACTCATACAACATCTGTTGGAATACAGTTGACATGAAATTAGACCCTTGATCTGATTGGATCTCTTTAGGCAACCCAAACAATGTGAAAAATTTAAGTAAAGCTTGTAAGACTGTCCGAGCCTTAATATTTCTCAGAGGTATTGCCTCTGGAAACCTTGTAGAAGCACACATAATGGTTAATATATACTGATGCCCTGCCCTACTCTTAGGTAGGGGACCTACACAATCAATGATGACTCTACTAAACGGCTCTTCAAAAGCAGGAATTGGCTTTAAGGGAGCAGCCGGAATATTTTGATTCGGCTTCCCAACCATTTGACATGAGTGACAGGTCTTACAAAATTTGGCCACATCACTTTTAAGCTTTGGCCAATAAAAGTGATTTAGAATTCTGTGGTAAGTCTTATTGACTCCTAGGTGCCCTGCAAATGGCATTTCATGAGCAATACTCAGTATTTCCCTTCTATAGGTCCTAGGTACCACAATTTGATGGTAAATTCTCCACTCTTCATCTAATGGTGCATCAGGTGGTCGCCATTTACGCATCAAAATATTGTTTTTAAAATAAAAACAGACTGGGACGTCTTTCGATTCATCCTCAGTGAGTGCACCAGCCATTAATGGCTGAAGCTCTTCATCATGTTGTTGTTGGACTGACAACTGGTCTCTGTGGAGTGTGTCAGACATTTTTGATTTTTCCTGTTCTACCCCCTCACTATGTGTGGGGCCAGGAGACTCACAATCCTGACTATCATTAAGATTAGTCATAAAAGATTGGCTGAGATCATACCAAGAATCTTCATTTTCATGAATATTTTCACTAGAATCTTTTCCAGACTCTGACTCCTCCTTTGGGAGTGTTGTTCCATTTTTAGGAACTAATTCCTCAATTTTAGAGGGCGGATGATTAAGTTTATCATCCTTATTTTCAGAAATCATACCCTCATTTTTAGAGAGTGGATGTTCAAGATTATCATCCTTACATGATTCCCTACTTGTTCCACTTTTGGGAACTGTATCCTCACTTTTAGAGGGTGGATGTTTAAGATTATCATCCACGGCGAGCTTTTGTGACATAGCTCTAGTGACAGCACAGGCAGGGAATAAATTTGGAAATTCCTTTTCTAATTGCTCTGTGTTGTTATAATCACATGGTTTATCTGTCAAAATTGCATTGGCTACTACCTTTCCACCAGCTATGTCATTGCCTAGCAACAGAGATACCCCCTTTACAGGTAGAGTAGGTCTGACCCCTACTATGACCGACCCAGAAACTAAATCTGACTTCAAATTAATTTTGTGGAGAGGGACCGAAATAAATCCACACTCAACCCCCTGAATTAGTACATTTGCCCCTGTGGAAGTAGAGTCCGATAATGGCAAAACTCCATCAAGAAGCAACGACTGAGTTGCGCCTGTGTCACGCAAAATTTTAATTTTTACGGGTGGATGAGCTGAATTCCCATCTAGGGAAATAAACCCCTCAGACACGAATGGAAGGTATTCTTCCTTAATTTGGTCTTTAGAATTAGGCCGTAAAGTCACGACTACCTCAGAAGAATTCTCTGCATTGGCTAAGGCATTGGAGGCTGTTTCAGTCTCCTTTAAATTTGCCAATGTAAACAATTTGCCATTGTGTGGCCCTTTTTGTGACAGAAACCACAGCTTATGTCTTTAAAGGCAGCTTTGTTTGAGCTGACCTGGTCGTTCTTTTGACGACTCGAATCTGGTTGTTTTTTACCAGAATTTGTTGGAGAGATAGAACCAGACTGAGATCCACTGTTACCTGTTGTGCCACTACTATTACTACTGTTGCCATATTTCTTATTTGGCCTATTAAACTGACCCTTGTTTTGAGTCTGACCCACTTTACCAAACTTATGGGTAAGTGCATACTGATCAGCCAAATTTGCAACTTCCTTCAATTTGTCAGCCTTATTTTCCTCAAGGTGAGTCTTAATGTCATCATTCACACACCGTTTGAATTCCTCGACTAGCATCAGTTGTCTTAAAGTGTCAAATGTGGAGACCTTTTTGGAAGCACACCATCTATCGAAATGCCTTTCTTTTTGATAAGCAAACTCTACATATGTTTGTGTATCCGCCTTACGATACTTTCTGAATTTTTGGCGATAAGCTTCGGGCACCAATTCATAGGCTTGTAATATGGCCTTTTTAACCTTATCGTAATCCATGCTGTCCTCTATTGACAGAGCGGAATACACTTCTTGAGCCTTGCCTGTGAAATTACTCTGGATGAGTATGGACCATTTATCTATTGGCCACTTTAGTTGCTCACCCAGCTTTTCGAAATGGTTAAAGAATTTCTCCACATTATCCTCCTGAAATTTGGGGACAAATTTTACGTGCTTAGAAACATCGAATCCCCCAGTATCCAAGCCTATTTTAGGGTCTGAGGCTTTTATGACCCCTAACTCTAGTTGCTTCAACCTAAATTCATGTTCTCTTGCCTCTTTTTCCCTTTGCATTTGCATTTCTCTTTCCTCTTTTTCCTTTTGCATTTGCATCTCTCTTTCCTCTTTTTCCTTTTGCATTTGCATTTGCATTTCTCTTTCCTCTTTTTCCTTTTGCATTTGCATTTCTCTTTCCTTTCTTTCCCTTTCTTCTCTTTCCCTTTCTCTTTCCATTTCTTTTAATCTAATCTCCTTATTCATTTCTATTTCAAGCCTTTTCAATTCAAATGTGTTGTCAGTTGGCACAGTGATAGCTGTTTCCAATACTGTAATAGGCAGGATACTTTCATCCACAAGATATTCTAGAACATATCTTTTAATCTCGTCTTTCCGCATTAAAGGCTGAAATTCAATGCCATAATATTTTGCGACCTTTACAATCTCAGACTTCTTTAATGAATCTAGTTCCTCGACTGAGGGACTAGCCACGAATTTATCTAAGTTGAATGGCATTTTGAAATTGTATCAAGCCTTCAACAAACAAATAAGTAGTCTGAGCAAACACAGTTGCTTACGATTCACAACAGAATTTCTCGAATTTTCTAGTATTTTTCGTTCCCGGATGTTAGGCCACCAATTCTGTTACGGCTTGTGGTCGCAAGTCAAACCAATAACAGCGAAAGATCACAGAAGAACGAGATTAAAATTCAACAACTTAATGATTATTTACAATCTCCTTATCTCACTTAAATTTACAATAATTAATTAGACTTACTCACAATCCTTTAATTAATATTTGCCTGGTCTGGTCCAAGGGCTGGTAGTGCATGCACGTTGACGATGGTACAGTAGTAGACCTGCAGAGTGCTGTAGCGTAGGAACTGGTTCCACGAGCGAATAACGACAAGGCTAGCGGTGATGGATAATAACACTCTCAATACACAGCGTAGAAACGGCGTAAGGCAATTTGTCACAAGTGTGAAGTGTCAGTGGCTGGCCTCATATGATTCGGTCAACAAACGGACAGCAGAATAACGTCTGGACTCGATGGTGTCTCTCGATGAAGTATTAGGGTGTCTCTCCTCGATAATAGTTGTTGAACTGCCTTTTATATGCAAGGCTTTTATTCGAGAACTCTCCAGAATTTAACAGAAACTTCTAGTGTACACAGTCCAGCAATTACGAGAACGTTCCTTAATAGAAACTTCTAGAACACACAGTAGTTGTAATTGCGACATAACGTAAACAGTTCTCACTTCTAGACAGTTCTAGAAAGGCTGCGTTGAAGTTGAATTCTCTGGAACTTTCCATTCGCTCGTTGATGGATTCAATCCGGTGTTTCTGACGGGTCGTCTTGTAACACCTGAAATAATCCTTAAAATATTTTACAGCTAATTTTCTAAATCAAGACGAAATCGATGAACGAATACTGAAATTATAAACACTGTTTCTCTTTAATTTTTTAATTTTTTACTGTATCGTCATATCAGGCATCAGGTATTTCACATATTGTGATATGGACTTCTGGCGATATATATCGATATGTATCGTCATATCGCCAGACCCTAATCACAATCTATAGAAACATACTGGAGTGTCTGATTGTATTTTAAGAAGAGATGCAAGAATTTTTTTCCTGAACTGATGTTTAATTTGCTAATCTTTTCAACAGGATCTGGTCTCACAAGAATTACTGAATGAAAACTTGTATCAAGAGTTTATCTTCCGGGCGAATGAAGTAGGAGTTGACATCAACCAAGCCTTGGCCCACCACCACACCTCCTCAACAGTGCAATTTATTTGTGGACTGGGGGCAAGGAAGGGGGAAGCTCTCCTCAGGGTAATGAAAATAGACTCATCTCATTTATGCCAGTGGATGTCATCATCAGGGTTGTAGCTACGTGGGTCAGCGAGGGATGGTAACAACCCGCACTGGTTTTTGCTGCCCCATACTCACGCTAAAATGAAGCCCCTCTGACCTCACAAATATAATATAATAATAAAATAGGCTGTATAATAATATAGGATGTTACACTTAAAAAAAGACACAGGAAGTGCCATTTCCTGCAGTCTGGGAAGCTTTTTTTTTTTGCCAAAACTCTGATGATGATGCCGCTTCGCTTAGATAGTCACTCCCGTGATTTCTGTCGCACCTCAGATCTTTCTAGCTACAACCCTGGTCATCATATATTGGTTTTAATGATAAGAGAAACCTATGCACAAATCATATGGTGTGAGTGTATGTTGGTTTTTGTGATGTCATGCTCGAGTAGAACAATTGTGTTAATTTCTGGGGAGGTGAAAGGTCATTAGGGGTCAGCAGAAATACTATAAACAAACCTTGTAATTAGGATATGTCAGGAGGGGTAACAGTGGCAAGTTGCATCCTGGTTTCTGTTGTATGCAAAAGGTTTGCTACCATGTGAAACTTGAAATATTGGTATATCAGACAGAGGTTATCACCACCTTAAAACTTGGATGTAAGTGTATTTCCTTTTACAACAAGGTTGTGTGGATGTGTGGAATGACTTGCCAGTATGGTCATTAATTCTGAAAATACTTCATTTGTTGAGAAAGTTCTCAATGTGTTATGAAAATAAAGACAACTGTTTTTGCAATTGTTCTGTATTAACTTTACTGACATATACTTGATGCACATACAGAAGCTTTGTGGCCAGCACTTGTAAACTGTAATGTCATGCTGTGGCACGTTTTTCATGTCATATGATATGCCTTATCATGTCGTTTCACCCTGTTAGACTGTTTCACTAAATTCTCTCTTCAAACTCCAACAGACTCTGAAGCAACAGAACATAAACTTAGAGAATCGCAATCAGCTGGTGATGGGGTGTCAGCTAGGACCTACAGTCTTCATCAATTGTGCTGGATTTATCAAGATTGATACCACTTCTGTTGGTGATAGGTGAGTTCCTGTCAATAGCCCAGACTAGGTGAAAAAGAATGAATAATGGCATGTAATTTTCAGAGTAGCCCCACATTGGAAGGAAGAAATAGTGCTGGAGAAATTGTTGGGTAATTGTTTGGTTTAGTTTTTTGTCAAAAATGGAGTTATTGTTATGATAACTTGGTATGATACGGATGATGTGTATGTATTTGACTGTGTTATTGTAGAGTTATAAAGGGGCATGGGTTAGGACAGGGTTGCCATATGAAACAAAATCTTTTACGGTGACCAGTGTGCTGATATTTACCACTCCATATAGTCTAAATATGGAACCTGATAGCCTTCATATGGCTTCAATGTCTTCGCTGTCTCCGAATGTTTTTTTTTTAATGTCATTCATTTAGGTAAACCATATTATAACAATTTGAGTCATCTCACATTTGTTTGCATATTATTGTGGTGACATTTTTTTCACAGAGCTTTATCTTTTTTTGTTTCATAGTTCTGACTCCTACATAGAGGTATTAGACAGTACTCGCATCCATCCAGAGACCTATGAGTGGGCCCGTAAGATGGCAGTAGATGCCTTGGAGTATGATGAATCGGCAGAGGATGCCAATCCTGCCGAGGCTTTAGAAGAAATCCTGGATAATCCTGATAAATTAAAAGATTTAGATCTGGATGCTTTTGCAGAAGAATTGAAAAGACAGGTAGATTGACTGTTACTTTTAACAAAGTATCATCTGGTGAAGTTTCCCTAACAAACTATGAACTATAGTGAAAATGAATGATTCTAACCTATCTTAGACACTTAATATCAAATCGAAAACATTTTCATCTCATTTCATCCTGAGAACATTTTGCTTAGCAAATTTGTTTGGTCCAATCTTTTGTGATTTGTTGTTTATACAGTCATGAACTTTCTTTATAGGGTTATGGCAACAAAAGTATCACACTTTATGACATCAGAGCTGAGTTGAACAGTCGCTACAAGGACTTCCGTGTACCATACAGAGCACCCTCTCCTGAGGAAACTTTCTCGTTGCTAACAAAGGAAACTCCAGAAACATTTTACAGGGGTGAGTGTAATGTTAGATTCTCTCTCACTCTGAACAGTGTAGTTATTGTACTCATGAGAATAGCCTTTCACTGTATTTGTTTGGTGGCATAGTTCCAGATTATAGCAAACTACTTTCTGGAATATGGAAAAATGCAAAACTTGAAGGGTTTGATTTCAAAACACTGTATAGTGACTTTCTGTGTTTTTGAGAAATCTATCTTTCATGATGTGTCAGAAAGAACATGTTATTTGGATATCAGAGGTAAAGGAAGAACTTTTCTTTCATGATTTGAACAATTCTGCAACAGTAGTGTTGTAATGTGATTTAAGTGAATTGTTAAGCATTTGGAGGGGGGGGGGGGGGGTGGGGTTTGTTGCTTCAAAAGTAAGGGTGATATATTAACCCTTCAAGAAGGAGCATTATTTATGATGGACATGAAAGAGGAATATCATGTTGGACAAATGTTGAACCTTAGAGAATAAATATTAGCACAACAGATGGCAGCTACTGTACATCTCTTCTGATGATCTCTAAAAATTTAGGATGATAATTGTAAAACGAGAAATGGCTGATTTATTTCTCCCATTTTGTCAGGTAAAATGATGGTTGTGAAGGTGCAGAACATTGCCAGAAGGAAACCTCGCACAGACCAACTGGAACAAGCTAATCCAATTAGAGATGACGAAACTGGCTACTGGCAGTGTCCATTCTGTCTAAGGGGGGATTTTCCTGAACTTAGTGAGGTAGGTTAACAGATAGTGCAAATATGGTGGTAGTTCTGAGATAGGAATAGATTTGTAATTTAAGATTGGTTGGATAGAGTTTGTCTCTGTTACAAGTCTTAGCACAATGAAAGGATTATCATGTGGTATTTGTTCCACACGTGTCTTAAAATATATTGCATTGATCTTTTATTGAGGCAGCTATTGGGAAAAGTGCTGGAGATTGGAAAGAATTTTTTCAGGAAAGTAGGAATGTAAACGTTTTGAAAGACAAACAGAAGTAACTACTGTTTCAATACACTATTGTATCTCTCTTATTGGGAAGTAAGGCATGGTATGTTGTTTGTGAAAATGGTGTCATAATCAGATTAGATGTAGTAAAAGTTGATCTTTATTGTACCATTGTAATTCTTTCATGATTATGCTCTTTTTTCACTAGGTATGGAGTCATTTTGATGGTGACAAGTGTCCTGGTCAGGCTATGGGGGTCAGAGTTCGTTTGGATAATGGCCTTAGTGGATTCATTCCAACAAAATTCCTTAGTGACAAGAAAGTTAATAACCCTGAGGAGAGGGTACAGGTGAGAAGGCCTTTTATAGTATTGGTTTTTTCTAAAATAACTTTCTGTTTGATTCCTGTTCTCTTATATGTAATTTAGTCAAGGGAGTAAAATTTATCTAGCTAACAACATTGAACTTTGAGACCTAGCCAACCCACGTGATCTACCCAATCGATCTCTCACCTGAACGAATCTGTTTCCCAAAGTATCTTGAAAAGTGCCTCAGAGATGCAATCTGTATTTTTGTTGGTTCCATGGACAGTATTTGCAGGGCTGAAATTTAGCACTCGTCCGATTGTCCGTGACGGGTAAAACTTGCATCGGACAACCACTTTCTCTCTTTGAACTTGTCCGATGGACGAGTAGATTTTATTTTTAATTGGATAGTCCCCTACATCAGCAGGAAAGTATGTCATAAAAATCCCGTTAAGAAGTGGTATTGAGACAATGGTATTGACTACCATACATTATTGTACTATACAAATAAAAATGAAAAAATGCAGGATTTAAAGTAAATGTTTGTTTCCTATGGCAGAGACAGGAAACAGAAGTGTTCATCTCTTGTTTGTCACTTTCATTCGGGCGACCAAAAACTATTCCGGACAACCTAAATTTAGCTCCAGGTTGTCCGATGGGCAACCTGAAAATTTCCTTAAAAATCAGGCCTGATTTGTAGTGTATTAAACACACCTTTTGGTCTATTGGAAAGGGGATGGGTGGGGCATGGGGGATGTTCCAGGGGGCAGCATTTGGCCTGTTGATTGTATTTCCATTGTAAATTATTTCCTTTCTTGTGTTCTACCATATGTTTGATGTGTTAACATTTTTCTCTAATGCCCTTCCTTTGAATAACAGTAGAAAAGATTATTGAGTGATAATGCCTCATTTATGGGTAGAGATACTAAACAAATAAGACTTTTCATTGAGTACGTACCGTCATTGTCATAGCTGATGAGTTTCATTTCTGCCATTGCTATTCTTAGCCACAAATGACACTCCATGCTAGAGTTTCCAGAATAGATATAGAACGGTTCCAGGTGGACTTGACTTGCCGATCATCTGATTTAAGGGATGAAAGAGGGGAGTGGACTCCACCCAAAGATACATATTATGATCATGAAACAGCAGACAGTGAGAAGAGGCAGGATGAGGAACAGAAGGAGAAAATTTCCAAATCAGGTGAGATGTGGAAATGATGTCATAATGACACCACAAGTTTGAAGTAACTCTCAGACTTACCTTATAGGAAAGCATGCATGGGTTTGAACACGCTTTGCAACATGTGCAAATGTTAGCTGTAATCGAACACGACTAACTGACGGTGTTTATATATACAAATTTGCTCTTACCTTCACTGTACTGTTGTACAATTAATGCCAAGTGATCATGTATTACTGCTCACACTGTTTGATGATACTCCATAGGGAAATCTGTTTAGCATCTTAATAATAACTTTTTAATGGATATTAGGTATGAAGCTACAGACTATGTAATATGTAGCAAATTACATGAAAATATGCATTATATTAAGTATACACTGACCTAACAGTAACAGTCTTTAAAGTAAGAGAAACTTAGGACACCGCCATTGTGCTGTTTTCCAAAGGGGGATTTTACAAGAAACTTTTCCTGAGATTTTGTGAAGGGCTGTTGTAGTTTGTAGCTCTCAAGATGTTTAGAATGCCGTGGTTGGACTTGTTGTCTTGCTGAAGAGGAATCATTAGTCATGATCTCTGGTAATTGGAAAAAAAAATGAATTCCATGTTGTTTGTAACAATTATTGTGGCAGTGAAAACCTGATTATTAGGCGAAAGCATCCTATGTTTTTAAAGAAGTGGGTTTTCCAAATGATATGGGACTAATCGTGAAGAATGTCCTGATTCTATTTTTACTATAAATGTAGAAGAAATTAAAGTCACAGGTAGAAAAATCCATGACTTGGGAAGCTTCATGTTGGGACAGTTTGGTAGTGGAGGGGAATTTTGACAGTTGGAGGGAACTTTGGCCTTTTTATTCATGAAAATGTATAAAATATTGCAGGGAATTGCTTACCACGAAGTAAATGATTTTTCCAGCCATGGTTGAAGTTGATGTGAGTATTTGAAATTTCTTGTTCCTGAAGGGTTATAAAATGAACGTCCTTCAGGGTAGTAGCTACTGTGGGTGGCCTTGGGCAGCACTGCTTGGGTATTCCTTATCATTCGTGTCTTATAGTTATTGAGTGTGGCAACACATGGTACTTACTTCACTTCAAACTACAGTAAACATGATGGTTTGAACTGGTTTTGAGTGAACTTGGATAGAAACTACTTTTTGTAGTATTTTCCAATGTTTGTTCACATAGTACACCAATATGAGGCCAAAAAATCAGTCATGTACCCCACCCTTTTACAGAATTTGATATTTCACTAGCTACCTTTACTTGGATTCTATCTTTAAAATTAGTGTAGCTACAACTGTGACATCCCTAATCAATGTTTGATTTCTCACCTAGCTTACCTGAAGAGAGTCATCATCCATCCCTCTTTCCATAATATCACCTTCAAGCAAGCTGAGTCAATGATGGAAGGTGCCGAGGTGGGAGAGGTCATCATTAGGCCCAGTAGTAAGGTAAGAAATCTGAAGGAAAGGTGTTACATTTATCCAGCTGTTGCTAGATTTGAGGGCATAAAGGTTAGGGCCTTTGAAGCTATGGAGCATAGCAGTGGGGGAAATTAATCCCAAGCCTGGTCAAAGTATGGCATCATCTTAGAGCAATCGAGGCTGTTCATATCAGAAGTGACCTTCTAAGTTGGAAAAATTTTTAATTTGAGTTTAAGGGTTGAATTGGAAACCATCTGACTGAAGTTGCAGTTTAAAAACCTTTCTGGACTTCTACAATTTGGTTGCATAGCATTGTAAAGTAAGGGGCCTTAAAGGCCTGACTTACCATGTTTTGTGGAGGGATAGAATAAGTATTTTTATCCTTGTACTATGAAAATGAAAAATACAGAAAGGGATCTGTATGTAAGGAAAGGGTTGGAAGTGAAGTCACCAAGAGTATAGGTATGGCACACAAACATGTTTTTACCTTGCTTCTTGTGTAGGGTGCAGATCATCTTACTGCTACATGGAAGATAGATGATGGAATTTATCAACATATAGATGTGAAGGAGGAAGGGAAAGATAAGGACTTCAATCTGGGGAAATCCCTCCTTATCAACGATGAGGTATGATGTCATTTGTTGTATGTGTTGTGTGTGAATTTTGATGCTGGATGGCAATTGAAGAGTGATTTCTGTCAGTAGTATGTTTGGAGAAGTGTTGGTGTTTTCATTACCAATTGAATGGTGCAGGGGTCTTTAATGATGGTTGGTGTCAAGGTCTTTCTTTTGCATGGAAATATGGTGTTGGGCAGGGATGTAGCTACGGTGGGCAGCGCTGGGT
The DNA here is from genome assembly GCA_029531755.1 of Holothuria leucospilota. Lineage (NCBI taxonomy): Eukaryota > Metazoa > Echinodermata > Holothuroidea > Aspidochirotida > Holothuriidae > Holothuria > Holothuria leucospilota. The sequence continues at coordinate 23,874,670 of CM055964.1, read as the reverse complement.
GGTGACACCCAGCACTCGATATTTCCGCCTGGCACTCCAGCCCACCACAAATCTGCCCACTGAGACCTAAAACTAGCCCAAAATTTACTCCCTTAAGTAAAATGTGGGAAAAATGAAAAATTAATGGCTGAAAAATGGGGTAGATGCCATGGGGTGGGGTGAGGTGCTTTCCCCAGATCAGACAATTACCCGGCACTCAGATTTGACTAGCTACATCCCTGGTGTTGGGGTCTGCAGTGATAATGGAGTTATACCATTGAATCTTATGGTTCATCCACTTTTTGTATTTCATTAAAATACAAAATGACTCGAAGTGTACTTAAAAAGTGCGGGAACAAAAAACCATTATCAGATGTTACACTTTAGAAAAGAATACATGTGTGTTAGACCCACCCCTTTCCCAGTGTATGTCTTGCACTCTTAAAGAAATGAAAGAATAGATGATCCTTGAAGGTGTTAGGAGTGATGCAAATTTCTTCACTTTGAATTGAATAGTGCTGGAGGATTTAATTATTTTTCATTGGTGTTGGTGTCTTCCTTTTGAAATGAATAGCGTTGGGTTATTTCAGTGATAATTGGTGGTGCTATTATCTTAGGTGTATCTAGAGTTATGGAGTTGATGTTAGTTTGATTAAAGTTGTGATGGTATTGTTAAAGTGTGAACAAAGTAATAGTGTTCACACTGTTTTATGGAGTGCAGTATATTGTTATAATTGAGTTGAACGGTGCTGGTGTTGTTGTGTTTATTTAATTGTGATGGGATCTTGAGTTTTGACATGCTTACATTGTAACTTTGATTGCCAGAATATCATTGTAACTTCCAAACGGATATTTGCTTTGAGTGGAACACCACATGAAAGTGTCATTAATTGACCATAGTTGTGTAAATGATAAAATGTGATGTTTACAAGTTTTCATTTCAATTTTCAGGAATATGAAGATCTGGATGAAATTATTGCCCGTCACATTCAGCCAATGGCAGCCTTTGTTAGAGATGTTCAACAGCACAAATATTACAGAAACACAGAAGGTGGAAACAAGGAGATCATGAATAAAATTCTTTCAGCAGAAAAGAAAAAGAATCCTTCTCGTATTCCTTATTTTATGAGCTTTGTCAAGGAGTATCCTGGAAAGTTTTTGCTATCATATCAACCACGGAACAAACCAAAGCATGAATATGTGACGGTCACACCAGACGGTTTTCGTTATCGAGGCCAGGTCCAGAGTTCAATAAATGCACTACATCGCTGGTTTAAAGAACATTTTAGGGACCCAATTCCAGGTAGACATGCTTGTATTGGCTATAGGTGCCATTCTTTATTTAAAGGGCAGTGCATAGTAAGAATGTTCTGAAAAGCAAAAAAGATTTTCCACTTGTAATCGCACCAAGTGGACTTCTAAAGCATCAAAAAGCATTTCTGGAACAAAACTTTCTTCTTTTGGGAACAGAATTTTCTTGCATTTGGGGTTGTAAGCTGTCACAATGTGTCACTTGTTTCTTGCACAGATATACCCAGTTGTTCAAAAGAAAAGTTGTGAAGTGTGCCTATTTTCTGTTTGAATATCTTCCTTGGTACCCAATGGCTATGGTACCCTTCATACTTAGTGAAAACTGATATTTGTTTGACTGTGTCCCCTTTGAATCTTATTTTGAGTCCTGTAAAAGACTCTGAAAGACCAAATGAAATAAGGTTTTGAAGAACTTCTCTCTGAGATAACTTTTTAAGGTCTCAGTTGAGAATGTTTCATGGAGTTTCAGTGAAAGGTTGCAAAGGTTAAAAATAAAAATCCCAGTGTTTGCTCGGAAAACAAGGGAATTTACAAGATCAAGGGTTAAGAACATTTGAAATGCATCACTAGCTTAAGTTGAAAGTTAAGCTCTAGTTCTAAACTGGAGTACAACAATGTAGAAATTTTGCTTATAGCTTGTTTGAAGTATTGAGTGGCAGTTGTGCAAATAACAGTGTTGACTTGTAATTTTGTGTACTACATATTGATATATTTCATCAAGTTCTGCTTCTTTTCCCTCTATTTCAGGTGTTTCATACACCCCTGCCAGTACACACAGAACACCCATGTCAGTTCTTGCTGATGGTACACCTGTGGCTTGGGGCAGTAAGTTCATCCAGATTTGTTCAATGGTCTTGATATTTCTAATCAAGGCATATTTTTACGATCAAGGTGTGAATAAGTACCATTTCATTTGTCTACTTAGACTGATGAAATGGTACTTTGATTGTAAAAAGTAATATTTCCTCATTCGGTTGAGGAGATAATAATTATTTAATGAGAATAGACTCCTTACAGCTAGTTGTAAGTAAGGTACGAGGGATTATTGACCCAATGCAGTTAAGCTCATTGAAAATTTTTGGGGTTGGACTGGTGCAGGGCAGGTGATCAAGGACTGCTCACTTGGTGTGAAGGAGGATGGTGAGGGCAGTGTTGAAGAAAGTGTGATAAAGGATTTCAAGCTTAACCTCTCTTTGTGGTATCATGTTATTTGAGCTCTTATATCCCTTCCTTTCCAGCTACTCCACTTATCCAGAAAACAGGGACAACCTTTACAGGGGTTTATGCAACCCCCAATATGCTCTCCCACACCCCACGACAAACCCCTGGCACCCCTTCCATCAATGCTGCAGCAGCTGCTGCTCGCTACAGCTCATTTGCAGGGGGTAGTTCGTACCCTTACACAACCCCCCAGATAATGACTCCACAGTATGGTGGTGTCCAGACGCCACAGACAAATTCCATCAATAGAACACCGCAGATTAACCCAGCTAGAACACCGTCATATTCAAGAACCCCCCAGTACCCAACAACTCCAAGACAGAATCAGTCGGGCCAGAACTGGAGGTCAACACCCTCTACAGCTCAGCAAGTAGTTAATGCTATACAACAAGTTGGCCAGAGAACCCCTCAAGGGTGAGTATATCTTTGTGTAACTTTGGTTCTCTTCTCGGAATGTGTACTCAGCAATCCTTCTGTGAGACTGTAAGTATCTAAGATTAAGATGTGGATAGAGAGTAAATGTACCCTACACTGTAGTAACACTTGAATATTGGGAACATAAACCTTAATGCAGTTTAAACTACTGTGTGAACTTGTTGCAGAGCATTCAAAGTAATTCATGTACAACTTGTACAACTGCTGGCACCATGTGGAAGGAGGGATTTTATTACGCTTAGGCCTCTTGGCCTGAAATTTTCATCTAGAGGACTGTGACGTTGACATTGAATAATTGATGCTTACCACACTTACCACTGGTACTTTCAAAGCATTTTTTATGTTGAATTTCAAAGACAACCAAGCTCATGGTTTTCCTTTCCTTTTCTTCACAGAAGTGCACGTGCCACCCCTAATGCCTCAGCAGCTGCTGTGGACTGGGCAAAGCAGGCTGCCCAATGGGCCAAGAGACGTCAGGCCGGTAGGAGCCCATCTGTTGCACCAAGTCCTGCCTATGGACGTAGCCCACGAGTTGGATCACGTGGTGGAATGACACCTTCGTCAATGGCTGAACCAAGTCCTATGGTTCTAGCCACCCCAGCATCTACTGTCCATGGAGATGCCACACCCCTCATCGACGAAAGCTAAAACTTGTGGAACGTTCTTTGAAAACAAGCTTGTGTGATGGGCATTGTTGATAAATGTTGATAGCAATGTGTCTTGTTAATGCCGTTTCAATAATGTGAAGCTTCCTTGTGAGATTGAAATTGTGGAGATGGTCTGTATAAAGAGTCACATACTTCACTTTCACGATCTGCTCTATGAATTGAGATTGTCACTTTACTGTGTGGTTTCTTATGAAATTGGTCACTTTCAGTCACATTTGTGTGGACCACTTTGAATGCAAATTTTGCCATGAAAGTGTGGATGTTTTTCTGATTTTGCAACAAAATTGCTTGATATGAAGAAAGAAAAAACCTCTTAGCCTAGTACTGTAAAAATTGTTAATATTTTTTATGAGTATGTGGTTATTATTATGAAAATTTGAATTTTGGCCTAAAATAAGGCGAAATGAAAGGAAGATTTCTAAAGAAAACTATCAACAGTGGTGAACTGTACAGAGCTCCATTTGCTCTTGTTGGTTGTAGTGGATTGGGATTCATTATGCTAGTGTCACAGAAACTATTGGTACTGCGTAATGAAAATGATTCAGAAACATCTGTTGTAAAATGCATGAATGCCATCATTTTGCTCCATCTTTAAGAATAGATTGTACGTAATACGTTTCCGGGAGTCGAACACTTCATAATGTGTCTTGATTCTGTAAGTGCTTATTCTTTGAGTTATTCTTGTGTAAGAGAATATAGGTTTTAATGGTGGAAATAACTGCCTTCTGGAAGAATACCTCTCAAAGACTATTTACCAGAAAAATTGTTTTCTAAAGAAGTGAAGAATGGAGAATTGATTTACTTGATACATTTATAAGGAGATGAAATTCCAAGGATATGATATTTCATTTTCAGTTTACATTCGTTATTGGTTTTAGTGAATCGTGTTTTATGAATAAAAATTTAAGAAATGAAGTTAATTAAAAAAATTCATTTGAAAATTGAAGTAGTGTCACAGGCTTCTGTACAAAACATCAGTTACTGCCAAAAGCTGTTTGAAGGTTCTAGAGTTGAAGGTAAAAGTGTGCTTAATTTTTGAAGATAAAAAAAAAATTGAAGAATGTAGCAATATCCAAAAGGTTACTTCTTATTTGTCAATTAGAATTGTATTAGAATGTTGCTTGCATCTTGACAGACATTAAACATTCCTTGGCATGGTTCCCAGTTTTGGAAGTCTTTGAGGTCAGTTTTAGCCATAATATATGGGATGGTCTTGATGCTGGTGTCTCCTGCCACCATGATTATGGCCTTCACTGCTCCACTGGTGATCATATTTCATTGCATGAAATTTTGAAGTTATGGAGTGCAAAGACAGAGTTGGGTGCTGACAAATTAAGGAAGTGCTATTGAAACTTGACCTTGAGTGTCAGATGTACCTGCATGTTAGGGATTTATGACCAGGTCAATTATTAGGTCAGTGGATACTTAAGGAGTTACATATGATATATTTAAAATCATGACGAATCTCAAAGTCACTTGGTCTGCAAGAAGTTGCAGAACATGGTAAATATGGCCTTATTTTGGTTTTGGTAGACATTAAAATAAACATTATTACCAACATTGTTTAGTTTCCGGTTGTGCAAGCTATTGGACACTAATATTCTGTTACAGGGTTTTATGTTTTTAAGATAACACTTTTTATTGATGTCTTGGGGGTGAAGTAAATGATTTGGTTTCCACATTTTGAACTGGTCATTTAGAATTCTATTGCTCTGATATTGAATGCACAACATATGCTTTGTATGTTTCATTCCTACATCATGGGATGAGAAACTGGTGTGGAAAATACTTGTGAAATCCATGCAGATGTTCTATTATCAAAAATGAAAGGAGCATTTTATACAGAATGAAGCAAGGGTGGGGATTTACAGATTCTTAGATTACATTTAGCAAGTGTACAAAATTTTGATGTTTTTGCCTTTTTTCTTCAAAAGTCAAAATTACAAAATGAAGGAATATTTACATATGTCATGTTCACTGCTAAGTGTAATGTTTATATGAGAATTAAAGACAAAGAATAATAATAAAAAAAAACAAACACAAAGTCTTTGTTTCATTGTTTCTCTTTCAGCACCCATTGTCTTACATTACTGTACATGAATAGGAATTTTCTTTGTTGAATGAATAATTACATCAGTTTGTACAATTATCAGTAAAATACTGAGATTAACATTGCTGAAAATTTTTGAACAGTCTCAATAGAATATGATCCATTTCTTTTATGTACATTGATGAATATCTCTACTGGGCTAAAACTTCATCATTACAAAATCTAATATTTTCTAGAAAAGACTACTTCTTTCTCACTGTAATTACAATTTACTCCTGACAAATACTATTTTTAAGTAACATGCTTCTACAAATAATCAGTAGTTTAGGTTTCCTAAAGTTAATTTCATACAATGATACGAGCATTGAAAGCTACACTACAGAATCATTGACATTTAAAAGCCCGAGTACTTACCTGAGGCTCCTATGATTTTTACACAGTATAAAGACCATCTTGTTTGGGAGTAGCCCAGACAATATTACCTACTGTTCATATTTCCACATTATTTGTTAAAATCCTAGAAACAAAATAATTCTTCAACTAGAACTTCCCTGCACCATTTTCATATCTCCACACCAAGTAATTATGTAGCAGAAACTAAGCCTACAATACAAGAATAATCAGCCCACAGTGTAAAAACTCCCATTAAAATTGGAAAGTATGGAATTTCTGTTTGATCTCAACTTGTAATGCATCAACCATTGAAGTACTGGTAGTGATAGAAGTACAATGAAGACTTGCACAAAATTACAAATGTCTAAAAATATAATAAGATGTAAGAGTGAAATGGATTCCACTCTTTTGCAGGCATTATCTCTGTCACCTTGAAAATTTTGAGAGAAATAATTTTTCTCTTTTGGTGGCTTAAATATTGAAAGATGGGACTTGCCAAGAAGGGATATTTGTACACAACTTCTGTACTCTTAACTTGGACAATCCTATATTTACTGATACAAAAGCAATTTGCTCCACAAGCAGTTTGGTATATTCTGAAAATTTGTGCTTTGAGTGCATGACATTCAAGGTTTCCACAAGAGGTTCCAAGTTCCTCTCTAAACTTTGCAGGATAAATATCAGCCCCAGTATAGGTCTATAAATGAGTATATTTCTGTTGTGTTAAATTGTACATTCAAAGTTGCAATAGTATAATTGTATTATGAAGCAGCTTAAACTTCGCTGGCTATGTCCAAACAAGTAATTTTATCTTCATCCTCTAGCTTTTCAGCAGAAACTAGCGACTATACCAACAAAACTATATTTCTAGTACTTTCAGCCACTTGATATACATAATTTTCCATCAACAAATACAGCTCATGACCATTCCAGCTTATGTTTGAAAAGACAAACACACACACACACCCCCACACATACACCCACACACCCACACACACAACCTGTAGCTGGTACAAGGGTTTCTGATGAAACCAGAGCAGACTTTTGAGCAAAGGTTGTAGAAGAACAAACCTAAAATGACACTGTTTAAGGAAAATAAAATGTATGTTGAAAAATCACTGTCATCAATAGCAAGCTTCCTGAATTTCATGTTGAGTATTGTAGCACCATCTTAAAAAAAGGAAGGGGTTGATAAGCCTCATTAACAAAATATATGCTTGAAGATCAGGTATTGCAAGAAAATAATTGCAAATTTCAATGAAAACATTAAGCCTTGTTTCCAGCATGCTCCACAAGTTACACTTTGAGGCAATAAGGATTCATAAACAGTTATCCCACCCTTTATACACCTAAACTGAAACTTTCAAACTGCTGTAACGAATAACAATGACAATATATCAGATGGCTAGCTATCATGCATTGTAGACAAAACTAAAAATCTATCTGTGATCCCCTTAAAAATGCATAGCAAGTACATGATCTTCCTAGGGTTTGTGAATACAATAATTTAATGATTTCATCGAAACAGTACTTCCAAAATATCATCTTGAGACAAATGCATTTTAGCCTTCAATTTTCAGCCATCCAAGTTCCAAATAAAACAGGTGAATTGATCTTCTTTTAATAAACTATCAAACTAGAAACAACTCCCGGTAGCTCAAGGTGATGCAAGAGAGACTCTTTTAACAGCAAGATGAATATTTATGGATCTGCATAATGGAACAATACTGACATTAAAACTATTTTTAAAAGGGACAACTTCCACACAAAGGCAATGTTGCATATTCATTTGGCTGTGGCAAATAATTCCATGCATATATCTTTAAAATGTAATTTATTTATTACAAAGAGAGAAAGCTAGACCAAGAAAGAAAACCAAGACTATACCAATAGCATATAAAAGGTCCAAAAGTTTAAGATCATGGTGAACTATTCACAGTTTGCAGAAATAACCTTTTTTGTAGAAGTATACATGGTCTGGATATAAATCTTATCTTGTTGAGAGGAATAAACAGAATACGTAGAAAACTTTCAGGACAACTCTGGTTAATCATGACAAAACTTGTGCAGCCCTTTACAGATATTACTTTATATGCAAAATGCAATGTAGATGGATCTCTTGGAGATTTATGGACTCACAATAAATGTCATTTCTAGGACTGTGACCAGGCTGTCTAATGAAGAGAATGGGAGGGGGAGGTGGATTTCCCAACCCCCAGCTTGTTAAGGGGCTGCCATACCTTTTCATTTGATGTAAAATGCAGTAATATTGTTAAAAATAGCCATAAAGCTGACAAGAATCATAGCAACTATTCAACATTTTACAACAATTTTTATAAACCTACACCTTCAACATTTTTTTATGCGGAAGGAAGGATTCATAATATAGTTGATATGTTATCCTTTTTTTCAACTTTTACTGCTAGGACAATTGTTATGCTGGCATACCCTACGGGAGTTATTATGAAATAACTCTTTATCTACTTGAAAAATGTCTATATCACTTATCAAATTATACGCCAGCCGACAAGTAATGGAGAGAATTGATATATGAAGTAAACAAAAGAAATACACTGTGCTATATATGCATCATCATAATGTTTGCATAGCTAATGGGTTATCCTAGAAAATTTCGAGTACATCTTCAGAATCATGATAAAATAAAGGATAATTACAACAGACCTTTCACTGGAGGGACCTTAACCAAATGTTGATTAAAAGAGCTCTGTTGGTTATGTGTCCACAACCTTCACATTAAAAATATAGAGAAGAACTCTCTAACGAAATAAATACATAACACTGCTTCATAAAGTTTGACTAGACGATAAGAGTATGGGATACATTGCTTGTGTTATGAATATTTGAAACCAACACAATAAAGGTACAAAATTTTACCTAGTCTCTAAGGGACTTAATCAATCCAATGGATAAATTAAATCTCTTAGTTACAGTAATATCTTGACTTAAGGAAATAAAGTTGATACTCTGGTTTCCTACTTTACACAGGTAAATAAGAAGTATTTATATTACACACAGTCTTACAAGATAAAAAACAAGGTGAAAAAGTCAGCTCATACTCTTGAATAAATATTTTGCCTTATAGATACAAGAATACCATATTTAACTGAGTACAAAAACAGAATGAATTTGCAGTACTTAAATTTAAAAGAGCTAAAAAAGAATATTCAGTTCTAAGAATACTATATTACTTAACCATTTGAAATAACCATTTGAATGCAAAGGAGCTGAAAAAAAAAATTTACTTGCAAACACTTTAAGCTATAAAACATTGTATCTTAATGAAACTGTCATGATTAAATATTTATGTACAACCAAGTGATTAGCAACTGAGGGGTTGAAAACTTATTCAACAGTTGTGTCAAAGTAAGATGGGCTTTAATCCACGAGGTATACCTATGGTGTTTTATTTCAATTGTACTACTGAATTTTACTTTGTACTAAAATGCTGGAATAGTAAAAGGATGAGAAGTTGCAACTGCACGCCCTTGTGAATATGCTTTGTGATCTTTTGAACAAGGTCTGACCTGGGTCAGAAAAAATGTTTACTTCCCAGGAACATAAATCTTGTGTTACCTACTTTTTCCTGCCGTGGGTCTGACATCTGAAATTTTTGTAACTGACTAATGTAAGATATCAGAGTAGCTAATACCAAAACAATGAGTTGGCTGCCACCTGTTAGTGTGGTGTGATTCATGCTTTGGCCCACTAACTTCATATTATTGCACTCCAACATGTAATTACCATTCATTAGACCATTTCAGCTACCAGAGCATCAGCTGGTCTACAAAACTTACTACAAAATTGAATAAACTTCCCCCTCTAACCAGACAATGTTAAATCCCAGTTTTGAAGGGGTAAGTTGCCAACTTGATGATATAAAATATTTTAGGTATAAAGTGTAAAAACCACACTTCCAGAATAGAAGAACTGACAGCAGGACTGATCTGTTGACTGGAAATGACTAATATTCCGCAAAATGTTTTTAAGCAATCCTTCTCTCTTTCCTGAAGAATTAAATCAACCACTTGTCAACCATTTTCCTACCATCATGAAGTGTATCACTGAAATTGTTCAAGCATCTGAAGTGTTTATCTCAGTTTGTGAATATGTATAAAATTACTATCAACACAACACTATGATGTTTCTAGATATGTACTCTACAACAGAATAAGGTTCTTTCCTACAATCATGGCAATAAAAGAGTTCGTGAACTTTCAGTACCTTGAAAATGAACCCTTCAGAATCGAGTACTTTCAAGGTGTTTGCAGGAACCCTGATTTGTCCAACCAAGACAACTGACAGGTTTTCTAATATTTTGCTCAGTTATTACACTGCTTCTTCAAGGGATACATCATTTGACCAAAAAGGACACCCAAACTGAAAAATCCAGGATTGACTGCAAGAATATCATTCAAAGTGATTTTAATTTCAAGACATTTCTCACTTTCATGTCTTTCTACCCAACCATCTCAAAATCTATCAGGGAGCATCATACAATATCTAGGACTCCTTACTCTCTTCTTCTCAGAATATTTTTTTTCTAGATTTGAATTTATTTAAAGCTTCTTTTCCTAGACATCTTGGCAAGAATGGACTGTCATCTCTTCAACTCCTGGTATCAACAAAACTCTTCATCTCCTGAAATTTCACTATAGTGGAAAAGAAAAAGACAAGGAATAATAAATGGACTTGCAGACTTCTTTTTTTCTTTGGGGGAGGGGTGTGGGGGTGGGGGAGGACTGTTGTTTGTTTCTACATAGAAAATGCTAACACAATAAATTCATTTAGTGCTACATGTTAGCACCTCAATAGTGACTTGGTCACTTGCAAGCTTATGTAACATTTGGAAAATTCTTCAAGTGAGGAAAGGAGAGGTGGACCTCTATGAATCACCTTCCAACCCACAGTGCCATCACCTGCTTCAAGGCATGTTGAAAGGTTTGGCTAAGGGCCTTTATACTTGAGTTTATACTTAATTATTATTGTGGTAACCAGACCTTAATTTAATAGTTTGTCTTTGTACTTAACTTCAGCTCCTCAATTAATGAAGCTTCTACAGGCTTACCACAAGGTGCAAATGACTGGCTGACTGTCATTTGAGATTCCATGACCTAGTTGGTCTTCTGCATAAAACATATTTTAACCAAACCATGGGTGAAGGACTAAAGGTCTCTGACATTATTCTCACATAGCTTCAAAGTTCCATTCAAACTTTTCCAAGAGCCTTAGTGCCTTATCTAGGATGACTGTATGACTGGTCTATGTCATATACAATCTTCCCTAACACTTGACATTTTGCTTATTCAGTTCTTGAAATTACTTAGCTTTCTAAAGGTGAACACATTTCTTTCACACACACCCTTCCCATCTCCCTAGGGATCTTGACATGGTCTGTGTTACCTCCAAAACTTACTTCATGTCCCACCAAAGTGTAGGAGAGTCAACAAAGTATTTTGAAATGAATCTCACCTGGCTTCAAAGTCTTGTTCCATCTCTTCCAATAGCTCTGGAGCCTTCTCTAGCATAAGAGCATACAACTGGTCTAGGTATTGCTTCTGACGGCTGGCCTCTTGAAGTTCTTCCCTGAAAACTTCCAGGATTTCACTCTGTTTCAAAGACAAGACATTTGGTACACAAAATTCCTTAAGTTTAAGCTTTTTACTGGGCAGGGCTGTACCTCACGACTATTTCTCTACCTGCAGGACTATTTTACATGAATTCTGACAACTAGAGGTGAGTTTTTAACTTTGTAACTGTCTTGAGTTACTAACACATACACATGTCACCTATTTATTTTGCATACTCAAGCAGAATTTATTCTAGTTCATTCATACACTGGGATGTACCCAGAATTTTTCAAGAGCTGACCTTGTTTCCGTGGGAGGAGTCTAAAGCCAGGGGGTGTCTGCTTTCCATACAGTATGTAGAACTTTAACCTTTTATCAGAGATACAGTGAGATTTACCCATGCTAGATGGAATATAGTACTGGAAAGAGATACCCAGGGTAAACAAATCCCTGCATACAGCTCTGTTACTTTCAAAGTTTTATCAAAAATTTTATTAAACAAAGCAACTTCAAGTTTTCCTAATAAGCCATTGGCTTAAGTCAAATATTTTTTGAGTAAAACCCTGCCACTGGGACAAGATGAACAACCTGTTGACAACAAAATAATCACAAAAAATTCTTTTTCAAAATGAGAAAACTGGCATTACTAAGGTGAACAACTTCATTATTACAACAAATGGTTTGTTATATCCACATGCTATTCTTAACATTATGGTAATAATGATAGGTTACATCAAAAAATTTGAAAGTTGGATGATAATAGGAATTAAAGCAAAGGTGCCAAAATGATTACAATATTTGTGATACCGATTTGGATATCCCTCCTCACCCTTTCTCTGCCTTTTGACTAAGATCTTGTGCAGTATTCGTTCCTTTCAGCCAGTTGAGAATGAGACCAAGCATGACAGACCCTTGATGTAGAGGTCTGAGCATCAAGAGGTTGGTCAGTTAAGTTTGTTGTCCTTTCCGGGATGTAGTTCCCTAGGGGAGCAGAACTCCTTCAGGAGTAACATTTGGTTTCGCCTCTAGGATCCTTACTAGGGAGTCGAGGGGACTTTGGAAGAAGTATTTTTGGATCTTTATAATTTCCTGAAGCATTTTCAAAGACCTCTGCCATGACTCAAACCTTTTACCAGGCACACAGCACGTAAAAAGTATTTGAATAATTATTTCAGTTTCTAAAATGTAACTGAATATTTAAATTTTTCTGGACAACATTCTACAATTAATTTCAACTTCTTTTCTACCACAATATCATGAAAGAGTGAAGTTTGAAACAAAAATTAGCACTTTCAAGGCCTTGAATATGACCCAATCAGATACATGCACTTACATGCTGGTTAAGGCTGTCTATAACCCTGGAAGTGTATTAAAATTAGAATTATCTTAACAGTGAGAAAGATCTTCTGACGACTTTTACCTTTGTGTGAGATTTAACTGCCTCCCAGAGGGGTACATCATCATCCAAATTTGCCAGTATACTGCTGATATCTTTTGGTTGGGGACTTTTCTTCTAAAAATATTAAATTGAGAGAGAAATGGGAAATAAATATAAAGTCATAGATTCAATGACTAAAAATGTTTGCAAAGTTCCTTACAGCATGACACAAACTATGGGATCACAGGCTGGTAGAAAATTTCAGAAGGCTTGAGATTTATGAGATCCCTCACATAATACCTGGTTCTCCCTTCTTGACACTGAAGTATTTTTGTCTACAGATGTTGGAAAAAGGTGGCCAGTGAATGATATTCAAAAGCTGGCATCCCTCAGTACTGTTCACTGTTTTAATTCAACACCATACATGTGTGCTGTACCCATGCTTCGACAAATTCTTTTTTCATTACTTGCCCATTGAGCTAGCTGTTCTCTTAGTCTACTTGTCCTCATGAATATCTGCTTGTCCACTTTTAATGTGTCTTTGAATTCCTTTGTTGAGGCAACTTCCTAAGGGTACTTGCCCGGCAGGCCATGATATTGAACAGTGCACTTGCCCGAGTAAGTTTTTACTTGTCCCAGACTGTCGGGCGGGGGATTTGTCGAAGCCTGGATGTACCTGTATAAATGCACCTTCATACAAAATACAATTGTTTCCACTGTGAAGGAAACTTTTCCCAACACTACCTCCATACAAATTACAATTGGGGCCAAAAAGATAACTTAAGGTTTTGTCACTCTAGTCCTAGTCCAGTAGCTCATTTTTAAATAGCTAACATTATGACTTTCCTGGTTCCAGATAAGCAAGTAAACAATGCAGGACACTTCATACTGCAGTGTCTTGTTTTTAGTCATTTAGGTCAGTTGTATATTACATCAGTTTTAGACCAGTGGATTCACAGTGCAAATACTGTACACAAAAGGACAGTGAAAATGCCACATATGTTTTACTGTTGATCAAAAGTAGCACAGACTCTTCCTTTTTAATGGTATTTTTTAAGCTTTTCAGGGACTTCTGACCATGACACAAACGATCAGAGTAAATATGCTAAAACCTGAACATACAGTTGACATTCCTCCATCATCTCTGCATATTAAGTGGATCTACTCAATTTACTAACTATTCTTATAAACCATATCACATCACCTTTAACAGTGGAAAACATGTTCTCTCTTCTTGAGCAATTTTTTTTTTTTTACATTCAATACAAATAACATCTGATAATCCTACCTCTAAAGGTATAATTCCTTGCAATCGACTGTGAAGGTCACCCCGTGTCGACCTAACTTTGTCCTGGAAGGAACAGATTTCATTTTTTTGTTTAAAATTCATTTTTTCATTCCTTCAGTATGAGACCCCACACCAGTGTTATGTGGCTTTAATGGGTTTAGCTGACCTTTGACATGGACTAGTTTGGACAATGTTTAGCCTGTCTAAATGTAGCAACATTGATAATGTACACCCAACACCATGTCTAGTGAGTTGCATATCTCTTTTGAGTAGTTAGTCAGTTAGATGAGGTTTTACGGCTTAGTTTCTAACCAATTGGTTTAAGTTGGGCCGGCCATGGCCTTTTATCCAGTTGTGGCTCACTGGCTTTTTTCCCTACTCCATTGCTTATGCTAAGCACCAAGCACAATGGCAGTAGCTTCCATTTTCAAAGTCTTCGGTATGACAAGTCGGATGCTCTAACCACTTGACCATGCAGTCAGTCTCTTTTGAGTAGAGACAAGGACCAACTACAATAACAGCACGTTTACAACAAACAGTACAGCATGAGAAAAATGCATGACCTTTGATGTGGAAGTATATATAGCTTAAAGCAGGTTCTCAAGTGTGTTTAACATGAATAATGGCAGTAATTTGGTCCTGATATTTATGAGTATAAAAGAGCATATTTAAGGAAAAAGGTTTTTGCCTACAGTAAATGTATAGAATGGTGCATATTTGCCAACAATATGGAACTGCCACCCTTCAGAAGTATGAATACAAAGTGAGAAGTATGAGCCATCTTCATAGCCACAAAGAAGATGAGGTAAGCCCATATTCTGATTATCCTCAATTTTTTTTCATAGCTACCACTTTAATTACAGACCTTCCTCATGAAGAAATCCCCTAGCTGGCTAAGGGGCAGGTGAGAGTACAAGTACAGTACAGTGTCAGGGTGTGAATATTCATCATCAGGCTTACTACAAGTCTGATTTTATGTAAACCATCACCACATCACCATATGGGTTAAAAGCTATTAAATGTTTCTTTTCCCTGGATGGCATAGCATTACCAAATATGATGAATCATTAAAGATGTCCATTTCATGTCAGGTATATATTTTGTTTAAATTGCCATGTTGGATAAACACAGTACAGCATGCATATATCATGCACACTGTGCAAATATTTGAAGTATGCACAATGCATTGTACACACTACTACCAGACTTCCTGTGTTAGACCAGTGTGCATTCGTGTGTACAACTGTGTGCCACACACATCTGTTACATGGCAGCTTTCAGCAATTTTATGTTTAATTAGTTTTTATACCCAGCTATATAAATGCTAAGAGCTTTTCAAATGATACTGCAGAATGCAAAGATTATTATATCTGGCATTTTGAAAGGCTACTTGAAATATTTCATTCAAATAACACCCCAGAAAATATGTATGAAATGGAATGTGATAACAGATTAGCCAATAAGTTACTTCAAATATGGAAAAAGTAATTTTTCAAAAGTTTTGAAGCTACCATTTCAGAGAGATTAGCATGTAAAATTGATATGGATAAAATGAGCAGAAGTAAGGCAGGTATTTTGACAGAAAACTTGCAAATTTTCACATTACACTAAGAGATAAATGTGCATTTTTAGCTGATGGCTATATTACAGATATTTTTATTATAAACATAATTGAAAACATTCATTCTCCTGGCAGATAGTGTGGTTAACAGCTACTCTATGCCTCCAGGCCCTATCATGCAGTGTACTTTCATTGACCCTTATCATTCATAGCAGGCTTAAAAGCAATACATATAGTTAAATACATATAGTTAAATAAATCAAGCGGCAAAGGACATATTTAAGACAACATTATATACCATAATTGTGCACCACCAAAAGCATTAAACTTTTTTTAAGTTACATATCCTTCAATTAATGAATGTTTAATATCATTTGCATTTATAAGATGTAATCTTTAGCAAAGGCTTTCAACATATTGACACTGGCTGACAATAATTTGTTCTAAAGACAATCTCTCCTGGTCACCAGCAGATACACTACACTTGAATTGTCCACAGTGCAGAACCTTGGTAGAGATGAGCAACCTGTATCAATTGTCTTCCTCAAAGACACATGTAATGGTCTGAACCACTGAGCAAAACTTGAATCAACAAGTCTAAATCTTTAATCATATGCTCCAGACAAGAATGTTTATAATGAATACTTACCTCTGATGAAGGTGAACTAGGCTTAGCTTTAGCTTCTGTGAGTGCAGATCTAAAAAAATAGAAAGAGACAATTTTCATCAGTTAATCTTCCCAATCAAATAGAAGTTACCAAAGGATTTCAAAGTACATCCTCTGAGCAGAAGATACACGAAGGATGATTTCCACAAACACAGGACAAAGGTACCAGTGTTAAAGATCTAGCAAACTGTTTGTATATCAACTTGAACAGCTGCTGTAACAAACTAGTAAGCAATTCCATATATATCAAAGGTTCCCCTACTTTTGAGACACTAGAGTTTTTCAAGAATTTTCTTGACACCAGGATATCAACTTTCAATATTAAAGGATCAAGAATTATCTCAGAAAGAAAGACAATTGCACTTGCTATTAGGCACATAGATACTCTGGACACATCTAAGGACCTGATGACAAATACAATGTCTGGTTTCCAGTTTCCAAACCGTAGGGCAACTTTTCCAGAACAAAGACCTAAACTTCAATGCACATTCAAGACCATCCAAAATTTCCAAACTTTCCATTTTCTATACTGTACTGGAATCCTAATTATGCCATAGTTATACTCATGTTTGTTAAGTGCCACTGATGAATGGTTCTATGTTTCACCCTCTCAGTAAAACAAAAAGACCTAACAAGAAAACACCTAATTACCATCAAGGTTTCCTGCATTTCATGAAGACAATATTTCCTGAACTGATCCTCATGGGTTTTCTGATTTCAAAAATTTTTTTGAGAGGAAGGGGAGAGTTTTTTCCAGCTCAACATGCTTTCATGCCATATTTACAAGAGACAAAATAAAGTCTGATCATTTTCTCTTTTAGCTCAGCCAAATTGCCAGACTTTTCTCTAATTTACGGCAGTCTTACGTGCTCCATGACATTTCCCTGGCTAAAAATGGGAAAGATCGTTTTTCAGGCTTTCCCTGATTTCCCAGGAATGCTTGGAAGCCCTCACAATGTATCACTTTGAAGATGTAAACTTTGTGACATTTGTCTTTATTGACAGATTGCATTATCCAATCTTGCAATCCAAAGCAACTTTCTATGTTTACTTTTTTTTTTTTTTACATTCTTTGATAAATTTTAGCAAGAAACAAATCTTCATCTTTAATACAACTGTGATGGTAAATGTTTTTCTAGACTTACTTAAGTTTCCCAATCTCTGCATTCAGTTCTCGTTTCTCCTTCTCTGCTTTCTCTAATTTTGTGACATTAGTGGAGAGCATCTCCTTCAAGCTCTTAGCCTCTCGATGCCATTCTAAGGCATCATCTCCCATCTCACGCAACAGGACTAATTTTACCCTAGATGTGCTGTTTAACTTTGTGTTGCCCTCGGCAACAGATGATGAGAAAGTGCTATGGTTGTTGATTTCTATGACTCTGATATAGGAATAAAAAATGAGGATTGATCAATAAGTGATCAGGGTGCAAGGATATACTTGTAGGAAACTGTCAAAACATTCAGTCCAACCTCAAATGGACACAAAAGAATGAGGAAATATTCAAAAAGTATTCATAAAACACTGAAGTTATCAGCCACAAATTACTTTAAATTCTCCTCCATACAAAAACAATGCACAAACTCAATAACCTGTGGTATCTTGTGTAGGAGCCTAAGAGCGATAACACCCCAGTCTCTGTCAATTACAAGCCAAGACACTCATTTTCACACAAAATGCATGTTATTGCCTTTGAAGGACATGTAACCAGACAGGGATTTGTGACACACTGGCTTTTTCTGTAAAGGTTTTTGGTCCATTTTTAAGATGTAAAAAGGAAAAAACATGAAAGGAAGGAGCAGTGATGCAGAAACTGTGACGCACCTGTCTCCAGATGACATAGTCTCCCCATCAGCACATTTACCAATGTAGATACCCTTTTTACCCTCACGGCTGCCCAACTCAAACTTAAAACCCTCTGCCCCTGCGTTGACAATTACACTGAGAATGATGTAGGGTTTATTGGGTGGTAAAACTGTTGCAAATGCTCTCGTTTCTGGAAGATCCTTTCTCTGTTGGTACAAGATAGAAATATGATCATCAGAGACTGGAATGCTGACTCTGTATGCAATTTCATACTTGTTTTTAACATCATTATAACAGATATCACATATATGCAAGCAGTGATAAGTGGACAAGAATCAGCATGAAAAACACCCCATACAAGACATGAAATCTAGATCAATGTAAGGCATTTAACACAAAGCTCACTTTATGGTGAGATAACAAAATGGTATGTTCATAATGTACGTCCATGTCTCATGTTACAAAATTCAAGTCATATACAGCAATGGAGGATGAGACAGTCAGCAAAATAATAATGCATTCAGAATCTACAACTTGTCATTTGGACCCAATTCTTTTGTCTTTAATGAAGATGCTCTGAGATATTCACACCTATCACGGGCTTCACTATCAATGCATCATTTTCTTCTTGAGACATTCATACTAGTTGGAAAAATGCTGTAGCCAAACCATTGCTGAAAAAGGCTGATGCTGAAAATTCTATTCTGAACAGCCTGCCATTAGCCTCTGATTATCTTGCCGGTGTCCATTCACGATCAGTCTGGTACAGGATCCTCAATGAGCCAAGTATATTGATTATGCAAATTCTACTTTTGTCAACCTGCCCAAATCATCATGATTATGGCCACAGCAGCATAAACACAATCAAACTGCTAAAATCACTTTTTGCAGCTGTTCTCCAGAATTTTCATACTCTTCTCACACATGTCTGAGTACAAACTAGTCATTTTAGTTTTCACCTGTCTTCATAATCTAGCACCGGCATATCTGGCGATAGCAATGTAAAAGCCATTACTCTACACTTTCTGTGAATAGCTGCCTACTTCTCGTTCCCTTTACCAGGACTTCAACTTTCCATGACAGATCCTTCAGTGTCGCTAGTCCAAAATTGTGGAACAATCTTGGATGTAGGGGACTGTAAACTGATCCTCAGCTTCTAATCAAAATTTAAAACGTACCTATTGAATGGAACTTTCATTTAATAAAGCTTACATTTTTTGTGTGAGTGTATGGATATTTCACCTCTTACTTTTTCTCTTTGTGAAGCACCAATGAATGTGCTTGTAGTACTGAGTGCTAGATTCACTTCAATTAACTCATTTACATCAGGAGCCGACTGCAAAAGTTATCTATACACAACCAAAACTGAAAAATTTCATGAACAATTTTTTTTAAATGTCTCCCATCACTCTTTCAATGTTTTTAAAACTATGAAGACTGAAAAACAAGTCAGCTTTCCCACATATTGCCCTGTGTAACTTCCACAGTTCTATAACATATTTACACTTATGAAGTCATTTACAGAGTATAAATAGTCACTCAATAAATGCAACTAAACACATAATAAAAAGAACCATGAGACACAATACAAAAGAAAAAAAAAATTTTTCTCACAGGCCACTGAAAATCCTTGAATTTTTTCTGACTTTAAATGGTTTTTTTTTTGTACTAAAGTGGAAATCATTTTACATGATTTTCCTAAGAGAACATGATCCTTGTCTTTTGTTTATTTCCAACAATATTCCCTTTGAGTGTAACCTAAATGATATGAAACCACCAAGCACCTTTGACAATGTAAAGGCTGTGTCTTATAATCCATTGTCAGATTTAAAATTTACCAAAGTGAATGAATTAAAGATGAGTGTCACTGCCTTATCACTCACCTTGGCACAGGACAGCTGGTAGTCGGCCATTGCAACCTCCATGACACATAAAATTCTAGCTTGCTCTAGTTTTACAGCCACTAGATTAGCCTCCTCTATCCTCAGCTTACTGCTAATACTCTGATAGTTGTTGTCGTTGTCAGATCTGTGTTCAGAGAGAAGCAGAGTTAGACCACTGATACTAATTTTTACATAAACTTAAATAAAAGGAAACCATCAGGAATGGAACTAGTAGTTTATGCCTTGTGGAAGACACAAATGTATTATCATATAAGAAATGAATTTCATACGAAACATGACTTGTGAGTAATTGAACAGATGTAAACTTTGTGACGAACTTGACAAACATTTACTTTAAGAGACTAAGTGACAACTAATAACTGCTAGTGAATTACAACATCCCATCCTGTTGCTTAACACTAGGACTTTGTTTTTACTCTTCAAGTCTGTCAATTGATTCAGAAAGTCATTTCAAAAAAATAAACAGTGTGAGTTTGTTTTGCAAGTCCAACTTAACTCTGACTACAGCAGAGACCTGTGGTATTCACCTCCCTTGCCCGCTGTTGCGTAGTCTATGACTGCATCAAATGTTGCCATTCAGTGCAAGTGCAATTAAGGTTACCAGATGTCCACATCTCACAACCAACACTTCTTGTCACTGATTGATTCTTACATTAATAGTAACTTATGATCATAACACAAGCCAGAATGTCATTTTCTGTGAAAAGATGGTTTCATATCAAACAAAACTCTTTTAAGTTGATAACAATTACTCTATTCTTGAAAATAAAAACAAGAGTCCTCCAAACTCTCTTACTTAATCTTCAATGATTCAAGTTCTGATTTAAGTTTGTCAACTTTTGCTTGTTTTGTTGTCACTTCCTGGGTAACACCTTCCAGCTGAAACATTGGCACTGCTAAATCTCGAGGCAACGAATCTATGGGGCCAATACAAAAAACAAGAAGAACGTCATTCTGAAAGAAGTACCAATAATACCAACTGCCAACATTTCACAGAAAGAGGAAATTGTATTTTACAAAAGCAATCTAACATATTTAGAAAGAAGAAGGATACACAGTACTGACAAGTTCTATTAATGGGAAATATGGCTCATAATTTTGTTCAATGAAACTGCATTATTGATTAGAGACAATAAAATATGATGGTTAGCTCCAAGACAACATCATTTCTCACAGCTTGTTATCAATTATAAGCAGCAATATATTAAAGTTGGTTATTCCAAAGGGGGACTGGAAGCAGTGAATATCTTCATTATCTCATCACTTACTAATATATTTAAAATATTGGAACTCAAACTACACAAACTATGTTAATATTTCTATTTACAGTTATTTTATTTTTTCAACAAAGATTTAACAAAATCACTAACTGATACCATCCCCCACCTCTCCTCCTTATAATTAAGGCACTCTAATGCTCTTCCACTGTTTTTCCCTCACCTAAATCTGGACTGGATGCCCTTCTCCTCTCCAATAGTTTCAGGTTGGTCTCTGTGTTCAGACGGTTGAGGGTGGATTTCAATTTTCCAAACACATCCTCCAAGTTTTCAAACTAAAACAAAGAACACAGCACATTCAAGTTTAAAACTTAAAAGGAAGATGCAAGTGCAGACAAAAATGACACATTTTGAAAATTCTGGGAAGTCCTTGGCAAATAGAATATATATGGTAGATACTTCTTCAATGACTTTTAACCTGAATCCCTGGTAAGGAGTCATTTCACTTAAAGATTTCATATGACCTGATTACTTAATGCTTCAGTCTTAGAAGCTTAACCTGTAGAACTATTTCTCAAATATTCATATATGAGGCCCACTTTTAAAAGTCTCAACTCCTATGAGACAACACCAATAAAGACATCAATAAAGGATGACCAAATCAAAATAATAAATTCAAACTTAAGAGTGGGGTAAATTGGAGAGGGGTTGATCTCAAGAAGGTGTGGGCAAGAAAAAATGCCAAATTTAAACATTCATTAAGTTGCAAAATATCTCTGCTGACCCTTCCCATGCTCCCCATGTTTGGGTCCTAGTGGATGCTTTCAGAACCACTGTGGCAATCAACAACTTCAGAATTGTTTGCATACCAAGAGTTAACAAAAATTCTTTGAGTTGCACAAGGGAGTGCTTTGACAGAAATGATTCACAGGCTCCAAAAACCTCTTGTTATTAGCTGTGCAATACCTAAATTACAAAACTAATAAGATTATTACTCTCAATACAGCAGGCATTCAACTAAGACAGTTGTTCAGTTATGTTTGATACAGTACCTTGCCTTTCATTGTTATTTTCTGTAAATACATACAAATGAGAAAGTACAGTGAGACTGTACAACTAAGGGATAAGCTCACCTCTTTCAATCTCTCCTGAAGTTTTTTGTTTTCATTCTCCAGCTGCTGTAGTCTGTCTTGAGTTTGTCCTTCTATATGCAATGGTCTTAATGGAGTGGAATCCTAAAAGACACGAGAAATATTTCAACGTTAAAGACTTCATTACAAAGCCTGAGGGCTAGGAGGTTGGCAACTAGGTCTCATGTCTCCCAGGGTATTAACTCAAGGGGAGGGGGGCAGTTTCAGGTCTTTTCCCTGAAGTGGGATATAGCTTGCAAGACATCCATAATAAAGTATTTACAAGTGTAAAAGATGATGTTACCAGTAGACAGTTCTGACAGCACTGACCCAAAACAATTTTACTGATGGCAGTGTTACTCTGCACATTTCCACAAATTAATCTATGATTCAATTGATTTATCATTCATCAGCTTTTTTATAAGCTCTTGACCCTCTGGAGAAACATTTATGCACATTTATTGCAATTTTTTTCAAACTATTGCAGACATCTAGAATGTTTTCTTTTTTTTCTTTTTTTTTTATAAAAAAACATAAAAAATCATACCTTTGGATCTTCTCTTTTACTCTTGACATTAACATTCCAAGACACAGATCTCCCGATCCTTGGTTGAAGAGATTTCTCAATGGTAGCCATCTGTAGTAAAGACAGGTGGTTTAATAGAGTCCACAAGTATTCACAATGATACATCACATAAATCAGCAACAACACATTAAAACATACTCCAAACTGGGAGAAAAAAACGGTGTCTCTTATTAGGAGAATGGAAAGTCAAGATGTTACTTTTTGTAATACACATGTTACTTCCATTAGGTTTTCCAGTTCAATGTATTTACACCAGTGTTGCACAGCAGTGTGGCTCAACAGAGAGGTCTCACCAGGTGGCAACACATTCAGATTCTAAAATTATAATAGGGCATGCCATATATACATTGTTTGGAAAGAAATGACAAAGTAATAACCTATAATGTCTTCAAAAATAAAGAAAATTGCCTTGAGCAATGGAACTATATTGTTGAAAGTGCTAAAGACAGTTTATGTGATTGCATGATGATCTTGTGGATAAACCTTCTTGAGAAAGCTTGAGCCATTTGGGGGTTATGAGAAATTGCCTTTAAGAGTACCTGGACAAAAGATTTTCATTCAGAGTACTACATACCTCCTTCTCCAGCTGATTAAGTTTGGTCTCATCTACTTTAAGAGCCAGAATCTCTGATGCATGTGATGAAGTCTAAAATGGAAGCATTTTAAAAAGTACACTTTTTCAATTCTTTTAAACACTTCTAACCAACTTAACATGATGCAATTGCTTATGCAATATTATTAAATGAGTCAAGCAAAGAAAAAGTTTAACATTTTTAAACCATAAAAATTCATTATTCAAATTCTATCTAGATATTATGGCCCAGCAAGATTAATGCCACACTAAAAAAAAAAGAAAGAAGAAAAGAAACAAAAAAAAGAAAACTCTGTTGAAAGCAAAAGTTGAATGATTAAAATGAACAAGATTGTAAAGAAAGCTGAAAATGATTCGAGGACTTTGTTACTTCCCTTGACCAGTGTTTACACGTTCGTTCACATCTAAGAAGTCAATTTACATCACAGTGACCAGTATACGTCCCTATGTGTTCTGCAAAATACATCAGAAGCTCTGCCAATAAGCCGGCCTGATTTGTTTTGGGAACTGCTTCAAAATAGTTTTTGCTTATGTGAAAAAAAGCAAATATAATAGAAGATGATCAATCTATGATATGCATAGAGAAGTCACAATGAAAAAATGAGCCCACATGATACAAAAAAGCTTTTTGGATAAAAGCACAAGGAGCTTGCATGCACTTGCTGCAGTGAATTTGATCTGCCCTGTATAAAATGAAGCTTCCAGTTCTTCTGTCCCAAAATCACTCAAAGTCTTCTGGTCAATGCTTTATTAGTTCATTCTTTAGTGCTAACATGGTGTTTTAAGCATGCTCAAAAAAACCGATCACAACACTGTAAAGTATGTTCCACTCTCAGTGAAGTTCTACATGCATCATCCATTTTAATGTGTAACTTATCTGAGCACCAAAATACAAGGAATGGTTGTCAGAAGAAATTTTAAAAGGTGACCACCTTGACAGTGAAAAATTACAAATGGAAAGCTGTTTCTTTCTTTCTTTTGAAAACTCAGATGTGAAATATCTTTTTTTTCTTGGTCTTATCATTAACAAGATGACCTCCACAATCACCCCTTACAAATGTTTGATCCACCAACTTATTACAATGCCACCTGACACTTTAAAGCAATAATGTGGGTTCCTCTACACAAAGCACTAAAAAAGATGATAGAAGCCAAATAGTATGCATCACTATGCGTGTATTGTGCAAGACTGCATGACTACTCAGAAGACTTGTCTTGAAACATCAATTTTCCATGAGTTCTTATAACAGTTCAAATTTCATAACAACTCCATGATTTTCCAAGACTGTTAAATTCCAGGTTTTTCCATGACTGTACAAAACCAATGAACTCTTTCAATAATACTTACCTGAGATTCATCTGATGATGTACTGGAGCTGAAGGAGCCTGCCCTCTCTGACTGCTCCTTCTCCTTCTCTCTATTGTTCTCTGATGTACTCATGACAAGCTCCTCCTTTGATTCTTTCATACATAATACATATGCATGAGACTCCCTTTGAAGCAGCAGGGTATCTTCATCTATGTCATGTAAATCTGAGAATTTAAGAAAATGTTAATGAAATAATTACAGTTACTGCTTTTATAAAAAGAAAGTCTGAGAAAGATTCAAATTTCTACACACATTCTTTCCAAGGATTTGTCTGTCTCATCACTTAAATGGTTCAGTGGAAATATGATTAAAATATAACAATGTACAATAGGCCTTACTGTACCAAATGACCACCGTACCACAACAGTAAAATATCATTGTACAAAAACAACATAAATTTATAAACATTTTATTTAAATACAATATGACAAATACAAGGAAGTTCCAGGCCTTTGCTACAACTACAGTGATGAGTATTCAATTAATAGCTTCAACAATCTTTAGTTCTATGACATAAAGATACAATTGGACTGGAGAATAGGAACAATCATAAGGGTGATGATGCATGATAAGAGGATGTTCACAAATACCAAAGAAGCATTTACAAAGAGATAAGACCAGAAACAGAAAAACAGAAAGAAGAAAAACACCCATTATAGAAGGAGGAAGTACTTCAAATTTCTTTAAAAGAAGGACTAGGCTCTACTATCTCAAGTCTCTCCACTAGAAAAGGGTGAAAGCAGACTCTACTTTTTCCCATGCACATTTTTTTTCAATGAGTTCCATTAATTGTATGGAAATCCCTCCCTCCTGCATGCCCCAGAAAATTTGCATCCATTATTCTCAAAATAATCAGTCTCAACAACACTTTGAAAAGGAAAAAAAAATAAAGACACCTTCTGCAAATTAGGGGTAAACAAGTGAGTGCAAGATTACTTCAAATTTTGTAGAAACTTTTGAAGAAAATTCTTGCTGGCAATACTGCAGGACTATACAAGGCTTTCCCATTAAAATTTGTGCCCTTTGAGTTTTCCACTTTCTTTGGGAACTGGTTAAGATTTTGTCTGAAGAGGGAGATAACCCATGGAAGCTTTCTTTAAAAGCATTTCTGTTATGGTAATTTAAAGCTATTGTGAATTTCAGACTTACCTCCCTTCTTGTCCACCTCAAGGAGACAGAAATCTGTAGGATCCTCATGAAACAGCTCATACTTATGGAGTGCCAGAGGGATCAGTTCCCTGGCTGGTGTGGACAGTGACAGGGCTACCAGCTTACCTTTGGGTGTGTCGTCTGGAAGTTTTAGAACCAACTAATGGGTGGGATAAGAAAAAGTAATCTTTCAGGAAACGAGTTCACATACTGACCTAAAGGGAAAATTTATGTCTTAAAAGTCACTGCTCATGGACACTAAAAGAAGGGTGTGGAATATAATCAAAATTTTATTTGAATGGTGACTGGCTTAGATAAATTATGGATTACTGGCTAAAGCATTTGTCTGATAAGTATCATGATTCTTTACAAATAACAATTAAAAGATTTAAACATGCCCCTATAATATATGAGTAAATAGTTTCTCTGAGATGTTTTACAACTGTTCCATACTTCGCTTCTGTACAGCTTTGACATCTACTTAAACTGACAATAAATATCTACCAAACATAATTATTTTTATGATTTGTAAGTATTAGTGTTTGCACCGGGTCCAAAATTCGGAACCAGGTACCCGAAGTCGATGGTCGGTCAGGAACCCGGGTACCTGAAAATATAACTTCTGTTAGGCTACAAGTTTGTTGTAAAGTCATAATAAGAAATTTTGCTTTGCATGTTGATATAATATAACACCAACGTATCTTACGTATGGGCATGACAAGTGTTCTTAGCCGTGTGCATGATAAATTTTGCCAGGAAAAGTGTGTTCTGTCACACGTGCAATCTATGCTAGTGAAACTTTGGATCCGGGTAGCAATTTCAGAACTGGGTCCTGACATCATCGGTTGGGTACCCGGGTACCCGGTGCAAACACTAGTAAGTATTAGGGCTGTCACGTTTAAACGTTTAAACGGTTAAACGATCAATCGGCCGTTTAAACGGCGCCTAATTCAGCTAAACGTTTAAACGGTTTTCCTTTTAAAATACAACAAAAGTTTTAGCATTTTTCTTCCCCAGTGTTTTCTTTGATATCTCTCATTTAACAACGATGCTTAATTGCAAATTCAATGACCGAATAAAGCTTCAAAAATAAACAGTCCGTGTCTCTCCAATCATAGTTTATAATCCTGTGATTGAATTGACTTCCACCTACTCACAGTAAGCCTTCCCCTAACAATACGCAGTGCCCGCATCCCCGTTCGAAACAGTAGCCCAAATCTGCTTATTAGGACACGTACACAATATCGGCTGCAATTCACTCTCTCACAGTTTACATCGTATTTGTAGCTCAAGCTGCTCACAGAACGAACATTAAAACAGGCTTACTTAAAAACCCGAAAATTGCCGCAGTATTTCAATGCAGAAACATAAGCATTCACACCATCCTACCATGCGTTACCTATACATAAACAGACAGTGTACGCTAGGCTCGTACATGTGTTTGTTTTGAGTGTTTCATATAGCAATACATAATTCATGCACGCACTATATATCCATACGTAAATATCTGTTTGAGGTTGCAAGTGCCCCGGCCCGCGGCCCGCACCGCTAGCTAGCTGTGTGCTAGCTAGTACGTAGGATGAGAGAAGTCTATCGTAAACTTTCGTTCATTGGGGTAACGTTCCAGACATCGTTTTGTTTAAATCATAAAAGTAAAAGGCACACGTTTGTTTTACACAAATTAACATGCATGATAAACATAAAAGTACCTATCGTAAACTACTGCAAACGACGATGTAACGACTGGTAATTTAGCGGTACAAGCAGCGATCGAACAACGTTGTAATTTTCCATACCATGCCCAATGTTGTTGCGATGTATGTCAACTTTTGTACAGAGCAGGTGCGTAGCCTAATGTGTTACTGTTTGCATGCAATAACGGACCTATACACGTGCTTAACTCGACTTTTTTCTTGCGTGTCACTTGAACTTCTGCATTTGTACAGTGCACGGACATGACCTAATATTATGTACATCGGTGTTTGCGTACATTTCGGCCTGATATCAAACGTATGGGGCCCTGTATCAAACTTACGATCATTGACTGTGAATTTAATGCTTGGTTTCGTTCATTGGCAAATTTGGGTGAATTAAAAAGAAATAGCTGAAATGATCGCTAGATTTTTACGTACAGATTTTAAAAGCTTGCGCATACTGGGAGTATTGTAGTGCACGATCAATGAGGCCATTAATGCATTAGTGTTGGTTCACAATGTAGACACCGTTTAAACGGTAAACGAACGTTTATTCTGACCGTTTAAACATTTAGGAGATTAAACGGAAACTGACAGCCCTAGTAAGTATGCTTTGAATTTTTTTTTTTCAAATGATTTCAATATATCAAATAAAACAAGGATAAAGGAAGAGGGAGGAAGTAGGGGGGGGGGGTCACATTACTACCATCAATCTTAAAGGGGCACATTGAGTTGGTTCACGTAATTCATGATTTTTTATCACACCTGTTGAGGTTTACCCACATCTTGATAGCAAATGGTCAAACTAAGAGATCCTGCACATCTGACACACAGATGAAATGGTAATGACAGGGTAATTAATGATTAAAATCATTTCTTACAAATTCATGACCAGACACTCTTTACA
This sequence comes from Holothuria leucospilota, assembly GCA_029531755.1. Classification (NCBI taxonomy): domain Eukaryota; kingdom Metazoa; phylum Echinodermata; class Holothuroidea; order Aspidochirotida; family Holothuriidae; genus Holothuria; species Holothuria leucospilota. Next base: position 23,845,779 of record CM055964.1, on the reverse strand, counting down.
GTTAGGTATTAATCATTTCAAAGACAACCAATGAGTGAGGCTTATCCAAACTGCATTGGCAGGCTTGCAACTCCTATAACCAACAGCTGCTGTGATTGAAGGTCGCAATTGTATATAAGTGTTGTTTATTCAAGAGAGGCTGGTCTATCATGTGCTTGGACATGCTTGGTGAACTGCAAGCTCTAAAACCCATAAAAACTACAATTTTCCACATTTTTGGTCACTATAGGAAGTGAAACATGAGCAATGAGTCTAATTAGAAGCATTGTCATGCAATGGTTCCCTTCAAACTCGTCACAAAATAATCGATATCAACTCAACGAGCCCCTTTAATATCTCCTCTTAAGCAGTTTCCATGATATTTTAGGACAATACTGCATATGAAAGCAAACCAAGGTATTAGCTTCCATACATTTTACATTTCAATACCAAGACTTCACTATGGTCATGTGACTAAAACAAACAAGGAGATTATTGGGGTGGTTTAATTAAAATGAGGGTAACCATCACTGCTCTTGCCCTTGAAATGGATTTTGCTGAACTTTGCCCAATCACGCTGATGCTACATTATTTGCACTGCTCAAAACACACCTTTATCACACCTCCCTGAGCAGTTCTTTGCCTGAGTTCAAAATGTCCTGAGAGGCTCTCCCTCCAATTACGACGAACTTTGAGAGGACTTTCATCGTCTGCCATTTCTCTGTCAGATACTGAAATTAAAGGGAAACCAGGAAGAATGTGAGTTTACAATATTTAGGAAGAAAGAAAATCTTCAAAATTTACGCCACATAATGTGACTTGGAATTACTGTATTCTTTTAATCAACATACACCAATTCTTCAAAACTGAAACAAAATAAAAATTTAAGCATACAAAAATAACGTGGTCATTTTCCAGCAAATGTTTTGAATTATTCAAGCCTTTGAATCCTATAACATGACATGCTGTCAGAGACTGGATTGCCTAAACTCTTCTTGGCTCATCTGGATTCAGTTGCTTCTGAAATTGATAAAATTTGAATGATGAGAAGTACATGACAACTTGGGCCTAGATGCCAGATGTAAGGGCTTTCTGCTATGTATTCACATATGTGTGTGTAATTTGTATGCTACACACACATTCTCTGCATTGAGTACATGAGTCAAGTGTTCACATATTGAAGATTTGAACTCAGTGGGTAATTTGAGTAAGCACTGTAACACACACAAAACAATCAAAAAATATATACACAACTGATGGAAAAAATCTGCTTCTGGAACAAGTAGAACATACAGTCGATCATAGTGTGTGTCAGAGACAGGACACTGGTCCGGCATGACAAGCCGGGACCAACCAAAATTTCCCTTGCCCGACCAATCCTAAGTGTGAATTTGCAGTTTGTCAAACAGCACAGAATTGAACAAATCCCTTACACGGACATGCAAAACTCACATAGGAAATAATAATTATAAAAGGACAGGTCTGCACTCCCAAGTATACATTTCCAGAGGGCTGACAAGATTAAGAATTGACTTTCAAGGAGGCCTTAACCCTGGTCCATGCTCTCTATGTTCAAACATATGTATTTTTCACTATTTGGATAATAAATCAGCCAGTACTAAACTTGGCTTAGATAGAACCTTGAGGAAAGTAATTAACACCGTTAATACATCTTCACTTACCTGTGCTGTGATCCTTATCATCAGCGACACACACCTCTGCAATGCAGTAGAGACGGGGATCCTCTACCATATTCAGAGATTCCAAGCAATAATTGACGAGATCTTTACAAGAATCATCTTCTTCTAAGTCTAGCTTTAATCTGACTGGTCTGTCTTCTAAACAAAAAGAAAATAAAGACCATACCTGATACTGACATATGAAACGTAAAGTTAAAAATTGAACAAACACATAAAGGAAGTTATTGCTGGAGAAAGTCATCTGTCAAAAAGTTATCTTCACATCACAGGGCTTGAAATAAGCTCGAAAAAGGGCACAGCCAAAATGAGCAAATTGGCTGTTGGTCTATGTTATTGCATAGGACATTGACTGAGGGGCACCACAGCCATCATTAAGGGCCCAACAGCCATGGCCGTCTGTGCTGCCGGTTATTTTCAGCCCTGACATCACATTTCTGTGCTGAGATATAAAATGCTGAAATTAGTTCAACAATAAATTTGAAGTAACTGACTGGAGCATTGAATATTACTTTAGTTTGCTGATCACATTACTCTGAAACCTGGTGCCATACTTTAAGTGTGGGAATTTTATTAATTACAAAAGAAAAATTGCACTTTTAAAAAATTTTATTTTTATCAGAGCCTAATGAATAACAGTGTGACAAAGATTCTCAAATATGAGACAATTTCTTGGTTTCACATAAGCACACCAAAACAAAAGACTTAAGAAAAACAAACTTATGAATCAGCAATAAAATCTTACCCACAATTATTGATACAGCTTACAGTAGATGACAATATTCCAAGGTTGAGAACAATAGCAACCCAATATAAAGGGAGATAATGGTCTCAAACAGGTGCTAGTATTAACAACTAAAATCTGAGCAAATTACCATCCTCTTTTCAAGACCGTCAATATTCCTTATGAGGAAAGTGGACAGGGCACAGTTTTACTGAAGCTGATTATCCACCCTACTGTTAAATGATTTGAAAGAATCCCATTTGTTTCCACAGGCCAGATTGATTCTGTTTTATACTGCATTTGTACAGCAGTTGAACTTTTTTTCTTCATTTACAGCTAGTCAAACATCCTGTACCACACACTTAACTTCCCTCAGGGAATTGAAAAATCCCTGTGAGAACTCACAACTTTTTACAAACTCCAAAGGCAATCACTGGCAAAACGGAAGGAGTACGTATAATCCTTCTAAGATTCTCTGTTACATAAAGTCAATAGCTTCATGTAAAACAAACTGTATACACTGACTGCTCCAGACAGACCATTCCAACTTTTAAGTCACGATGATTTATCCTGGAGTAAAAATGTGATTTGTATTTGATTTAGCCTTCACAAATGTCCCTTATCAAGAAGCTATGTTGCTAAAGGTTGTTTGCTATGAAAACTACACACTGATTCCCTCATCACAGACTGTGGACTAGGTTTAAACATATAAAGTACATGTGTCCACGAAGGTTTAGTTGGTTATTGTAGCAGCAACTCACTTAAGGGGGGTCTTAAGAAGTGAGAAGAATTATCATCCCTGGAAGCTACTTCTTAATGACATCCTTCACAAAAACTTAATAAGAATTGCAGTACTGGTAGACTGTTTGAGGAGCAAACTCTTCCTCACCTAAACCAAACACAGATGACAAAAGATCCCCCACCTTGTTTTTAACTGTCCTCCAGCAATATTTATCAATTGACTGAATCAGTAAGGACCAGAGGATGGGGATAAATATTTGCTTTTGGACAAATCAATGGAGAGTGATTGCCAATCTTGGCCATAAGGTGCATGAATACTGCTTCTAGAAAGAAGTAAGTTCAATTAAAAAAAAGGAAAAAATTATTTGAAGGTATGTACAGCATTACTGTATGTACAGTAATGGTGAACTCTAAATATTTTCTCTTGTACCAAAATTTGACACTTTGTATGTATGGTATTTGTAGTATGGGAACATTACAAACTTCATTTAATTGAAGCAATTAGCTCAGTGATGGCGGGAGTTTGGGGTTTGGTTCCTAGCCAGACCAAATACATGTAGTATGGCAGGTTTCCATAGATCAGAGGAATATTCTATCATTTTCTGAAATGACTTCAAATGTTAATTGAAAAGATTCCATATTTGAGCTAAAATATGTTGATTAAAATAAGCCACTTGGCCAAAGGTTGTAATTTATAAGATCTTGAGAGTTTCTGCAACATTTGATTGATCAATTGATTGGCTGAATGACCGATTGACTGATTGATTGATTGAAATGGGTTATTTTCCTCTTTGAAAATATGAATACAACAGAACTGAATTTTTACACAAATAAGAAGATAGAAGTGGGTGAAACCTGATAGAATCATATCCTGTCAGGTTACAGGTCAGTGCATGCCTGGTATGCCAGGGTTTAATAACATGCTGTAAGCCTATAAAAGGGCAAAGAAAAACTAAGTCTGAGAGAAGGGCACTGGTAGCAACTTTTCTTATCACTTAAATGCCTATTTGAGGGGCACAGAGAAAACACCGAGGGCACAACAGCACTTTGACAATGGTGGGGTCATTTACTATATGTCAAGCCCAAGTATGTTCCACACTAGCAACTGAAGGATATGGTTGTTGAATACCACTACATACAGCCTACACTTAGAACATTCCTAGTATTCAGATTTATTTACAGCACACCACTCCACCCTTACTACTTTTACTGCTATCCTAAAACAAACATTTTCATTCCTCAAGTACCACTACCAGTCCCAGTATTTGCCAACGTTCCAATTGTTACATGGACACCATACATAAACACAGACTAGTCAAATACAGGCAACAGGATAAGTATGGCAATCAGTTGAAATGAGAGGGATGGAAACATTACAATAAACAAAAAACAGTGCATAGAATTAATTTTCACGGGAAAAGAAAAAACAACAACCACCACAGTCTATCAGGCCATACTTAACAAGATAAACCAGAAAAGTATACAGTCATTCTATTTTGAATTGCCTATGGCAGGCTTAAAACAGGATGCATTTACTTGGGATATTGTTACTCAATTGACAAAGTTTTTCATAGTAAGTTATTTTTTTGCATGATACTACATACTGTACTTGGTCTACCCATACTATGCATTATTTGTGTTTTCAGTACTAAAATAGATGTGGAATGAACAATGTGAGACTAGAACTGAAAGGATTGCTCAACTAATTTGCTTAAAGACAGACAGTCATCACCCCAAAGGATATTTTTCATGTGGGGGTATCAAAATTCTCAGTTAGTGAATGGTCTTTGATTGACATCAAAGTTTGAAAATTTGAAAGATGCAGAGCAGCTCACATTCCACACAAGGCAGAGAGAGTGCTTTTATTACATTTTATAGCCTTGCGTGCTCACCAGGACATTGCCTTAAGCAATAAAACAGGTTTATTCCTGCACAAGGAGCTTCAAACAGTTATGATGGGAGGAGCTAGAAGTTGCATAGTTGGGAGAATTGGAACTGTCTGGGATGATGAAAATTCCCCTTTAAATGCACAGTATGGTCAGAATAGAGTAAAAAAATTATAATGTATAATGTGACAAAGATCTAGTGATATTTAATTAACAACATAAGCACATTGTTCATATTCCATCCTCATGCATGTGAGAAAAGGAGGTTGTGCATACTGTACATGACTTAAATGTGCAAGGGACAGTACTCAATCCCAGAAATCTGGAAGTATTACCATGGATGAAAAAATTGCATATATGGCAATAATGGTAGCAAAGTCCCATAGCATGTGTACCATGAATGAGTATTAAAAAAAAAGAAGAAAAAAAAAACACAGAAACTAAACACTGAACTTGAAAAATTGATAACTGTAGAGTGGTAAATTCTTGTATCTGTGTAGAGTAGGCTACAGATGCACTGTGGTCATTACTGCATATATGACATTTTATAAGCAGATGAATACTGTGCCATGCATGGTACTGTAGAATATAAAACTTGTATAAAGTACACAAGTATGCATGTTCAATACCATCTGATACTGACTCACACAAAGTGACATTCCCGTTCCCCACCCCCTCAGTTTTAGACAAAAAGCTTTAGAAAATAACAAGTCTGATGACAAATGCCACCTCTCAAGGCCAAAGTTATTTTCATTTAAACCTGTTGGCCATGCACACAGAGCCAAACATGCTACAGTTTTGTAGAAGGTTATGGCACAACAGACTTGCAAACCATATGAGATTATACACATTGAGTACATACATATGCTGTACTGTTTAACTGTTTCTTTCAAAAAAGAAAGCACATAGCCGGGACAACTATTAACCAAATGATGCAGTGGTAAAAACATAGTTTTGTTTTGATACTGCTGAAGAAAGTGGCATTATGTTGAAATGTTTATATTGCTTTTAGCTGTTTGTATCTTTGAAGACAGATAATGCTGGAAGCAAGAATTCTTTCAATTAGATGACTGTACAGATGTATACCACAGAAGCACATGTACACTACACATGTATGGCTCTCAGGTGAATACAAAAAGCAGTATCCTAGACTATAGTACTAATGTAATACAGTACTGATCAACCGAAAATATGTAGGCCTACCCTTACAAAAAAAGTGTGTCAGTTAATTCCAAATCCTCAGGTTTTCGCATGAAAGGCCTTCCATGGGTAAACACAGGTATTTGTGTGAAAACCCATGTTTTCCCTTGACACTGACAGGTTGGCCAGTTACCACACTATGCCACAGGTTTGCCACAAGTTTTCACAGGTTTGACACGCAAAAAGCAGTTAAAACCAATATTAACAAAGAATTCTGAGACAAAACCTGTGGTTTGAAATGGAAGGCAAGGAAAGATGTGTCAACCTGTACATGTCAAACCTGTGTCAAAAGGGTTCCAAATACAAAAATAGAGCACCAATGGTGCTGAAGCTCATACCTTCAACTAATTAAGGGTCCCTGGCTTGTAGTCTTTGTTATAGTACAAGCATCGTATGACTTTAAATGATGTCAAATGGCTTATGACCCCAAATCTCACATACCCTGATGGCACCTTCCTGAATGTCACAAAAAATTTGTCATGCTATCTTTGCTTTGTAAGTTGTTTCATGAATACAATTTAAGAAAGCAAAAGCCCCTAGGGCCCATCTTTGGCCTTAGACCCCAAACTTTGGACCAAAATTCCACAAAACCAGAAACAGATCACTAACCAAGCATCATTATAACAGACTGTCAACTCTGTTATACATTAACTGGAGGAAAAGTTAATCACTTGCAATACTACACAAAATGGACCCTATGGTCCATCTTGTGCCTTGGACCCCAACTTGTTAAACACCCTGAAGGTACCACTACCCGAATATAATTATGACAAACCATCAACATTGTACAAGAGAATCTGCAGGTGTAAGCAATTTGCAAAATGTCATATAAAGGGCCATAGGGCCCATATGGGACCTTAGACCCAAACTTCCAGAACACCATAAACAGATCACTAACCAAGCATCATTATGACAGGCCTTCAACTCTGTTTAAACATTAACTGGAGGAGGAATTGACCATTTTGCAATATTTCACAAAATGGACCCTAGGGTACATTGGGCCTTGGACCCAAAACTTCTGTACACCCTAAAATAACCATTAACAGAGGATCACTATGACAAACACACCCACGTGCTCTGACAATGCACACACAATGGAAATTGCCAATGGAAATCCCATTAAGCAGTTCCCTTTAAACTAACCTAAACAACTGCGCAGGATTGACGTCTTCTACACAGACAGTTTTAAAGAGGTTGCAGCACAAAGAAAAATAGGTAGTAAAGTGATTTTGTGAGACTGGTAAAATAGAGGGGTGGCACAAAATTGGTTAGAAAGGTATCAAAAGTATTCTTCATCCCAAATTGGAGAAGTAATATGTAAGGACCATTAACAGAACTTCATTATGGCAAATCATCAACACTGAACAACACAATTTGTAGGAGAAAAAGTATTTTGTAAAATTTCATACAATGAGCCATTGGGGCCCACATGGGACCTTAGACCAAAATTCAAGAACGCCATAATGAGATCACTAACCAAGCAATATAATGAGAGGCTGTTACCTCTCTTTACACATTTAATAGAGAAGAAGTTAATTACTTTGCAATATTTCACAAAATGGACCCAACGGTCCATTTTGGGCCTTGGACCCAAAATTCCTGAACACCACGAAGGAACCAATAACAGAGTAACATTATGGCAAACCATCAACATTGTACAAGAGAATCTGTAGGAGGAGAAGCACTTTGTAGAATTTCATAAAATGGGCCCTAGGGTCCACATTGGACCTTGGACCAAAAATTCCTGAACACCAAATGGCCCACCACCCAAGGAACATTGTACCCAAGTTTCAAACAAATCCATGAAAGCATGTGGGAGGAGAAGCATTTTGAACAAGTGTGGACAGATAGATAGATAGATAGAGTGACGCCGCGTGATCACAATAGCTCACACCAGCATGCTGGTATGAGCTAAAAATGTGTAATTTCTTTTGTTTTTCATGTGTGAGCCTGCATCTTTACAAACACAGTTCACACAAATTTTTTTGTAAGGGTAGCACATGCATGTTAAATGACTAACTGACCTACTGTACTGTACAGAGATGCAGTTTACAACTTCATTTGTGAAGGTTGATGGGGTAACCTATTATACTATTTACATTCTTGTTTTACTTCCTCATGTCACCTGCATCATTGGCTGTAATAACTATTACTTCAATGGGTGGATCACGTACGTACCACTCTCATGTGAGTCTGATGGACATTCACACCAAAGATATTACAAGCATAGATTCCAAACTTAAAATGGTGCGTTGACTCCTCATGGAGGCCAAAACATCTGGGCGGAAGTGCTGATCACTGCTCAATCATTTTGAAAACAAACAGGCAAACGAATGTCTTAATGTCTTACAAAGGTATTAATACTTGTTATTTCGGAATGTTGTTGACTGGAGAAGTACTACGCCTCAATAAATTCCACTTGAACAAGAATAACTTATTTCTTCAACGCGGCATTCCACATATTTACACTTGAACATGAATGCACAATGACTGGTTTTGCAAGCTCATGGACATTCATTGGTCAGTTTCTATGGTATCTTCAAGTGACACACTTTTATATGCACGTTCAATTACTTACACGCTCACAATGGGAAAGCAACTAGCACATTTGTTTCCACAGCGCGCAGAACTGTGTGTCTAGTATTCCGGATAATACACAGAGAAATGCATTCTGCGCGTATAGAACGCGTTGTAAAAGTGCACGCACGCTAACCTCTTTTAACAATGAAATTTTCTGTAACACGCCCTTATTTTTGTACGCAGATCGCGGAACAGAACGGCGCGCATGTCAAATTAACACTTCCGCCCCGATATATACATCTCCATGAGGAGTCACTGAGCCTAACAGTGTAGGTATACGAGTTTGGAATCTATGCTTATAATATCTTTGATTCCAACCATGACAGGAGAACAAAACAAAAACAACAAAAAAACAAAAACAAAACAAACAAAAAAAAAAAAACGAATGGAAATCTTTTGGGGAATTACAAAAATCACATACTGTAGCTCATCAAATTCTAAAAAGTTAACACTTCTTTCCAACAGTTTGAATACTGTGTGTACTACTGTAGTACAGTACCAGCAGATTCTGTGTCATATAACTGTACATACCACAATGTGTTGTACTGTACATATACTCAGTTCATACTCTACATTTCAGACATGGGAGAGTCCCATGCGTAAACCAATCACAGATCACCTAAGAATGTGTATTCTTCAACTTTAGAGACAAGCAAACCAACAATACAATGACAACCAATGCAATATTAGCTACTTCAATTATGTCACTATGGCAACAGGGAGTGATCAAATCCAATCCTGCATTGTTCCCACTGTACAAACTTCACAGGTTTTGAGCAGCTTTCCAGCTTAAAATCCTCTTAAAGGGCAAATGCATTGACCCAATTCGATTGACGATATTTTTGTTCCTGAATTTCAGTAAATTCAAGCAGTAAAACTAGTTAGGTTATCTTTAGCATGCAATATTCATATTGTGACACATCATTAAAGATATCTGTAAGAGAAATCAGGGGAAATCTATAAAGGTTTGCACACCTGTTTCAAAATAAGATTATGCATTAACTTCTCCCCTTTAAAGATCCCTTATTCCCTTTAAAGTCAACAGCAATTGTTGCTTTAATAGTCAATAGCATGCATGGCATAGTTGAGGTGATTTTGCTTGGTAAATTCATTGCTTTTCAATATTGTGGTCTAAATGTATAGATTCCTGGCACAGTCATTTACAAAAAGGCTTGTTTGCCAAACATTGAGTGCCTAACCACTGTCTGACACCACACACTTCCTTCAGCTATCCTGCTTTATTTAAATTCATGTCTGTAACAGTGAACTCATTTTAAATCAAACACTCACTGGTTTGACGACTTGGGTGTATACAAACACTTTATTCTTTAAGAGAAATTCTGATTGAATTTTAAATATCTTTCAGCACAGCAAAAAAAGGTTAGCTGTTTTGATTTTCTGGGTCATCTACAAATCACATCAAATTGATTTTGAAAAATGCAATTCCACCATTTTAAAAGAATGTTTGCTACTGAACTTTTGGGGTGACTGCTATCTGTCTCGACATCTACAGTATTTGTTCCAATGTCTCTACATTCTGACAAGTTTTCATGATGAAGGTCAGTGTTAAAAATAACTGGGTTAGGTTAGGGTGAGAGGATTTAGGGTTTATGTGTGTGTCACAACATAGATGTTGAAACATACTGTAGGGGTATATCCACTTTTGGTGTTAGGCCTACATCAATGCTGAATCGTTTTGCTATCTTGACAACTTGTACCCCATATTGTAGGAATACTGATTTGAATCAACTGCACAGATGTTGAAAACTTATGTTATATTGTGCAGTTATGTATATTCATCAGAAAAACACGGATTAACTGAAATGAAAATGATTGCCAGCAGTACTCTGCACTCTTTTTGTTAAAGCTATTAAGACTGGATTGGAAAACTGAAATTTTATATCCTCCGACAACTAAGATTTTCACTCTAAAACAAACCAGATAATTCATGTTAGGACTTAATGATTGATAAGTATTTTTTGATGTTCAATTTTACTCCATTTATCTTTTTAAAGGTTTACTACTGTACATTTAGAAAGTATATGTTACACTTTCGTACTACTTAGGGCTTGTGTTGTCACTCAGTTTTCTACTTGAGACTTTTACTATCTTTGGATGAATAAATGCACCATAATGTCAAATCATTAAGGTTGTGTAAAACAGTTACCTTTGCCTTTTAATAGACATCTTTGATGGCACACTTGCAAAGGTTGCACCTGTTCCTGTGTAATTTCTCCCTGAAAAATTTCCACCCAAACTTTCCCACCACAGACAATTTCCCCACCCCCTGAACACTCCCAACTGGGAAAATTCCAAATTTTCTGGTGGGAAAGTTGTCTGAAAGGATAATGGTCATGGCTGGGAATTGACTGAAAGGGCACTGTCCCTAGAGAGGGGGAGGGGGAGGTTGTCCAGTCAAAATTCCACCAGTATATTCACATCTTTATCACAGCATCTCCAACAAGATTATCCAGTACAGGGCTGGAATTAAGGTTGGAGGAGGGCACGGCCATTTGGCCTTGGTCATTCACGAATTTTGGAGGGCACCAAGGCCATCAGGCAGGGCACCATGGCCAAATGTTTTTGTATGGCAGGGCACAATGGCCATTTTTGAAGGTGGTTGATTTTTGCAGTGAATTGATTAGTGTTTGCATCGGGTACCCGACCGACGCTGTTACTACAGTATGTGGGTAGAAAATTCCTACCCGGGTAGCGGTTTGCAATCTTTCCCTTTTGATCTTCACGAAATAGCATGGTTATTGCAACTAACAAAATGTATTTACCTTCATCTCATTCACGATTATGTTGAAATGAGTTGCTTTTGTCACTTGCCGTACGGTACCATGCTTTTGTTAAATTGCACTTTTCACTAGAAACAAGCCCAGTGATGAGTGTTTAACATCACGCCGCCCCTATACTAGATAATGAAAAACATAGGCCTAATCTCTAATCTCTAGAAATGAACGTCAAAAGACAGCTCATAAATATTTGCACGCGGTGCGTGTGGATTGGTAACATTCCACAAGCAGAAGTAGGGCGAAAGACGTACTGGAAATTTTCCACATATCTTTCCACAGTAAACACATACCCATCTGGATATACGGGCACGTGGCTCGACTTTCAATGATTGCTAGATTTCATACTTGTCAAGTTATCACTAAAATTAACAAGGCGTGATTTCATGATCTAAAGAAGTAAATTTTGGTAATACAGTTATGTCTATACAAGGTATGCACTTATTTTAACCAGAATAATATCCTTTTGTCTTGAATCAATCTCCAAAACTTCGGATTTTTTGGCGTAGAAACTTTTTTCTGAAGCAAAATTCCACTCCATCAGATTTAAAATCGTACACATTCTTCCAAGGTGTATTTTGCACTGTGTGCACGAAAAAAATCTTCTTTCCTGTTACTGCTATCCTGGTATTACCTGACATGCTAAAATGATTCCTATCTTTATATTGCTCGTAATTTTTTATTGCTATTCAAACAACTTCCAAAATTTTTACGTCCACAGTTTCCTAAATATACGGCAAAAAAGAGCAAAATATTTTCCCAGACCTTTACGTACCCCCCAATTGCGAAAAGTGGAACGTGCCAAAGTCACGTGCACTTGCTCCAGCATGCACAACATGTCGAAAAGAGAGAGCTACCCAGGCAACAAACGAACGAACGTTCGAACGTGCAGGGTGTCTGCCGTACTACTACAGTACATTTTTAACAGTACTGTGCGGGTGGAATCTCAGCCAGGAGATGCATTCACCAAGGTACAGTAGGTAGTGGATTTTTCACAAGAGTAACAAGAAAGCAGTTTACGAGAAATTTGAACACATGGTTGAGGTACATTACAGTATAGAAGTTGCAGTGACAAACTGGCAGTTATTTTTTTGGTTCCGATGCACATGTTACGGCATACATGCACACAAAGCCACAGAAGGTAATGATAGGACTTGTTTAAAATTTGTACTAACAGCGCTAAAGTATATGGTCAAATTATTAATTCCCGTCTGATTTCTAAACTCACGATGTTAAGAACCACAGGGTTTTCACTGACCCGGGCACCCAGGTCAGTGACGCACAACCTTTGATTTTGACACACAGACACAAAACCTCTGGGTTCAAACTGACACACAGCTTTTTCACCCCAACAATCAGTAATAATAAAGCCATTTTGCCAATACATTCATTGTGAAAATTTACTCACAAAATGCAGCACTTTCTAGTTCCCAGCTTTGTTCTGTGAGACATTTTCCATCTCTCTGTATGTTCTGGTAAAAATCCAAATAAAAAACTGTATCTGCTGCAACAGTACGAAGCTACTGTACCACCATTCCCACGTATACATTTACGCCTACAGTAATTAACTGCACCCACATGCAGCTACTGTAGTTACTGTACGTGATTAGACTTGACTTGAAACGAGTGCACGTGTATTGTAAACAGATCACAGACATCAACATGCGTAGTGTTCTAGGTTCATAATTCAATTTCAGTTGTAAACATAAGGCTAGGCTAGGGACAAACATACACTAGCCTAACATGATCGGTAGAAGATGTTACCCAGGACATTCCTGACGCAAGACACACATTACCAGTCTCTCTCTGTACACTATGTCTGTGGTATTATTAAATAAAATGCGACGCGCAGAGTGTTTCACACTGTACGATAACTGCTGTACAAGTATGCAGATATGATGTGAGGCCACGTATAATTACACAAACTTTGTTGTAATCGACATTGATGTAAATGTCAGTCATAGAGTAGTATTATAAGAACTTTATACTGCTCTATGATGTCAGTACACTACGCATTTACAGCAATGATCAAATCGTACAAAGGACTGTACATTGTAGTGCTGTTGGAGCTAAAAGCATGTGTTTCAATTCTATCTAGTTATTTCTAGAAGTGTTTCTGATGCACGCCGCAGGGCGTGTTTTGTCGGGAAAACTTTACGATCATAATCCCAGTACATGGGAAGATTCCAGTTACAGTGTGTGACGGAAGCTACAGTCTACACGAAGGCTCTTATCATGGAAGTGAATTCCCACCTTGTTTCAGTACATTTTACCTTGCTTCTTCTAGGCAAAAACAGGAATAAAGTTTCTTGCATTAAAGTCAAATTTATTTTGACCCCTTCTTTTTTAGTTTTGACTCTTGTAAATTTATTCTAAAGGGTCAGTGACTCCTGAAAAAAAATGATGAGTGAAAGCCCTGGAACCAACGGCGCATTGCAGATATAGAAAAATGTGACGTATTGTTTTCAACAAATCGATCCGACCAGAGATACTGTAAGGGGCTGATGCCATGCATTTAACTTAGGTTTGATGTTGCAAGGTTTATATTACGGTCGGGTACCCGACGGGTAATGCGTTTCGGGTACCTGGGTACAAATTTTCTACCCGGTGCAAACACTAGAATTGATGACCTGAACGTAAATATTACGTTCGCTACGCGAGGTACTAAAAAGTTGGAATACCAAGCATACATTGACTTTGTGCGTAGTTTTGCAATTATCGAAAATAAACACAGATTCATCGGGCCTGCATGTTAGAATTTGTAATTTGCGCTGTAAGGAATTTACGCTGACAAGATTTCTTCAGTCGTCCAGTGTTTGGGATTTGGTTGAGAAATTTCAGTGTGGATTCTGCTGGAATTTTTTCATTCAGATGGGAGGGCACGGCGGCCACATACTTACGGGCACGGCGGCCTACGTGGCCATGAGAAATGGTTGTTTTTGTAGGGCACCACGGCCATCCCCTTGGGCACGACGGCCATGGCCGTCGTTTAATTCCAGCCCTGCCAGTAGCAAAAAAATGTCATTCTACAGCAGTAAGTGCTTTTTCTTGAAATGTTTCATACTGAAGGCAAACCAAGAACACCTATAATCCGATCTTATTTCACCAGTCTATGGATAAAAATACCATTCACTCTATGCAATCCCCCTGTTAAATAATCCCAGGATTCCATCTTATACTACACAGACTACCTGTACATAGTCCAAAGACAGGTTTCAAACAAAATGAGAATTGAACCAAGGATATGGCAAAATTTCTCTTTTCACTTGGATTTTTCTTTCTCTCAATTCAATTCCAATTATTAAACACATTTTTTTATTCAAATTCCAGTTGGCAGTGCATGAGTGTACAAAACTGAAACCTGCAGTCCTAGTTAGCACTTTTAAAGAGGTAATTTTATGTCACCCAGAGACTGAACAAACAATGAGTACAGAGCCATTGTAAGGTGTTGCTCGAAAATATTTTTTTTGTGTTTTCACTATAGATATCAGATGGCAAGAGAATACTTTAAAATCAAACTCATCCATTTCTTTCTAAAAGCCTATCTATAGCCCTTTTTTTGCTACCTGCAATTCACTATATTACCAAGAATTTCCCATTATGCTAATAAAATTACTTCCACAATTTCAATTTGGTGGTAATCCCAACCCTAATAAGTATGCAGGGTACAGCATGCCCAAAATGTGTAGTACAGTAGTAATTATAGGACAGGGAGTGCTACTGTATACTCTAGGATCACTACCATAGTATATTTGCCTTCTGCAAGGGGTAAAATGAGTGACTGACATACATACCAGCCCCAGCTACTTAAAAGTCACAACATGTATTCATCACAAGCAACCAACATACTTAATAAAGGTGCACACTTAGTAGGAACTGATTCCAAACATGTTTGTTAAGGGCAGACTTGAAGTAAGTCCAACACCCACCAACAGCCTATTGCACTCTATTTCCTGCATTGGATTAATGGTGCTGCCTTTGTACTTCTACCCATCAGTTACATATCTGAAGGAATGTTAGATTGGTACTCATATCCACAACCTACACTGTTGATCATCATCTTCACGCACTTAAGCACATTCAACTATACTATCTTTTAGCCCGGATTACAATGGTAGGCTACATCAACTTTGTATAAACACAATCTGAGTTTATAATGATGATAAACCAACCATGAGGCACCTCTCCTAATGATGTGAGTGAAGATCTTATGCTGATGTGAGGTTTGGTCACCACAGAGATCTAGGGGATACAAGGTGCAATCTTCACCCACTGTGTCTACAGCTCCCATACTCCCACTTCCTCCCATATTGACATGTAAGGTTTCAATGGTATGTTAGATTGTAAAGGCTCCTCAACATTTATATACTCAGTCCCTTTGCCCATGCACCCTTTAAGATAAAGCTACCTGCAGTTCTTCCTCTTTGCAACAAACTTTGGGGTATCTCACCACTGACAGACAGCTATAAGAAAAGTATGCACATGCACTAAACATGAAGTTGTCTTCATTTAATGATGTTGTATGTATTTCCAGAGCTATACTGTATAGAGTTGCAAGAAGCTGTTCAAATTAATCCAACAAAAAGTTCCTAACAGTTGAGGCCTGTATACATGAGCAACATTTGTAAAACATTCTCAAAACACTTCACTTGCAACAAACCCAAAACATGCTTGTTTCGGTTTGTTGCACAGTGTAGAAAGAGTAAAAACAATTTGAAAACATTTTGGAAATGTTTTGCAAATGTTGCTCGTGTATACAGGCCTTTACAAACAAAACACAATGCACTTACTTGCAGTACCAATATCAGTCCACACCCTAACCAGGGATGGATTCTTGGACTTGGATGTGAGTGCATCTCTCAGTTTAGTGATGCTTCTGTATTGAAAAAGAAAAGCATTTTAACTTTATCTTACTAGCTATAAAGTCCTTGTTTTTGTTAATACTGTACATGCTTAACATTCATATCAAGTAATCTGCAACAAGAGCACTGGAAAAATTATGAAGACTCAAGTGGGATAGAGACATGGTTATTGTGACTGTTACTGAAAACAGGCTCAAATCTCAAAATACGCACAGTACCCTTTCATACAGATGGCTCAGGGTCAGGGGCGCAAATCTCTGTTTGAGAGTGGGGGGGGGGGCGAAAATGAATATGGTGTACGCGTGGATTTGAAACTGTGCACGCACAGTGTGCACCGTGAGCGCGAAGCCCTCGTGGGTGGGGTCCAGGGGGCGAAGCCCCTGGAAGCTCCTGGGTTTTAGTATTTCAGAAGCTGTGGAAAGATTATTTCGAACGAAAGTTTTTTAGTGTAAAGGCTCCTGGGTTTTAGAACATTTACACTTGTCAAAAGGGTTAGTTAGGTTAGGTTAGGTTAGATGAGGTTTAACGTCCCAGTTTCCAACCAATTGGTTCAAGTCGAGACGACCACGGCCTTTTTTCCAGTTGTGGCTCACTGGCTTGTTTTCCCTACTCCATTGTTTATGCTGAGTACAAAGTTAGGGCACAAAGTAAATTAATACTACTGATGTGCTTCACGAACCGGGGCACAAAATGCAGAGATAGATCGCTCTGGCCTAGATTAGGAAATGAAGTGAAGGTATAACTAAGACATGTCTTAAGTGTTTTTGACTGAAAATTGATTCGTCTGCGCCAGGTTTCAGCTTCAGATGATATTCCATATGGCCTTGGTTAACAGACATTCAAATACTATGTCAGTTATAGCCTATAATTGTATTGTTGTCATGTGTTGTTATCAAAGGGATGTCAAAAGTGACCAAGCGGCAAAAAAAATGAGTATTGCTATTCACATTTTGGGGGGGGGGCAAATTAGGGTTTGGCCCCCCACTTTTTCACTTGAGGGGCAAAGGCCCCCCTTGCCCCCCAGGATTTGCACCCCTGCTCAGGGTTACAGGCCTACAGTCCTCCTGTACTGTCCCATATAGATCATTGGTCCTAAAGTCAAAGGCATTTTATACATAGGAACATGCACTGTAGGACACATGGGCTGTAGAACTAATGAGGTGGACTCAAAATGTTTTACTTTAGGACTAATGGGCTATACAACTAACAAGTTGTCATTTTCATTGTCAACTTTACTACCAATGGGTTGTATTGTACAGTACTAATGGGTTGTAGGGCTGTGGGTAAGTCCTTCCACTTAGAGTGGAGAGGGCAGTATGACTGAGCCAAGGGTCAATATTATCCATCTCAGGGATTCCGCCAGAAATGCAAAAAAGGGGGGGATTAATTGCTCCTAAACCCCTAGTCCAAATTGATGCTGCCCCTGGCTAAAGTTACAAGTGGGTTCAGGGGGACAAAAGCTTGCTTCAAGACCCCTATAAGGTGCATTTTGAAGGGTTTTAAAGGCCATTTACTTATGAAAGTCCAAACATTGCTGCAAAGGTGCCTTCTTAAGCAAGAAACCAAGATATATGGACAATTTTTTTAATTTTTATGGAAATGAAAAGGGGGGGATTTTACCCACCTTCTTCTAGAAAGGGGGGGACAAATCCCCCCCTTTCCCCCCTTTGGCGGAAACCCTGCATCTTGCCCAAGAACTGCTCTACTTACCAAAGGGATGATACTAAGTAATACTTGTTACACCAAACTGTTCAATTTCTGAACTATGTTATGTCCACATTAGGTCTTCCCTGGGAGAGATTTACAGTTACCAGGTTGCTATACTAACACAATATATCTGCATACTTATGGTTTATTGGTGTCAACTGGCTGGACATGACATTTTATACCAATAAATGGTGTTTAGGTCAACAACATTTAGAGATGACAAACGTCATGGTCACTATAATGATGAATCAATCATTATAAGTAGAATATTTACTTCATGTACAGCTTGTAACTCAAACGGCATATATATGCATACATTTACATCAAATAGTTCATTTTGACTCACAAGAATGTATACACACACTACATGCAGCAATTGACTTGGATGTTACACTGCTAAACACTGGCCAATTAATCTGATCCCAGACATTTAAATTCTTCCTACTAATCTTACTTCTCCATGTACGTGCACCCTCCTCAAATTTAAGGAAAAATAAAAAAAAATCTGTCAGCTGCATCTACCACAGTACAGTGCTGTGACCTGTATTGAGTTTACCCAAACATTCTACACAGTATATATACTACTACAGTATGTGATTTTAATAAAATCAGATATCTGTCAGTATGCAGTAGGCTACATTATATCACTCACTTTAGTGATCTTCACAAGTCAAATTCAAATAAAACTTTATTGTATCCCATATACAATAATTGCATACATAAAAAACAATAGTCACTGAAAACCAATCTGAGTAGATTACACATTTAAAGCTATTACCGGATTAATTTATGTTAATCAAAGTGAAGTCATAAATGGTGAACATAAATGGTCCCGATGTTTCTGGTGAAGCAATACCCCCTTTAACCAGCTTCATAAGGAAAACAATTTTTCCTAGGCTGCCCCTCAATTTAAACAAGTATCCAACAATATAGTCCATACCATCAATTCACATGGAATTTCTGACAGATTTATCGCAACACTTGATTCCTGTCATATATACTTTAATACTTGAGCCAGCTTTACATATATTTCTTCTTCTCTTGATATATTTTGTAATGATCTTGCACAGACTGTATTTTGTATCAAGCAAATAAAATGTTTTGTATTACTATAGTAACACATGTATAACCATTCCACACTACTACAGATATAATATTTAACTGTAGACACTGAATTAGTATTATGTACAAAATATAAAGATGTACTAAAGGGCCTACATCACCTATAGAGGGATTTCATGTTATGTCACGCGAATGGGATTTGGAGGCACTGGAGGGCAAAACCCACATGCAGTAAGCGTATTTACACCACACGCTCACGGCATAACCATAAATACTACTGTAACATAATGGACGCAAGCTTGTGCTTCAAAACCAAAGAGACAAGCGATCTTGCCTTCAAAAACAAAGAGACGCGCGATCATGTGATGTCAGTGAAACCCCTCTATACAAAAAAAAAGAAGTGTCTATGAACAACCATACTATCACATGACCACTGTTTTTGATATAGAGGAGGAACAGCTTATAACAGCCTACAACTGAAGTTAGAGTTCCAAAGAATCCGGTTGACCTCTGATAGAGTCCTTACTGATATAGGTTTAGATTTGGGATAAGTTGCAGCCATTCCGACTCTAAGTGTGACATCAAGGAAAATAAATAAAGTGTAAAGATTCCTTGATGTTACACTAAGGGTCGGAATGGCTACAACTTATCCAAAATCTAAACCTATAGCCTACAACTGGATCTAACAATTAAAAGATAGATACTTACTTTAGATTTTCAACAGACTGGCTAAGCCCCTGGCTGCAGATTAACTTCAGCTCTGAAACATTGTACTTATTTTTCAGAGATGAGTTCATTTTGCTCAATGTTAAGTCCAGATTTCCAATCTTAACACTCCTGGCACTCCTCACAGTGTTCACAACAAAACCAAGAAGCACTCACTGACAAACCCTCAATAATAATTGCCAAATATCTCACTGATCATTGTCAACCAGCCCTCAGACATCAGCTCTCCACAAGTATGAATTAAACAAACAGTCCCACTCAAAACCATTCATTTAGTCAACCAGTTTTAAACAATTTTCACACTCACAGAACACATATCAAAGCCACAGTAGCACTTACTAACCGACTGGTTCCACTGGATTGGAATGTTAGGCTTTTGTGAAATAGGAATTGCAAAGAATAAAAGTTACCACACTTGACTGCCTATCAATAAGATAATTTTGTACAGAATTAAAAGAAGTTGTACTTTTGGAATCCCACAGTTTACTGGGTATTTTCATGGGCAATGGGAAGACGATTTTAAACACCGCACCTCTCTTATACAATAAAACAGGGTCACAAAAACTATAGCATACCTTTAAGGTGCTTTAATCTGGCAACTTTTAAGCCAAGGTCAAAGAGATTTGCTAAAGCAAGCAGAAGGGTTTATACTAATTGTTTGGGCCACAATTTGTAACAAGCAGGAAGAAGAAGAGTTCCACGAATAAAACAGAACAGATAATTTAAGTCTAGCCTTCTGCAAAAGCTTTTCTTGTTAAGGTAAAAACGCCTAATAAACAATTGGAAACATAAGACTTTACACTCTGACATTACCTAATGTAACTGTAATTGCTGCTTGTTCCCTGTGCAAAATGTTTCCAGTAAAGCATACATTTAAATTGTAACAATCTACTTTTAAATATCTTTTTATCAAAATCTGTGGGATAATAAATTAAGTTGTAAAATGTTACAACAGGCCCCCCCCCCCTCCCCCGGCAACTGAACATCATTTATTAAAAGTACACTGCTACTTTCATCATTTTCAAGCTGAGAGCCTGGATATTTAATATTCTCATTACAAAGTACACTTTCTGCCTCTCACCACTTCCCACATTTTCAAATAACTCAAGGACAATTCTCTTTGAGTTGAAGCCACTCAAGGCCATCGCAACTCAGGAAATTCTCAGAAAAGCCACAAACTATCTTAGAAAATTTTAAAACCTAGCAGCCAAAAGGTTTTCCAGATCTTAAAAGCCTTCTGACAGCCCTACTGCTATCAGCCCTTTCCAATAAATCCAGACTCATGTAATGTAAGAATCTGAATATTGTTGCCTGCCTCTTCAGCCATCCTGATGTCCAAAATTCATTAATATTTTTAGTACGAATCTGTACTTGGCAGTGACTAATCAGAGTGCTTATGTAAATTTGGAGGTATAGTTGAATCAGGGAGGTGTTAGGAAGGAGATCCAACGTTCTATAGACTCTTTGAAGCAATGTTCGTTTCCGACAGTTATCTTGCCTTCTTTTCAAAATTCTCGTCTCAATACAGTACCTATAGATCAACTAGGATCTGTGATGCATTGTCAAAATGACAATGACAAGACACACCTCTTACGTTGAACTCGTTAACTTTTCGTTGCCAGCCGTCATGCAAAAATGTGAAATTTTAATCTTTCTTCGTTATTCGTCACGCTAAATATCATTTCATTTAAAGTCGGCTAAGAATTTCTTTACAACTTACTTTTCCAATATATTTCGGAATGATGGGAAAATTTGCTAAAAACTAAGAGAAATGTATAAGCTTGAACAATGCTTCCCAGCAGGTGATGTATAAAAATCGTGGGTGCACAATTGAAGTACATTATTTAAACATTTGTTGCCAGTCGTTTTACTGAAAATCCTGATTAAATCTTGTTCATTGGTGGAAACAAACCTTACTTTAAAGCATGTATAGACAATAGCCTTTGTCTTGGGATTACTTGGAAAAGAAAGGGGTAGATCATCATTAAAAGGGTTTAGTCAACAGAGACTTAACAATAGGAACAAAGAGACCTGTCAATCAAATAGCAATGCCTGAAAAGGCTTAAATCATTTTCAAACTATTGTCTGACAGATTTGGCTGTTGTATCTCCTTCCTAACAACTCACTGGTTGAATTTACTCTCCTTTCATGTCATTCACAAAGTAGTACAGGGACTTATCACAAATTTAAGGTGTGTGCTAAGAAGCTCATCTTGAAGTCATGACAGTGACCATTTAAGTTCAGACATGTAGTATAGCATCAGGGTCTGCAACAGCCGGTATGGCATCGCAGTTTGCGATGCAATTGAGGCACTGTAGCGATACAAAAATTTTGACGCCTCACAGATTTGCGACACAAACCTGCAAATCGATCGAAGTAATTTGTACAGGCATTCTGGCATCCACACAAAGACTGGACTTGATTTCGTTTCGCACCTAATTTTTACATTTCAATTCCAACCTAAATACTATCATTAAAATGAATCAATTCCCTGTATGAGTTTTTAATAATTCAATGAAACATAGTGCTGTCAATTTCTGTTTTATCTTCTAAATGTTTAAACGGCCCGAATAAACGATCGTTTACAGTTTAAAAGATGTCCATATTCGGTATCAGTACCGTATCACTGAACCGTTAAATGCATTACTGGCACTATTGACCATGTACAACGATGTTCGCAATATGCACAAGCTTTTTTAATCTGTACGTCAAGATCTAGCGATCATTTCACACATTTGTTTTTCATTCACCCAAAATTATCAATGCACAGACCGAATGTCAAATTCACAGTCATTAATTGGTACGTTTGGTACATAAACACTGATACCTTTGGCAATATCCGTGTTCTGTACAAACGTTCTAGTGAAATGCAGGATATGGGCACAGTGAAGTCAGTGCATGTGTAGATCCGTATTTGTATGCAAACACCCATACATTAGGCTATGCACTTGCCCTGTTGCGAAATTGACGTACATCCCAAGAACACTGGGCATGGTATGGGGAGTACAGAATTTTTTCGATCGCTGCTTTTAGTGCTAAATTTCCAGTTGTTACTGTACCTCACAGTTTGTGTTAGTGATGGTGGGTGCTAATTTTTCTGTATTAAAACCCATGTTAAATTGTGTGATGTAAAAGTGTGCCTTGTATTTAAACAATTGCGATTCATGACTGAAACATGGCCCCAAGAGTTGTGCATGAAGGTTTGACACACTACTGGATTTTGTATTCAGTCGTACCTCAAACTGATTTGTGCACAGTATGGAACAGATATTTAGGTAGGAATATTAGGGTGTGCATGCATTACGTACTGCTGCATGAAACTAATAACACTTAAAACAAACATGTGTGAGCCTACATCTTCTGCTTTTGTATACGTAATACAAGGTAGGATGGTGTGAAATAGCCAAGTAACTGCCTTGAAAATTTAGGGCATCTAAGCATTTCTGTTTTACTGTTTGTTCTGTGAGAGACTTGGGCTACGAATATGGTCAAACAGTAAACTGAGGAAGACAATCAATTTGTAAAGCCCTATTGTGTAGTAATAAGCAGATATGGGCTACTGCTATGAATGGGATAACGAAGGCATTGCGTTTTGTTTTAGGGGGACTAATACTTTCATGCAGATATTATGCTATGAATGAAGAGTCACCAACTTCACAACAGTTTATTTTCAAAGCCTCTTTTGGTCATTAAATTGGCAAATAAACATCGTTTAATGAAAAGATTTCAAAGCAAAACACAGGAAAGTATAAATGCTAATTAACTCCCACTATCGTCGTATTTTAAAAGGTAATTCATTTAAACTTCTGGCTGAATTTGGCACCATTTAAATGGTCAATCATTCATTTAACGGTTTGAAAGTTCAAAATAAGTTGCTTCAGTACGAAAATATGTTCACTGAAATCAACATCTTTTTTAAACTGACATACATAGATTACTTTTTGTCGACAAAAAAACTGCTAAGCAAAATTTGTAAATTGCTGTACAAAATAAAACATGCATAGCAGTTTTACTATGCAAAACAATATGCTTAATGCGGACTCTGTATAGCATGGCTAATACTGTACCTTCTTACCATCTTTTTTGCAGTCTACTCTACACAGACTGTATGTTTGTAAACACATTTTCATGCTCCTTGATCTGGAGAACGGTTTTTGACTATTCAGAATTTTGCCAACACATCTGCCTTCCGTGATTTTGGCAAAAGTTACAAATCCGGCATCTTGTCAAAATGTAAGGCTGCCAAACCCCCAGCTTAATTAAAATGGGGGGGGGGGGTGCATGGCAAATAACTTACAAGGCACATGAGTGCATGTTAAATGCACCTCATACACTGTCAAGCCTGCTCAGCAAACATGACTTTGATTCTGCCAATACAGAGCCTGCATGCAACCCTGTGGTTGACTTGTAAATATCATGCAAACCATCATCTATGCATTTGTGATTTCAATAATTTTAATAGCATAAAATCCTACATTTGTACAGAAAAGTTTCAAGTTTTAAAGAACAGGGACAGGGTGGAAAACTGAGGGGAAGGTTGGGATGCCCATGTGAAGCAGGATAGCCCAGGCACTAGCTTTAGCTGTTTCAACCAAGCTGCAGGGATGCTCAAATGGTATGCATATTACAAAAGCAGAATTTATTTAATCCTACAACTGTTATCTTTAGGACAACAAGGCTTGGCAGGCATACTGCACCTTTGCTCTTTTTTGACATGGTGACTACATATATTTTGCAAATGTACTAATTCTCCTCCAGTACTCTGTTAATGACATACATGTTGTTAAAGTACAAGATAAAGTTTATGGAACCTTTAGACAATTCAGCCATTAAGTTAGGCTACTAGGAGAAGAAATCTTCCTCTGGGAAATGAGGCTGTTCACTATCTAAAGTTTCCATGATGTGAAGCATATTGAGTGTGACACTACGTAAGAAACATATCTATCACTCTCATATTAAATTTCAGTTCTTTTGGTAAATAAACTCAACAAATTTAGTCCACTTTACAAATTTTGGCTCTTTTAAGTGTTTACTTCAGATTAAGAAACTATAAGCTGCTCTTGAATGACTAATGGCATTGGGGAGAGGGGTGAGGTAATCCTGTGATAAAGCACTGCAGTTTTTTTACCCCTAACCTCTTCATTTTTCACACTGATTTCAGTTAAATATCTACACAAATGATGGTTCCATGTCAGTACCCTCAAAACATGTTCTGTTCCCCTTCAGACCTGAGTAGATTGCTACGGGCCCAGCTACCCAAGGGTATCCTACTGTATCTCATTACATCAACCATCACCATTGCCACAAGGTCCTACCATCATGATATTTTACACTCACAAAATATGAGATCAATCTCAGCATAACAGGTACATGTACTGCTGTTTTCAATCAGTTTTTGCAGAGAATGACAGAAGCATAATATGTACAATACTGTGGTTACAAACTCTGCAAAACATTTTTAAAGTGGTACAGCACTACCACCAACCAAATCAGAAATGACAGTCACAACTTCAACGAGAGATAATCATGAACAATGCCACAACAGATAAATTCTACTATCTTTGCAATCTTTAATGGCTTGCTGGTGACCTTTAATAGTGAAAAAAAGTATCATCATCTAAGGGAAGGTGCCATTTAGCCAGACCATTAAAAGACTTGGATAAGAAGGTTGGGGATGACTTTTCAGTATAAGGATACACTGGCTTGTGACAAAGCTTCATGGGAATATTTCTCAGGGTGTTACACTACAAATTAGGTCTGATCTAGGCTAGGAAGATATGTCAACAATTTCCTCCATACATCAAAAGGAGTGCAAGCTTCACAATGATACCAATTTAATACAACCAAATGTAGAATGGAAATGTTTTATGAGAGATGTTTTGTCTTTTTATTTGCTCTTTTCCTATCTTTTGCATATCATCAATATTGGCTAGAGTCATTAACTATATACATATACTATATCGACCAACTGGATGGCTGAATGGTTTGAGCATCTGCCTTTCAGCCAGGAGACTGGGGTTCAAATCCCAGTCAGGTCATACAAAAGACTTGAAATATGGGACCTGCATGTTGCCTTCTTGCTTGGTGCTTGGCATAAGAGATAGGAACAGGAATAATCAATATTATAAGTGAGAGAAAATTTAACCAGTAGTGCCATAAAGGTTGCATGGTTACTATAGTCCCCAGGGGCTTGAGAATGCTTAGGAATGACAAGATTGTGATGGAAATGTGTAAAGCGCAAAGAGCACTTCATAAGCACACAATATAAGAACACAATGTAAGCACACAATATTATGACAAGAAGAGGTCATAAAATGTCAAAAGTAAATATACAAGCTTCACACTCTTTGACACCCCTCTCTTATTTATGACAGTCACTGTATGTTCCATTGTAACCACAAAGGTATGTCTGCCAAACAGTATAGGGGTGCAGCCTCTTGTCCTCACCCACCAAACAGTCATGTTTATTTCCATGTTCACACTATGCAAAGTAAAAATAAAAATATTATTGAGAACATCATTATTTCATAAGTGACCCTCAGTTCAAAGATGTTTGTTTGTTTTTCTGTTGAACTCTTCAAATCATACAAACTTTCAGCACAGGTCATGAAAAATACTCACTTGGATCTGAGTACATGTGTAGAAAAGTAGAAAAATTCCCTCAATAAACATCCTTGGGAACAGCAGTAGCATGTCATATTTGAGCTTTCAGATGCACTTTTTATTGTGGCACTATTTTGATCTACACATGACAACATAAAAACCAAAACTCATAGCACCTGTCCAATTCCAAGTAGTTTCACAGAACGCACAAACTTCAGGGAATTAGGAACTATTTATAGCTCTGGTGAATCAAAACTGTGAATTTACAGGATTTCCGTTGTTTAGCCCAAGTATTGCAGCAGAACTACAGTAGCTTGCCAACTTGGACACATGGCTTGATACTAAATCAGTAAGGTCCTTTGAAAAGTCAGGAAGACATCAGTACATGATAGAATTGCTAGTTAAACAACTAATTTCTGTTTTACCATGTAGGATGTTATCATTTATGCACAGGTGTCATCTACCTAGCATTCCATCATAAATAGGAGACACTGCTTCAATCTCCTTTGAGAAGAGATAAAACTGTTAAGATCACCTCTGCTTGTTGACTTTTATAAATCAGTAACGATCTAGGCAAACAATATCTGGCAGACTGAGGATCCAAAGCTTTATATGAACAGGAGGGTTGTCACCAGGCCAAACTTAGTGCCGGGTAATTCTTGACTGTGACCCTTTAGGTGACCAACATCCTTGGATTTAGAGAAGGTGTGGATATTTTTCTGCACTCTAAATTAATGCTCCAACTGACTGTCTCATTCTGAGATTAACGTTACATCCAAATTTCTTTCAAAAATCATATAATTATAGTACCATTATTGCGAAAAAGTGCTAGGCGGAATTTTTTATGTTAACAGTGGTAGGCGCAATTCACTAGTCCCAGGCAGGACCGCCAAGCACCACCCGTCGTAGTGACATCCCTGATGAACGGTGTAAATAGTCATGTACTGTAAGTGCCTAATGAAGCTTGTGCTATCCCTAGTTCCACATATCAGTCTCAGTCAAGAAGCTACCACTGTTCTGACAAGGTCATTAGTGAATGGCTCTACAGCTTCATCTTCTGGCAAATTCAAAATTTCAAAACCTTTTGCAACAGTACATCAAATAATCCAAATTCTCCAAAAAATGTATCTCAGTTCTTATTTATGCAACATTTCTTAGGATGTACACACTACAATTTTATTAATACTGGACAGAAGGATACAACCCTCTTATTCATAACTCCTCCTGTTACAATCTATGTTTCTGTCAGTGAAAGTCCTACAACAGACTCTGCTTTTATTTTGCAATACCTGCAGAGTCTCTTTGATATATTTCTTCCAGTACTAGCACATTAAAATAATAGTGTATGTCATTGCTTCTCTAATACAACAACACTTTAATTTTTGCATTCCAATTGTTCTTTTTTCAGGGCTGCAAATATTTTGGGTACAAGTTTAGCACTTCCAGGAAAGGGAGGTTATTTTAAATACCTTGCACCACAAATATACATTAAAAACAATGATAACAAACAGTAACATCTGTTATTATAAATCCCACATGAATGTTTGTATGGTTGGTGGTCATGAGGGTCAGCCAGGGTCTATTTCTGCAGTCTTCACTCCAAATCAGGACCACTAGCACATCTGCAAGGATATCATATTCTCCTTTTCCAGAGAACATTTACGACAGAGATGCTAGCATAAAATCAACCTTTTAAAGGATGGCAGTATACTCTTAAAGCTTTGTTACAAAACACTGGGCAATAATCTGAACTACAAAGATGCACAGTAGCAATCAGAATCTCCTAACACCGCCAATTTAAACTTTATTACCACTATTTTAAGCACCTTGCTAAACAAGGGGGGGGGGGGCGTGTAATTCTGCATCCCTCCCAACCACGTAGCAGTAAAAGTGATGCTATAACATTCTAATCCTAATAACATAATACATCCTGAATGTTTTATTGAAAGGATGAGAGACATATCCTATATGTCCACCCATTTGTCAAATACGTAGCAAATAGCCCTCACAGGAGAGAAAGGTTTGATCAATTTCAGTCACAAACAATGGATGTTTGTTTATGTTTGAATAGGGATACAGTAACTTACAAGACAAAGGAATTTAATGGAGTTCCATTCCATTGGAGCAAAAGAAATATTTTCTAAACAAATAAATTACCTTCTCTTTTTCTTCTTTCCTTTCCCATTGCTTCGTGTACTTCCTCTGCTGTCTGACTCACTCCCTGTGCTGCACAGACTGTCCTGACGGTCAGAGCGTTCTAACGTAGTGTCCCCTCCTGACTCTGCTGGAAGTAGCTGTACATTAGGGCTGGGTGACTGCATCACTCTTACAGCAGCTATGTACTTTTTCTTATCATATTCACTGGCTTCATCTATTGCACCTTTAGGGAAAATGTCATATAATAGACAAGAAGGGAAATGTTTCCACACAATGCAATATGGGAATGGGTCAAAGGTGAAGTGTACCACGCTTACAGTGTCCCAGTAGAGGTGTTGCATGCTGAGCAGGCAGAGCTAAACACTTAACCCGTTGTCATGGTACACTTGACCTTGTGACCCAACAGCAAGTACCGCATTTCCCAAATCGTCTATTATATCAATGTCTTAAATTACAGTCACCACAATATCTACATGACTTCCTTATGACTACAAGAGTAATACTTAATAATGAACACATCCTTGTGACTACAAGAGTAATAATTAATACTGAACACTTCCTTGTGACTACAAGAGTAAGCATTAATAATGAACACTTCATTGTGACTACAAGAGTAATAATTAATAATGAACACTTACTTGCAAATACCAGAATTGCAATCAAGAGTAATGTATCTTTCAGTCATAAAAGAAATGTAGATTACATTTCAATCTCATAAACTCTAAGTGGATTCTGGGAAATTATATCTATGATTATACAGTATGTAGTTTTGTGGGGTAGCAGGGAAGATTTATGATAACCTTTGTTCTTTTATGTTCTCTATTTTCTTACACATTTCACTATACCTTGCACCACAGTGACTATTCTTCCATAAACATGGAACTTCAGGCCACTTTACACTTCTAGCAAAATGCCTGTCTACTACATCTTCTCATGATGCCCATTTTTTTACCTCAACATTTATTACTTTCCCCACTTTTTTACATTTTATGCTTATTATCAATTTCCATTCAAGTTCAACACCACCATACAGTAGAAGCCCTATAAACAACACATCTAGACTGAATTCACAATTTACTTTAGCTCCCTTTACAGGCAAAATACAGTCACCCCAGTTTGAATTAGTATACACTGGAATCCCAATCAAAATTGGGTGACAATATTTTTGCCATTGAATTGTTAAATTCAAGCATTTTGAACATCATAAAAATACTTTCAATGGAAATAAATTATATCTGTTAGACTAAGCTGATATTTTGAGATTCATTTGAGGTATCGTTGCATTCCCTTCAGTCCAAAATACTTACTCATGAGTTTAGAGTTGTCTTTGGGTCCGTTTGTAGGATTACTGACATCATAAAGGCTTGATAGGAGCTTCTCTCTGTCTTCTGGGCTATCAATCTTCATTTGATCTGCCAAAGTTACATATTCACAAAAAAATTTTATTACCAAGATACAGAAATACAGAAAAATCTGCCATCAAGAAAGAGGGGGTAAACCTTGAGGGAATTCAAATTAGGGTGAAAACTAAAAGAGCGTTCATTCATAAAACAGACTTTTTGTAAGTACCTGCCTTAACATTTGTAGACAAAGCTTACCTACTGATGAAGCAAGGTATAAATTACAGAATAAACTTAACTGGTTGTATAGCACAGCATTCGGCTACACAAACTGTTCAAAGTGCTACGCAAATGCAAATATGTGTAGCACTCTTTTGGGACTGTGGTGAGCAGGGAGCACCTAGGCTAGTCCATGACAATGCATGAGGCAACAAGTTTTCAGCCACTTGGACATTATAAATTGAGCGTTGTTCTGAAAAATGCTCTTGGCTGAGGTGTTTATGTGTTAAACAAATGTCCCTGTTATTTTCAAAACAACACTTCCTCTGTTTAAAAAATGACCACAATGTTAAATTAAACTGTACACATCACTATTTGTACAATAAATCAGCCTAGCCAGTCCCTTAATTGCTATGATACCTATTTTGTGCATAACCTTATCCTTTTTGCTAATATTATGATTAAGAAATCAAGATATCTCAACAAAGCAAGGAAAGACTTCAACACAGAGGCAAGGATCAAAGTAACATGGAATTATTTCTTACCTAGAAGGGACATGTCAATATTCTTGAGCTTTGCACCAGTGATATGATGACCTGAATTTGAAGATGAATTAAAAATATAAAAAGTACTTTGACAATAGTATATACATACTGTACTTCTTACCCTTTCTTCATGACTTCTGACATTAAACATTAAATTTTAGGTTTTATGAATCTATTTTTTCAGTTGAAGTTCTGTGTTGGCAGAGTATATGCTAAAATTCAAGTCATACTTAATGGTAAATAAAGCAGTGTAATTTTTTATTTTTATGGTTATAATTACTTTGAAGGGCTTGTACATATGCCACTGACATAAAACCTACATACTATCTTTAAGTTACTTCAAATCCTCGTATAAAGCTGGGGAGGAATATAGCAACAGGACATTGTTGATTTATGGTTAACATTTCCATTGTTGTTATACTTACTGTCATCAATGTTTAAATGAATAAAACAGACAACAACATGTATCACAACTTTACAAACTACAATTAAATTATAAAAAATTTTAAAGGTAAACACACGCATCAATGAGTATTGTCTCAAGTCTCGAATCAACTTACTATAAAAGTTTTTTGCGTAGTTGCCCAGTCTGATAGACTGTAACCAGACCACCACATCGTCTTGTGTCCAATCTTCTATGCGCTTACCCAACTGGGATTGGTGACCCTCTGAAAAGCCGGTGGGAGGTCGTAAAAAGTCTGGTCAAGAAAGCAAATATACCTTTATTACAACAATTTTCTGCTTTTGGAATTGTATTAAACTTCAATGACTTTATAAAATTTAACTTTCTACAATGTACTGCATTTTGGTGGTTTCCACACTGTTGAGGTTGCTGCCTACTTGTGTAACAAGACTTTCTCAACTCGGCCTCCTTTCCACACAAAATAAAAACTAACATACTGTTGCACGATTATGCTGCACAATGGAAAATAAAACCGATGAAAACTTTAAAATAATGACAAGAACCGAGCAACCAACATGTGGTCCTACCCTCGTTGTAACTACCACCTAACTGGTCCTCACAAAACCTCTTCTTAACTCTTCTACTCAGGAGAAAGGGTAGACACTGTCTATTTTGAAAACTACTCACATAACATTTGGATAATTGAAACCAAGTTTTATTTTTAACATACAAGTGTTCATCAACAAAATTTCAGAATGATTTCACCTGACACACGG
The DNA here is from genome assembly GCA_029531755.1 of Holothuria leucospilota. Classification (NCBI taxonomy): domain Eukaryota; kingdom Metazoa; phylum Echinodermata; class Holothuroidea; order Aspidochirotida; family Holothuriidae; genus Holothuria; species Holothuria leucospilota. The sequence continues at coordinate 23,813,777 of CM055964.1, read as the reverse complement.
CACATCAGTCTGATTTCTGATTTTACAAAGCTGTAAGTATCAGACAAAGATCAACTGCCAGATGACTTTATCCAGTTCTCTCACCTTCACTGGTATCAGAGCTTGGCAGAACCACCCTGAGATTCTTCTTATGATGTTGTTCATCTTTTATTTCTTCCTGACTACCCCAGTCTGATCCTGAATCATCTTCTAAACCTGGCAACGACAGGTCCACATCATCATCCTGTTGACATCAAACACACAAGGGTGAGCTTAAGTCATATTTCCTTTGGAGATATATATTATGACAGTTATAGCTTTCCTCGGTTTTGACATTTGTCAGGTCTAGTTCAATGTATAAATGACATGAAGTTCAGCCACTAGTTAGAACTGTTTTATTGAATGGCATACTTACAACATTATCACTCACAAGTACAACCTCATCATATAGCAGTTAAAGTGAGGGTGCATAAGGATATCATACAGTGTTCTGGCATTATGTCCAAACCTAAGGCTGCAACTACCCCAGCAAAAATGCAGGGACTGCAGCCATACTTTGTTTGCTATGCACAATAATAGAATTTATTTAAACCTGCTATAGACCTTATGCATATGATGTCACAGAATAGAAAGGGCGCCCTCCAATGGAGGCATGCTCGCATTATTGCAACTTAAACCAACAAATGCAGACAGTTAATTCATGTACTGGTCCAGCACGCATGTAGTCTCTATGAACGCATGCGAAGAATATGTTGTACGTGCAGTGTGCTTCATTATTGTTTCACCCCCAAAATGACAACAAGTGATGTCAGTGTATAGGGTCTATTGCAATACATACTGTATAGCAACAAAGCATCTGAGACTCATGCCATTTGGTTGAGGGGGCTGCACCTTTGTTATTTTGACATAAGAGTCTGAACTATTTTATATAATGCACAAAGTGTGTGGCCTTGACTGTCCAGAAAGAAGTCAAGCCTTTCTGTGATCTTACAACCACATATACTTTCCTTTACATTTACAATGTCTATCATAAATTTTTACTTTGAAGGCAAATGCACTTATCCCCCCCCCCCCCCATTTTTAAACTTAAATGTTAGCCAAGTATGCTTAGTCAGTAACTGGTCCTTTCCAAATGACACATTTTTTGTTAACTGCATTGCTTACTTTACCTGTGAGGTGAATTTTTTCTGAAACACCATGAAAGATATTTGTGAGTATTTCAAGTAAATGTGTAGTATTAAAGACAAGAACCAAATACCCAAGTAAAGGGAAACAATCACCATTGAAATGTAGGTCTGCATACTCCAACTTAAAAATCAACCCAAAGCAAGTACACTAAACTGTAATAATTATAAAAGAAGGTACTCACTGCCTGGGCATTGAGGAGGTCATTGACTGACAGTAAAAACTTCTTTCTCAATTCTGCATCATCCACCTCCAGCTCAACTGAAATTTGCCAAAAGGAAAAGAAGCATTTACATAATTAAAAACTTGAAACATGACAGACTGGTTCACTTTTATATGGATTACAGTGACCATTGTATCTTCAGTTCACACTCTTTATTTGTCTTAACAGAGACTTGCACAAAACTATACCTGCAGGACAGTCTCAGGGCAATAAACTGGTGTTATAAGTTTATTGATATTTCTACCATAAAACCAAAGAAGCTCTAAGGGTAGCACTTACAGTATACACAAACTGCAACACATTTTTGCAATTGTGTAGCAGCAGTCAACAATTTACACAGCAACATGAAGTAATGATGTAGGGTTAAATTATTTTCTGTATAGTGTCTCTGTGTCGTTATGAAAATTTCCATCTGTTCACATTTCTTGGCTGGACAGAAGGAGAGACAACAAACTAAACTTGCAGTAACTGTAAGGTCAAAACTGCACATCAATTTCAATTTGTCAAAATAAATTTCTGTGGTTTATCTACTATGAATCAGAGACACTACTTGTATATACTTTGTTGAATATTCCACAGTGATGTTAGCAACTATTGTGCTGAATTCATCCTGTCTTACTAACTTTATTAAACAAAAAGATACAGTACCACACTTGTTTCAAACATGACGGTCACAACCATCCAACTTGGGTCATGCATATGCAGTAGTTTACAATAAAGTGTGTAAGATTTAAAATGTTTCATCTCAAATTACAGTATTACATCAACTTTTGACTTACTCAAGTCTCCTTCTGTAACCTGTAACAGGTAGTCACCATCTATATCACAGCCTGTCAAGAAAATGATTAACTTTGTAATAAGTGGCACTCATCACAAAATTGCAATGTTCAGGATGAGGTTCATAAGAAACACTCAACATTTGAGGTTTACAGATGGCTACGATACTTCTCCTTTTTCTTGTAGACACTTGATATGGGATAACTTATATCATGTCAATTGTACTGTATGGCAGTCAGTATCATATACAGTACTGTGTACAGTGCAGCACCATCATTTCAGAAGAAGTAAACAGTACAGTAATTTTTCAAACTTTTTATGCTGGATCAACTTTATACAGTAACAGCAACATTCTGCGTATACTACCAATCTACAACGACACTATTGAATTGACAGAAAATGATACTGCACCCCCATATCAACAGAAAACTTCAAAATTCTTGTGACTGGAAACTGTCACTTTAAATTCTTAAATAAAAACATAAACATTATATTCAAATATAACAGCATAAACCACACAAGAGAAAAAGTTTTATTCAACTCTTTTACAGATATGCAAAATGCAAGGATACAAAATACTACCTAAACTTTGATATTACACACTGTAACCCACTTGCCTTGCTAATATGATGCTAACTTACCATCAAATAACTCCACAAAATAACCAAGGTCTTTGTCTCTGAGCCAGTCCAAGACTTCATTTTCTGCCCATTCCTCAGGTGGCTTCAATTCGTAAGCTTTCTTTCTCACCGGTTCTTTCACCTGAATATCTTTTGAGTGATTAGTTGTTGAACTGGTCAATGAGACTTTACCCTCAGATTCCCTTCGTCTCTGAAGAGCTTCCAGGTCAGATGCTAATTGCCCAAGGACCTGAAACCCTGGTGCAAGATTTTGAGATTTAGTCTTTCCATTTGACAAATCCTGTTTATTTATCTTATGTTCCTGAACATTTGTCACATTGGTTTCCTCCTTGTCCTGCTTGAAAGAAATGTTTCCTGACACATCTGAACTCGATATGCTACCCGTATCTATTTTTTTGGACTTTGATGATTTTCTTCCAAATGGCAGTCGCGAACCTTTACTTGACTTTTTTTCCGTAAATGATGCTGGAGAGTTTGAAGCAGATGACAGATCTTTCTCTCCTCCTGTTTTCTTCTTCTTCTTGAAGCCAAACATCTTGTTGCATTTCTTTCTGCATCTTTTGTTCCTCACATTAAGCCTTGTGAAGTATCTATCGATTAAACATAAAACAGGACCATCAGCTCAATGATGCAATTGTCATACACTGTATGAGTACTTGCTGATAAACTTCAAAGTTCAAATGCCTACTTTTTGTAAAGAGTGTTTTGCTGCAAAAATTAAATTTTCCAGAACTACAATACAGCATCAACAGGAAAAACTCATTTACTGCAAGAAGAATAAAAGCTAAGAAGTACCAAATTTTCAACTGCATGTCAAGTATACTGTAGCACATACAGTACCTACAATATGAAGTACTGTGAAAATGTAATCGACTAGTGGTCTTATGAATGTCACAAAAGTGAATAAATATAAAAGTACATGCTACAGTATCCATGGAGGTTGAGATACACATGAATCTTCAGAAAATTGATAATGATGTACTGCTACATACAGTATGTCATGGTAAAAAATTTCACTCGTTTACAACATTTTCCTGTGCTGCACAGTCAATTACAACTACACAATTCAAGAACTAAAATAACAAATATGCAGGCCTGTGTAACATCTCAACAAACAGACTGTTCAGTAGCTGCATGTGACACATTGCTGTGTATTTCCTCTGTTGTGTCAGGAATGCAGCATGCCATGCAGGGAGAGAGATGGGGTGGGAAAGGTAAGATTGGCCTTCTTTTTTCATTTTCACACAAGAAGGAGGGGGAGTTAATGAAATGAGAGGGCCAGGCATTTCATACTAGCAGTATTATCTCTTTGCAGACGGAACTGAAGAACAGTACATGATAAAACATCTGCAGCTTGGAAATTACAGTAGACCTACAGGGGTAAGGGGAGGTAGCAAAAGAGAGTAATAGATGCCCCCCTCAAAAAAGTAATGTGTATATATACTGTACTGTAGATAGAATGAGTGAACAAACCAAAGTAACTGAAAGGGAGCCAAGGATTTCAGTACAATTTGAGTAGCAAGATGAAAAGATGAGAAGCTTACAAGGGATAAAATATTTGTGGTGTACAAATGAGAGAAAGACAGAAGATGAGATCACAAAGAGTAGGAGTAAAAGCAAGGACTAGGTACAGTGCTTCCTTCTTAAAGAGTTTTTATTGACTTCATTTCATTTGTACATCTATAATATCAAGATGAACCGAGGAATAGTATTTCTTGACACACTAAATATGTGATAGACAACAACTTGGAAATCGTAATCATGAAGTGAAGCATTCCAAGAAATCCAAGAGGTTTATCTAGTAGGACCCTCCCCCAAAATATTAACAAAGAAGGAATGTACTTTAGTTGTAAAATTTTACTAAAGATCCTTACACCAATCCACTACCCCACTGACCGACTGACCGGCCGACCCAACCCACCAACAAACCCACTCACCTTCAACCTTCCTACTGTACCCAACCACACACTTACTTTACCCTCTTACCAATCCAACCACATGCCCACTGAGAAAACATGGAAAGGATTATGTCCACATCACAGGTAATAATCTTGACAACTTATATTTTTTGAATTAGAAATGAAGAAAAGTTGTGACGAAAAGAGTGAATGTCATACTTTGTGGTTTAGGTATCTGGCAGAGAATTCCATGTAATCATGGCACAAAAAACTATTTTTTGGAAAAGGAATTGCCAGATTTCCTGGACAGAGATGACTTGGCATGTGTTGTAGCTATATATGCACTACAGAGTTTGAATAAGTGAGAGAAACCTGACCTGTTTTAAAAGAGAATTTGGTACTGAGTGAGTGGCATTGTGCTGCAGTCTTTTTCAACCTTTAGTAACTGGACGCCCACTTTTTTGATGAAATTATCTGACGATTACTGTACCTTTCAGAATGAAGGTTCCACTTTCATAAATTTGCAACCACACAAGTTTCAACACTCAGCAATGTATACTACTAAAATTACAGCTGGGCAATTCCACGCAAAAGTGGACATGACCACCAAATTTTAAAAATTTTCCAGTATCAGTAAACTTGGTATCAGACTGAAGCTAAAAGTTTGAATTTTCCAATCAAAATAATTATTCCTGAAAAAAAAGCAAAATTCACTCTTTTTTATGCATTATTAATTAGCAGAAATCAAAGTGTCAATATTTTCACAAAATATGGCATAATAAAAAGCTTTCTGGCAACAACTGCAATGAGATTTTTGTTTTAATTCATACTCTGTCATGGAGTTATTTTCATATATTTACCACATATGAAATCAAATTATGATTTCAGCAATGTCTTCCACACTAACGAGCAACTAATTAAAGTTGTCTCATTATGTCACGGCGTTACCCTAAATATGACAATTTTTAATTTTGTGTAAGATACACAAATTGGAGTGGAATATTTTTTATAATGCAAATCACACCCACCCAGGCCTACAACTTCCATGCACTAAAGTTATAATATCTCTCATTGTTAATTAATTAAACCAATTAGAAATACGTCACGGCGTTACTTTTTTGGTAACGCCGTGACCGGCATTTATTTACTGTATGGTGACTAACAGTTACAGTCACTGTGGTTGCTGGTACTTAAGTAACAGCATCCTACTGTATGATAATGATTTTTTGTCAACTTTCTGGGCCCCTTCTATGATGGTACAAGCAGGAAATGCAACACTGGACTCTTTCTTTTGTTATGGGAATATGCCTATTATGCTCAGAAGCTATGATGGTCTGCTACTGTAGATTGTTTCAGTTAGCTCGAATGTGACTAGCAATAGTGTTTCCTGTTTATATAGCATAAAGCCAATCCGTGGTACAGTCCCTGTACACTGTTGAGCATGAGAAGTTTCTACATAAAGAACTTGGATGGAAGAAAATCTGCAATTTGCATAGCAGCAGGACAATCAATCACACATGTATACAGTACAGTACAGTACAGTATACACCACCATTACAATCCAAAATGGTCAAGCAGTCTAATGCAGAGAAGCAGCATAAATACAGAGAAAGACTAAATTAGTATGCAATTATTTCTTAAACTATCTAAATTACTCATATCTAGATGAATTACAAACATTCTGACTATCAACATCACTATTTCCCATGAGCTTATTAACTTAATTTTTTTAACATGCGTTTCCCATATAGTAAGGCTTTGGTCACGGCGTTACCGTCACGGCGTTACCACACTTTTTTTTTATATCTTATCATATCTTCCATAATCATAATTTTTTATTTTATATTTCACTATACTTTTGGAGATAACAGTCTACAAAATGTATTTAATGTGAAGAAACTGTAAAAAGTGCTTTAACTTCACAGGGTTTTAACAGTTTGCGAGTGGCCAGAAAATGCATGTCCTTTTCAGCGTCACGGCGTTACCACAATCATTAATATTCATATTTTCATACTTAGTGCACTTTTTGAAGAAAAATAATTTTCCAGATTAACTTTGTGATAGTAGTAGTAGAATTGTAATAAAAATTTGTTCCCAGCATTAAAGGTCTCCCTGTTATTTACACTTGAAATGTGAATTTTGCTTCCAAAGCGTCACGGCGTTACCATGGAATTGCCCAGCTGTGTCAGATGAGGTAAACTACATTAAAAGGGGATGATACTGTAGAAATGAAGACTTATCCATTTTTTTTTTGGAACCACTTCACAATCAATCAGATGCTGCTCCACATCCCACCACTTGGCCGAAGCCCACCACTGGGACGAAGCCCACCAATGGGCCACAGCCCACTGGTTGAGAAACACTTACCGACTGCACAAATGTACATGGTAAAATCATAATATGAATTTGATACAAGTAGCTAATACAGTACCTGCATTCTGTTATTCCCTATAGGACAAGTACATGTGCCCATGTGCCTGTCATAGATGATTAAAAACTTTTGAAAGGAATTTGGGAAGTGGCATAATTTATGCAGGATAATGAGCCTTGAGTATCCATATTTCGACTTTAGCTATGTGCACCAAATGTGTACAGATGATATGTTTAGCACTGAAACTGGAACAAAATGCAGCTTGAAGTCATTGTCTTCCAGTACAATTTGTATGCAGATATGTGTAAGCATCACGGTACATGGCAAGCACATCGTACAGTACTGTACCTTGTAGGTAATTCAATTCAATTCAAATTTAATTCACAACTGATTTCAAAAGAGTAGGCAACTGTACATAAACAACACTGATGTACACAACAAAATAGCAAGAAATCATATGAGGGACACCAGAAAAACAAAACTGTTAACTAGGCTAGTGCCCTTTGAGGCACCTGAACTGTGCTACACTAGAAGTTACGGAAACAATTAAATGCATTATTGCTAGCATTTGGAGAGCTTTTAATTCTGCAAGTCTGTGAGCATCAATACTGATATGTTGGGTGGAAACTTAAAGAAATGTGTGTGTTTGGGGAATTATAAAGTTTTATGAAGAAAGTTTGAAGTGTATTTTAGCCCTGTTTCTAGTTTTCAGATAATCAGTGGTGGTAATCTGTTGAATGACAGAATTTTAGCAATGAGGATTATTTACCGATTGTGCAATAATCGGCCCTTGATGACAATTATCTAACAGATGATCAGTCAAACACTACTAAGGACTAGGCTACGTTTGCTCTGCGAATTGTATGAACAGGTATCTGACTAGGCCCAGGTATGTGTATTTGAAAAGTTAGAACTGTAGTTGTACAAAAACCTGAAAGAAGGCTGGAACTACCCCTTAAACTAGCTGTACATGTTGGATGACTTAAAACTGCCCTGTGAAAGGCTGAATTACTTAGGCTAGGCCTACAGGCTACAGTATGTGAATAGTTGGTACAACTATACCTTGAATATCCATATCCCACCCAATGGTCCGTGACTGCTATGAATACAGTCATGAAAACCCTCACCACTAGGCACCAATGGCCCCAGTATATAGAAAGCAATTCAGTCCATGATAAATGTTTTTCAGATAAATCAAATGTGTATGCTTGTATGTCACAGCCATTACCCCAAAATCATGGGGGACATGAAAGCAGTCTATTTTCTAGAAAATACTAAACATTGAAAATTCAATTTGTATATCATAAGATAGTCATGTTGGTAAGGTATAATAAAATACCTGATACACTGTTTTGTTGTAGTCCATGTCTTTAAAATTAAGCATTGTATTGGCAAAGTCAGTAAAAACCTCATTGGACCCCTAGTTTTTGGAAATACCCACATACACAATCATATCTGCAAACTCATGGTTCGTGCATAGCTTGCTCTCAATTGTATTTTTAAAGATATTCTCCTCATATGCTACAGTGTTCATGTTGAATTTTCATTGAACAGCTTTGTATCTTGCATATCGCTATACTTGCACATGCTAACAGCAAGCATGTGAGCAAGTGCAGCTCTTCCCTCTATGCACAGCCATGAATATGCGGTCTACGTACCTGCACGTACAGTGGTACACACAAATATTTGTTTACGACGTGAACCCTACGCCATCCATTCATAGTGCCAATGTGTACAGTTTAACTGCCTTCTGCAGAAGCAGCCTGTTATGCTCAGCCTCAAACTCACCTTTTTTGGTACTACTACCTACAGAGCCAGCCGTACTATTGAAATTCAGTTGCAAAAAATCAGTTTTGCTGAAAGTATCTAACCAGGGACACAAACTCAGCAACCTTGAGAGGATATAATTCTACTACACCATAAAGAAGTAGGAAAAAACTCAGAAAATGATAAACTTTGTGATTACTTTATTCTCTTTCACCATTGTTACAGTATTTAACAAAAATGCAAAAGAATGGTCTTCTGGTCTTCTGGGAAAATGATCAATACTGTAGTAATAAGGGATAATTTTTCCTCATGCAACATTTTTTAGGAATCGGGTAGTAAATTTAGAACCAGGAAACAGAACATTGGATGGGCACCCAGGTACACAGGTTACCCATGGAAACAATACTATGAACATTTGACTGTGAATTCTCCATTCAGCTGTGAACAGGCCTTTTTGCTAAACTTGCCACGACCATCATTAGTACACAGACTACTGTATTTGTTGCACTGCTAAACATTATGTTCATACTTGTGGCCTTCAACCATGAAAGTCTGAGGTAGTACTTCCATGCTTCGACTTCGTACGGTGTATACTGCCTCCCGCATAAACTGGGTGTGTACATCGCTTGCTTGTTCATGCCACAATGAAAACTATGTGCAAGAATAGTTTGCCTACTTTATAGATCATTTGCAACACTCATCTTGCCCAATTTTTAGCGCCAGGCAAACCACCATTTTACCCTTTTTGGTGCACTTTGAGTAGTTTCGGGTTGCTTAGCGTCTGAGTGCTCGTCTTATTTCCAGGTACCCTGTCGGAATATTTCACAAGTACAAACAAGCCTTGCATCACCAAAACCCATTGGCTTGCTTGTACTGTTAATCCTTCATCTTTTGGTGCATCTTCCTATGAGGTCTTGGGTTATTGCAAGCCCTGGCGTGAGATCCATAGACTTCATTATGTATCATATTGTAGAGTCCCCCAAGCAAGAAGCAGGAAAACACAACTAGACACAGTGTATGCTTGTGCTCTACTGGCTGTATTCCCTATAATCAATACTTATTCTCATTTCATTGGCTTCAAGCCTTCTTAGCATTACAGTAGGATTAACATTCTTCGAGAGTACATGCCATACTATTCACAGAACCCTACATCACCCCCCCAATTTTAGATTCCTTACTCACCCCCTCCCCTCTTTCCCTTGCTCAAAATTATTATTATATTAACAAAGTGATGATTTAGTACAAATGACATTAATCTACACAGCAATAACTTTTAACTGTTCAACATGGGCAACTCTTTTATCTGCCCCGGCTTGAATGACAAAGTTTACAGGTGACACTTGCGAAATTACGTCATATGGTCCTCGCCATTTCTCAAAAGCCCATACTACTGCTAGACACTCCAGCTCCACTGTCAGCATATGCAAGGGTCGCCACCTGATCTATAATAACTTCAAAGTATGCTCCATCCAGTTTACATTCACTTTCTGATTTTGAAAGCACATCGTGCAAATCAACTCTTTTGAAATCCTCCTGGTGCAATGGATCAGATAGTCTGACAAAGTTGACGGTCTCATGATTATCTGTGGTGTTAGGGCAATTGTAGCTGAAGTGTCCCAGTTGTTGACAGGTATAACACCTAACCGTGGACATGTCAGATTGCGAAGCGGACCTTCTCTGACGTGGCGCATTGTTACCTTGGCTAGACTGTGATGCACCATTTGTCTGATATAGCACAGTTTCAGTGCGCCTTCGGCAAGCTGCCTTGGCTAGCATAATATCATCTGCTGCTTTACTTAAGTCATCTATGGTGTCCCACTTTTGTTCTAGCAACTTGAGCCTCAAACTGTCATCATTTAAGGACGAAATCAACTGATCTGCAATGAGCTTGTCCATTATTACCACAAATTCAGGGTTACACAACAAACCATCTGGAGGATTCATCCATCTTCTTAGATATAGATGTAACCGGTTGGCATACTGAGTGAAAGTTTCAGAAGTTAACTTACTCGAGGTACGGAATTTTTGACGATAAGTATCCGGTGTGAGTTTATAAGCAGCTAAAATGGCTCCCTTTACAACTTTATAGTCAGCTTTTTGCCCTTCTGTCAGCAAATGGAATGCCTTTTGGGCTTTGCCCGTTAAAAGAGGCTCTAGAACATAAGTTCTTTGGGCATCAGGGATTCCATGATGCTTGCATTGTCGTTCAAAAGTAGTCAGATAGCACTCCACATCGTCATCATTACTAAGTGGATGCAAATGTTTTAGCTTGTTAACTGGAAGCTGCTTACTTTGTGCACCAACTTGAGGATCTTGTAAAGTAGGAAGCATTTGCAGGGCTGCAATTCTCTCTTCCTTCGTTGTCAAAATTGTAATGTCCAGACCGTTTTCCTCACACAAGTTTTTTATATGCCCGGCCAACATAAATTTGAGATAGGGGTACCTCTCTGTCTGTTCTGCCTTGCCACTATCCATAACTAGACCTACAACTAGAACGACAAGAAGAAACCGAGTCCTTTCCATTTAGGCTAGCTCACCTCTGTTCTTGTAGCTCTGGACAGCCACGTATCACCTTCCATGCAGCTTTGGACAGCCACCTTTCACAGTCTCTGCAGCTCTGGACAGCCACAGAACTCTGGACTTAAAACTTTATTTTCAATCCTGCCGACTACGCCAGTGTAGAGTCCCCCAAGCAAGAAGCAGGAAAACACAACTAGACACAGTGTATGCTTGTGCTCTACTGGCTGTATTCCCTATAATCAATACTTTCTCATTTCATTGGCTTCAAGCCTTCTTAGCATTACAGTAGGATTAACATTCTTCGAGAGTACATGCCATACTATTCACAGAACCCTACAATATTATTTGATTCTACAACTCTGGCAGCTCTATGCTGCGCTTTCTTCGTGCATTTTTAATGTTCTCCACTAATTTGTCTGGGTGCTCCCAAGGTTAATAGTGATCACAGACTATAAAGAGAGGGGGTGCACCATGCTCTCTTTGAAAATGTTTGCTAATAGATAATAATTTTAATTATGGCCTTCTTTGATGACTATGTACAGTACATTTCTGATTACATTACTCAATGTTCTCAATTATATTATATCTGCTTGCTCTGTTTTAAGGTTTTGAATTGATATTTTCTGTCCAGGTGGATCAACTTTTGGTCTGAATGGTACGTTTTTTGTCAGTCCAGGTGCTGAACCCCCTCTGCAAATTTTGTCTGGGTACAGCACCCTAACAAAACAGCTGGTGGAGAACACTGACTGCAATGCCCCGATATGAGAGTCACAAAGCTTTGTAAAGCTACAGTTACTTTGTCATCTGGCTTCATGGTTTAAGGCCTAGTCCTAATAGTGGGACATACTAAAACGAATGCCAGCGAATGCCCGTACTACACCGTTAAATTACGACGAATGCCAGCGAATGCCAATTCACTTGCACTAAAGTGGCGAATGCCAATAGACGTAGTGGTAAAAGCAACTACGGAAGCCTATAAAGAGCATAAGGCCTTTTAGAAAGTCTTGTTTAACATGCTCGTACGCCTTTTCTTTTTGCCGGTTTGTACAAACTGGCCTCAACTAGTACAAAGTAGGTAGTTTTAACATTTCAAGTTCACATTTATGGTATTGCGTTTTAATTGCCCAAAAATTACAAGATGCTGTACAGCAGTTCAGTGCAGTCCACAAGTAAGTCATGGTGTATATCTAGGGTGTATTAAGGTTTCTGAGCGAGCGCCATCTTTTTGGAATCTGCTGCACGTAGCGGACCACTAATTTTATAAATGTTCTTGAGCTTGTAAAGGTTACATGTACAAATGAAGTCCCCTAGAAAATTTATGTGAGGTTGTTTCTGACTGTGTTACTTATAAAATATGATCAATGTTTCATATGGCCTTATAGGCAATGGGTTGAAATACAGAATGTGCAAAATTGAAGGGAATTTGACCAATTTAGTGCCATTTTTGGATGGTATTACTCCACTGTGTGAAATGCCGAAATGCTGAAATGCCGTCTCTGAGTAAGGATCAGGGCTGGAAACACGTAGCCTACATATTATTCAATCACTTCTAGCTGAAAATTTCAATGGTTATGGTATGTAAATTTGATAATGCTATAAAAGCACACATTGTGAGCTTTAACTAGAGGGGTGGCTTGTCTCGTTTGAAAACTTCTACAAGGAACTACGGGGTGGGGAAGTAGGCTGATTTAGTGTATAAGTCAATGGGGCAAATAATTAGTGACGCGCTACCTGTAAGGTCTGCTTCGCAACTACATTTATGGACACTTTAATATTGAACGCAGTACCGTTCTCAAAATAACCATTTTCAATTTATTTTCTAATATTTATAAGAAAGTACCTTATAGGAACAATATTCCAAGAACCGCACACTCTCTGTAATGACAAGAAAGTGTCAGGGTTAGGGAATATATGAGATGCAGGAAGCTAATCTGGGACATCTCATACTTCAGTGCGTTCTTTTATTTTGTAATTTGCTTTGCTTTTGGTGCATAGCTAAGGATTTCTCAGGAATAATGGAGGACGCACTTAATAATAATTGCAAACGTAGACTTACCAGGGACAGGGGGTGCACTGACTTGTAGCAGAGAGCTGTAACTCACCACCAGTCCTTTGATCTTATTCAAGACTACCAGACTTACGTACAGTAATTGTAGTGTATATCTAGCTTTGTGGAATGTAACTATTGAAGAAACTGGGGTGATTTCGGGTCTTTATTAAAGAAACTGTCCTCTTTCTGACACTTTTTCCTCTTTCTTTTGCTCATGTTTCTTTTATTTTGCCGACTGGTCAGGGGCGTATCCAGCAGTTTTAAATAGAGGGGGCGCAAGGTTTGATTGATCGCTGTCCTGAGTTAGGGGTATGAGGGGAGGAGAGTACCCTCCCTTTTGGAAAATTTTTGCTTTTGGAAGAGGGCTGAGACGAAAATTTGTGATATACTTGACACATTTCCAAACATTTTCTCTTTTTGCCTCAACTTTTTTCTCGCATGACGGCCAATAGGATGGGCGCGCGCCTGTATGCGCCACTGCTGGTGCAGAATTTGCCGACTCAACGACAGATTACTACATTACCATAAACGATGAACTCCTTTTAGTGAACAATGAGACTGAAAAAAAAAACCCATGTAGCTTTTCTTTCTCTCCCCCCTTTTTTTCTCATTCTTCTTCTCTCTAACTTCCTTCGTTTGCACTTCCCTCTTTCCTTCATTTTGCCGACTAGTGCAGGATTTTGCCGACTGCGTGGATGAATGGGGGGGGGGTATCACACCCCCTCTAGAAACGGCCATGAGTGTAAAGCAAAAATGATCCAGGCTGACCCCTAATGGGTAGTATCCAGTAAAAGAAATCATGGAAGACAATGTATAATATCATAGAATTTCGAAAATGGAGAAAAAAGTACACAAAAGAATCATCTTTAAGGGTTGCACCGTTGAGCAAGACAATCACATTGTATCCTTTTATGTTAGTCAGGACTCTAACTGAGGGAGGTGCCACATGTAGAAGGACAAATTCTCATGTGATTTTTCTAGACCACTTTTTCATGAGGAACAAGAAAATAAGAGGTAAAAAGGCTGAACCTTGCATCGTTATTACATTAAGCTAAGGCTTACGTAAAGGTAAGGTAAAGGTAAAGCTAAAGGTACGTACGTGGGCTGCTAGGATTTGGTTAGTTATAGGGGTGGGGCACAAAAAAATGACGCTTTAATACCACACAAGGTCTGCGTTAATCGCACTCTTTTTGAGCTTCCCTGAAATGGTATACAGCACGGGGATCCTTTCCTTGTCACTACACAAAGACATGTCGGGGGTGGGGGTGCAGTCGTAGGGAAGGGATTCCCCATCCACTTTGACAAATTTGTTTCAGATGTAGTATTGTTTAGCAGTAAATGGTGCTAAGGGTGATAGGACTTATGCTATCTAGACATTTGGGATGGAACTATTGAAGAAACGATAGTGACCATAAAGCGCGCATGGTGCGCCGAAAATTTTGGGTTATTACTAGAGAAATTATCATCTTGAGAGGAAAGACAGGTAAACCGTCGGGGGACTAGTCGCCGTTCACACTAGGCGGATGTACCGACAAGATCAGCAAATGTACAGACAGACCATCCCAAAATCTCAAGTGAGGGGAGAGGCGACCGCCCCCTGCCCCCTTCAGTCACGCTAGTGACTCTGAGCACTTCGCAAATATCGTATTTTTACTAATTTTGGACGAAATCCCAGCGAATAGATTCCAGCAATGGGAAATGTGACTGAGGGAGAGTATAGTTGCAAAAAGGTGATATTAGACCTAGCTGATAGATATAGCAAAGGGGGCCAAAGACAGACTGACTGACTGACTGACTGACTGACTGACTGACTGACTGACTGACTGACTGACTGACTGACTGACTGACTGACTGACTGACTGACTGACTGACTGACTTACTTACTTACTTACTTACTTAGTGCGTTTAAAACAATGCTTCTTCATTGTAGGTTTATTAACAACATACTTTTAGTGGAGTACAAAATTGTTTCGATGCAGATGCAAGTTTTGTCACAGAAATGGTATCTATGACATGCAAAAATTCAGTGCGCTTCGCGCGCATTCGTCATCGTTTGCACTCCATTTCTTGACCATTATTAAAGTATAGTACAGTTCAAACGTTTTTTTTCAAGGATACACCAAATCCATCTAGGCCACCTAAACTTAACAAATAATATCTCGAAGGGGAGGGGAGTTTGGGCAAACACGTTATCTGCCTCCTCACCCCACCCCCCCTCCTCCCCCCCCGGCAATACAGAAAGTTGTGCTCGTGTGCGAAAATTTCGATCACATTTTTCGGGCAAGTCGTTACAGCCCCCCTAAATCAAATTAGGCTCCTACGCCTATGATAGTAGACTCTGGTTGTAGAAAATCTCCATTCCAATCAATCCACCAAAATCCATGAGGCTAACTCCACTCTGAATAATTTTGAATAAAGTCGGATAGATTGTAACAAATTTAATGTGTTTTAAAACAAATTGAAATCAACCTTTAAAAAAAATTTTAACAACAATTGCACATCTTGATGGCTGCTATGAAGCCTGGCAAGTGTTCAAGTGTTATTTCCCGCGATTTGGGATGTATTCAATCTCAAATCTTCTGGGTACACTCCGCGCCAACCTATGGTGGCGCTCCCCTTAGACAGTAAACGGGAGTCCCCCCCTAAAAATAACTCCAGTCCTCCAGAGCCCCCCCCCCCCCCACTGCTACACCACTGCTGCATGGATGTTGATGTTGTAGTTGTTTCCTCTTTCTTTGAATATTTTTATTTTACTTAAATTAAAATCGGAAAAATTATAATGAGCAAATATAATGTTCTGGTGTGGGAAGGGGGATCAAGGTACAGTAGAGAAATCGCATCTGGTCTGCCTCCCCCCCAAATCAAACATCTTCCTACGCCGCAGGCCTAATTTTTTTCCCACGAGGTTATGGGCAAATCTGATTTTGAAATTTTTTTCAAATTTGTTTCTAAATCATGGTTGGGGTTATTTCTAAGGTTAGGGTTACGTGTACTGGGGTTATTTGGCCTGTTCTTTCATAATCTGGCGTCAGAATTACAAAAAAATGGTTCAAAAGCTGTCATTTTGGAATTAGGGGTGTGGCCTATTTCCAAGACGCTGATTGGTCCATTTGCATGATTTGCCCATAACCTCGTGGGAATAAAAATTGCGCCGCAAAATTATATTAAAGCCCACTGGCAAATTGACATCATCTATACCCGAATGCCAAAGCGAATGCCAATATACACGACTGCATGAATACGAATGCCAATTATATTAAAGCCCACTGGCAAAATGAAATCATCTCTACCCAAATGCCAAAGCGAATGCCAATCGGACTGCATGAATGCGAATGCCAATTAGCCTATATTAAAGTCCACTGGCAAAATGAAATCATCTCTACCCAAATGCCAAAGCGAATGCCAATCGGACTGCATAAATGCGAATGCCAATTATATTAAAGCCCACTGGCAAAATGAAATCATCTCTCCCCAAATGCCAAAGCGAATGCCAATATACACGACTGCATGAATGCGAATGCCAATTACATTAAAGGCCACTGGTGAAATGACATCATTTCTACCCGAATGCCAAAGCGAATGCCAATATACACGACTGCATGAATGCGAATGCCAATTACATTAAAGGCCACTGGCGAAATGACATCATGTCTACCCGAATGCCAAAGCGAATGCCAATATGTACGACTGCATGAATGCCAATAAGCGAATTGCAACTAGTATACACGATACCAATACGCAGATAGGCTATCAATTTAGCACTTGAAAATTAGCCTACATCATGTCCACCAGAATGCCATTACTATCTAACTCCGATGTTCTACTCTATAAACCAATAAAAATAACGAATGCTACACGAATGCCAATAAGGGAATGTCAGTATACACGAATAGGCCTACCAATGTCAAAACCTAGCATTGACAGGTGACATTGTATACGTGAGTGTCATTACCTTCTAACCAGGGAGCTGTTCAGCTACCTGTTCTAACTGCCCGATCTGGATCATACTGTGTTTACAATAACGATAAGCGAATGCCAATTTAAAGAAAGTCAGTAGTATGCGAATGCCAATGAGCGAATGTGAAGGCTAATTGGTGAAAGACATGTCTACCACCTTCCAGTAACCCCAAGTGTGCACATCGCAAATAAGCGAATGCCAATTAGAGAATGCCATATACGAATGCCAATGAGCAAATCTCAAAGCTCATTGACAAATGGTGTATCTGATGTCTACCCGAATGCCATTGCCGATGCGATCATGTTCAATGCAATGAGAGAATGCCAATGTTAGGAATGCCAATATACACGAGTGCCAACGAATACCAGTACATGTTAATGTTGATATGCCTGCTCTATGTCCGATCTTGAATGCCATCATTGCTCAAGTCCCGCTGTCGAACGTCAGTTTGACCTTACATTGAGGTAATGCATCATATTCAGAAACCTGATATGTTTGCTTCCTCGGTGTTGATCTGCTCTGCTGTGTGAATGCTCGAATGCCCAGTCTCAGAATGTCAAATATCATACCCGCGGTTTCCATCCTGCGAATGCCGTTTTCAAGTTCGCAAGTTTACATTTGTTTGTTGAATTAATTCTATTCAAGACATACAATGGAGCTAATTCTAAAGAAAGTTGCATTTTTCAGCTGTTTTCTGCTGAAATAATTTATGTAGCCTATATCTATATTCGAATGTCGACGAAAGGAACGCACCTAAATAGCGCGTCTTAATATTTTTGCTAACGTATCAGAAGTCAGATACGGCAAGAGGCAGTGAGGGTCTGAGCGTCGGCCTAAAAATAATATCTCTATGCCATGATCACCGTGATGTCTTTTCTAACCTTCCGTATATAACTGTGCGCAACACAAAGTCAATTGGCATTCGCATTTTTCTATGATAGTATATAGGCATTCGTTGGCATTCGTTTTAGCATGTCCCCTAATAGTTCATATCATTTGTCATCTAAAAATGATCACTGTTAAGGTATTTAAAATTTTTTAGTCTATCACTGGGATTTTTTACGTTGAGCATCTTCTTTCAAGTTTGAACGTCAAGGCCTGCAACGTTAATTTAACCATCACACAGACAACAGATTACCCCGTTATTTCCATAGGCCTAGGTCGTTGTTAGGTCTGACAGTATATTACCTCCAAAACCCACCGAGCAAGTAGTAGCCTACTGTGGTAATGATCCACGACTTCTTACCATGAAGTCGCATGTTCGAGTCCCAGCTGGGACATAAAAAAATGTTGTCTAGTTTCTGGGTGCAGGCTAGTTTGTTGTCTGCTATCCTTTAATCATAGATGTTAACCTGTAACTTTATCGCACAAAACTGGCATTGCCAGCTTGGTGCAATACTGCGAGATTGAAGGGATGCTGAGTTCCTGCAAGCTGGCAAGGGAGGATCATTAAAACAAACAACAACAAACACCTCCGACACTGGATGTCGTTGTAATGTTAGACTGTGTATAACTGTTAGTGTGCTCTGCTAGCCTAAGGGGACAACCATACATACCTTATCTGAGGACTAGGCCGGACCTAGCTCTAAGTCTAAAGTTAGGCATGGGCTTGGAAAAACTAAATTAACACATATCGCGGATTTACTATCCACACAGAGGGAAGGGGCCCACAGTCAAGAGTGAAAACGCCTTGGCCTAACTGTAACGTTAGTGTGTAAGGCCTAATCTTAGAGTTGCAACGTTAGTTGTTGTTATGGGAGCAGTTGACTACGCTTCACTAGCTAAAATGTAAAAATACCTTCCATCATGGCAAACCACCCAGTTTCATAACCTTTCTCATACAAAAAGGTACTCCCTCGTCGTTAGGCGTTAGACTGCAAAGGTTGAAAGAGCGGTGCAGCTGGTAATCAGCAATGTTTGGAATATTTTAAACTTGCGTCAAGTCGTTTCATTCCACGGTCGAGGAAGTAAGTATAAAAACGACTCTCCCCTCTTGCTGTGAAAGAAAACCAGCGAAGTGTTGTATTTACCATGTTTTGAAGATAAAAGCTGTAAAAATTCACTAGTCCAAAGATAGAGGGTGAGATAAAAGTAAAATGGGTGCATTTCGTGTATTATTCAAAGGACCTATCGATGTATACTACACTGATCACTTGATTTGCGAGAGCCAGGGTCTATGACTTCTGTTCTGTTCTGTTCTCCCTACGTTAGCGGAACGTCGTAGACAAAATAGGTTAATTCTGTTCTCTAAGGGTGTTTTTGGTAAGGCTCAGGGGCGGATCTAGGGTCTTCTCTGAGGAGGGGTCCAACATAAAAAGGGCACATTCATTTTTTTTAAAATTTTGGTTCCCATAAACGTCAGCGATTATACAATTTACGGCATATTGACAAAGAAAGGATAAACCAAGAGACATGCAAAAACTGGAATCAAAACCTGGAATCTAAACGGTGAAAATGCAAATTGCGCGAAGCGCGCGAAAATTTTTTGGGTAAGCCTGCAGTTATAAGAATTTGTTCTAATTTAAAGCTTATATATAACAATTGTCCGGACAGGTAGGCCCTATCGGGCATAACTTTATTGTACTTCCCTCCTCGAGTCACTAGCCGTACCTTACGACAGACACAAGTGAACGTTAACCAGGTTTAGCGAAATGCTATTCAATTTCCGACATTTACATAAATCCATGTATACATAAATCCATGTACAGTATTTCTACTTAAACTTGAAAAGGCGGAAAGGGTTTGTACTATATTTAGCTACAAGTATAACCGAACTGAGGAAGAGTGGACAAAGCGTACCGAAAATTTTGGGTTTTATCCCAGAAATTACCCTTATGAAAGCCAAAATAAGTAAATCGACCATGTGTGGCGTCAGAATTTCCCCAACAGGGGCCGGGCCATGTCAGCTACCCCAATTAGTTCTGACATTCCCTATTTCGAGGGGATGATGAGAAGGGCAAATGGAGGAGCCTCGTCTCCCCATGCTATTGCAGGCATATTTTGCATCATATCACTTAATACTTCAAGATCCGAGTTGCGCACTGGTAGTGTTCTTTGAATCTGGATCTTGAAATTGAAAAGCTCGCGGAGCGGGGGAACATGTTTGATAGGCCAACACATAAAACATATGACGAAACGAAAAAAGAACTGTGGGTTTGTAGACCGTATCGGGTGTAACATACATTTGTATCAAAACCACCTAGACTGCAAGATGAAATAGCCAAACTTTGCTCCGTAAGTCGCTCACTAACTGACTCTACCGCATGACACACACACACACACACACACAAGAGAACACCAACTAGGCTTTGCGATATGGGATGAAAGTTACAAACTTTACATAAACTATGTACTCTGCCTATATGTTACTTGGTAAGGTGGACAGGACTTGTGCTATCCTGTTTTGCTGAATGAAACTATTAAAGAAAATTTAGTGACTCTACAGCGCGCGTAGCGCGCCGAAAATTTTGGGTTCTTGTTAGAGAAATTATCCTCTCGAGGGCAAAGAACAGGTAAGCCGTCGGGGCGACTAGTTGTCGTCGGGGACTGCATACTTTCGACTAGGACTCCCCGACGAACCTGTAAAACTTCCCCGATAGTTGGCCAGCCTTCCCCGACTGGGGCATGAACCCTTCCCCCACCTGACGCCACCGCTATCTCGACTGGGGTAGGGGGTTAAAATACTGTATGCTGTGTTCCCCACATAGTTGCGGCGCGACTGTCAAAATACTCTGTCAGAACAGATGACTGAAGTCGAATGTTTGCTTTTTATTTGCGACAGCAGACCGGTCATAGCTCCAAAGACGTCAAAAAAATTGAACCAACTAACATTGCGTTATTTGACCTGGTGGTGTTTTTATATAGTATTTTTAAAATGAAACAAACACCGATTCGTCCATTGCGACTTCTGGTTAACTCTTGGCTGTGGACTTTAAACTAACATTGGCTTTTATTCCCATCATTAGGGCAACACTAATAAATGAAGAGAGTAATTCCAGACCATGAATATCATATCGTGTTCATGAGAGGAGGGATACTAGCGGGTAGAGGGAAGGTTTCGTAGATGTAGCGTTTAGGGAGTGTGAACAGATCATTATTTTGTTATACAAAAACACTAGCAGTGACCTTTTGGAATCAATATTAAAACTCAGTAGTAATACGTTGCATAAAGCGCTAGTGAGTATGACGTAATATCTGCGTGGTTTGTATTACTTTGAATGCCCAAGCACGCCACACGTGGTTCCAAGCGAAAAGTGATTAGAATGCCTGACTGTCACGCAGGCAGTAAGAGTTAGAGTTAGATGAGGTTTTACGGCTCAGTTTCTAACCAACTGGTTTAAGTAGGGCCGGCCGCCGCCCTTTTTGCAGTTGTGGCTCACTGGCATGTTTTCCCTACTCCATTGCAGGCAGTAAGACATACTGTAGTCACATTCTCTGTGAAATGATTGCGCTGTTCGTGTTTCGGGGCGGGCAATATAGGCTACCATAGTCAAATATATTGCTGAAAGTTTCTGCGATACAGGTCTAGACTTTTACCGGTGGATTGATTGATACTGAATGGGGGTAACCAAAATCTCCTCGGAATTGGACAACTGTCATTACCTGTCAAACTGTCGTGGTTTTTTATTTTTTTTTTTTTATTTTTTATTTTTTTAGGCTAGTGTGAAAAAAAAAACAATTTTGAAAAAGGGCAAATTGGGAAATTTGAGGGGGGGTCCGGACGTCGGCGACCCCCCCTCTGGATCCGCCACTGAGGCTCAAATTCCTTTGGATAGACTTCGGCATCCCACTCGCAGAACACGCTGGATGCATAACCTGCACTTTTGCCACCTCTTTACTTGGACAAACTGCTACAAGTATAGTTTTCTCCCTCATACAGTTAAGGACTTGGTTAATCACGAAATTCACGAAATTCTACTTTCTACGAAATTCTACTACAAAAGTTAAAAATTTACGGATTATCGAGTAATGCCGTTCAATGGTTTACATCATATCTAACAGAAAGAATGCAAACTACATATCAGTATGTTAACGGGGTTTTCTCAACCCCTGGAAGAATTACGTGTGGTGTTCCACAAGGCTCTATCCTAGGCCCCCTTCTGGGGGCTGGGGTGTCCTCGCTGGTCGAGGGATTCGGTCTGGTGTTCTGGGCGATTTTGGTGGTTTGTGTTGTTGGTGTTCGGTTTTTTGGTTGTTGGCCATATGTAGTGATCCTTTCGCCAGTCTGGCCGTGTCCGTTTTTCGCACGTAAAAAGCAAGGCCCCCTTCTTTTTCTTATTTACATTAACGATATGGATATTTGCCTTGAGCATTGCTCTGCTGATATGTATGCGGATGACACTGCATTTCATATCAATGCTAAATCAATTGCTGAACTGAATGAGAAGTTGGGAGAAGACATGAAACGTATAAGTTCTTGGTGTATAAATAATAGAATGGTTATCAACACTAGCAAAACCAAAGCCATGTTAATCGGGTCGAGGCAAAAACTGTCCTCCCTGAAAAATGACAAAGAATTATCCGTGGTTGTTAACGCTGCTTCTATCCAAAATGTGTCTTGTGAAAAACTATTAGGAATAATGATTGACAACCACCTGACTTGGAATGATCAGATTGACCATATTTGTAGTGTTATCAACAATAGATTGGCCTTACTTAGACGCATAAAGCCGTATACGGATATCAGCACTCAAATTCTTTTTTACAATGGTTACGTTCTCCCTATTTTTGATTATTGTAGTACTGTTTGGGGTACTTCCAGTGTTGGCAATATTTCACGTTTACAACGCTTGCAAAAAATGGCCGCTCGAATAATTTTAAATGCCTCTTTTGAAAACAGATCAAGTGAACTGTTTGAAGCTCCCAATTGGAAGTCAATAGATGTTTTATTACGATTAAATCGTTTATGTATGGTATTCAAAGCTCTTAATGGTTAAACCCCACAGTACATTACTGATATGTTTAGATTTTCAGCTGAGGTGCATCATCGAGATCTCAGATCTACATCAAATAATAACATATTCTTAACAGGTGGAAGAACTGAATATCATAATAGAAAATTCTCATGCATTGCAGCCAAAGAGTGGAACCAATTACCAAATGAGTGTAAAAATGCTTTGTCTCTTCCCGTTTTTAAACGCCTTTTGAAATCTGTGTTATAAATTGTATTCTTTTTAGTGGCAATTTTATTGATGGTAGTATTCGTAATTTTTAATCACAATTTATTGATTTACATGCCTGTAGATGTTCGTTTATGATTCTTAGTCTGTATGTATTTTACTTGTTTTGCTATCTTAATGTCTATTTAAGTCATGTCTTTGAGCATTTTCCTTTATCTCTGCTTTACCCTTTCTTTGAGCCAATCCTAAGTTATTCTTAAGTCATGTTCTTTGAATTTTGTTATCCTTTTTGTAGATGCTTGTAGATGTTTTTATGTGTCTTATTCAGTATGTATATTCTTTTTACATATCTATTTTAGTTACGGTATGTTTTGTGATTTTTATTTGACCTCCATCTTCGTTTTCAACCTGTTTTAAGTTCATGCTCAATTTTTTAGTCTTCTATGGTGTGTTTAACCTTTTTATTGCTAACCTTACATTTTATATTGTATTTAACTTTTTGTATCTTTTGTTAAAGGGCCTCGGGTGAGATTAGCTTTTTAAGCTAAACGAGTTTACCCTTTTGAATGTTTAAATAAATAAAATTAAATAAATAAGGATTGGAATAGTCTCCCTGCTTCTTTAGTTGAAAATTCCCTTCATCATAAGGACCCTGCCCAGTTTATTGCTAACAACATTAGGGCTTGATACCTCTCGACGCATGCGTGGTGAAGTAATGTCCCTGTGGATGTATCACCGTATTTCGAAAGAAGAAGAAGATTCGTGTTTTGTCGTTATCTGTTACTCAAGTGAATATGCTGCCAGTGTAGATCAGGATTTGTGAATACGCCGGTAGAAAAACATGTGAACTGCAGCGGTAAAGATTAGCAACTGAGCCTGCTTAAAAGTGTATGTTGCTCCCACGAAGCCATGCAGCATGTCTTTATCATGTGTCATTGTACTTTAAGTGTGTGTGTAAAAGATGTAAATCGGGGACATGAGCGTTTTTTTCCCCGGGCAAGTGGATACACCTGCAAGTGGGGATATTCCAATTCCCGAATGCAAAATTTGCCATGAAATTGGATTTTGCACCTTTCAAAGATGTGCCCCAGTAAGTCTGAAGCATTTTGGTGTTTTCCCCATTTCCCATGTTGTGAACCTATCATTAGGAAACACAACATGTGTTGGTGCATGAGCCTGTGTGTGCATGCGTGTAGTACATGTAAATCGGGGACATGCCATGAGATGCCGCGTTTCTTTCTCTAGTCAAGTGTGGATACACCCCAAGTGGGGATATCCACATTTTCACTGTTAAAAACATATGTCCCCGCATTGACACCTTTTACATGTAGGCGCGTGTGTGGGAGTGGGGTGGGGTGGGGATGCGTGTGTGTGGTGCGTATACACAGTGCACACTTCTTATAATGTACTGTATGCAGGGTTGTTCCCGTTACACATACAGTTGAAAGTAACTCGTTATAGTTACAGTTCCACTTGTAACTCGTTCACTAGTTACAATGATGTTGAAAAAGTAACTAGTTACAGTTACGTTTGACTACAAAGTAACTAGCTAAAATTTCAAAAGTATAACTATACAGTTACTTCAAGGTGAATATACGGTACCTCGTCCGAAATGGGGGAGGGGGTGGCAACTTTAATCAAATAGAGAAGGGGGACATATGGGGGGACTTACAGGTAGGGCCTACCTCATTTATCTTGATTATAGTCTGAGGTTTTCCCAAAGAACTTAATACAATGATCCCAGATGATCTTCATTGGGGATCCAGGCAGAAGCTGATCTTGACGCTCATCATGCGACTGAGAATCAGAACTTACTGTCAGAGCTTGCGCAAACAATTTGTTACACGAATACATCCAAATGTTTTCCAGTTATGACAGTACTGCACTTTTGAGGATGGAAATCTCTACAGTCCTATCACATAGCCTATTAGGCTAATTTAAAGAGGTTACCGGCTATTAAAGGGGAAGAGTGGTGATTTGGAAGTGATTAAAGTCTTTCCTCACCCCTTCTGGGCGTAAATATGGTAATTTGATGTTCTATATCATGTTAACGATAAAATTTTAAAACCTCACTGTCTAAAATGGGGCTAAGTGATAATTCCTACAAACAAAAATTTCGAGTTCCACTTTGTGTCGATATAAAAATAATGAGACTGTGTAGTTTACTTATGTGGATCATGGACCCATAATATTCACTTTCCCTTCACAATAGTTGCAACTTTAATTCGGCTACTAATTGGACACTTGTCATCTTTCAATTAGCTTTGATTAGAAACCTTTTAATTTTAATGTCATTTTTTATGACCATTTCAATATTCTGCTGTTTCCTTAGACTAAACTTACTCGATATTCTAGTGAAGGGAGTTACCGACATTAGGCTACAAAGAATGTGATATGGCCTGAATTTATACATTTGATTCATAAAGTGTCATAAATGTTAAATTAGATACATGAAGGGACTCACGATGCAAAGATTTGGGACGCGGGGCCGGGGAGTGGGGGTGGGCTAAGACCCCACAGTCAAATATGTGATGTCGCAGAAATATGCTTCCGTCCCCTGAATTCAATGACGAAAACCTCTTATTTGTTCCATCTGTAAAAATGTGAAACATTTGCGCTGTTTTCCTTAAAATTTGCCCAACATGGTGCACCAAATTACATCTAAGGACCCTCAAATATTTACGCCCTCCCCTAAGATCCCTCACCCCACACGATTGTCCAAAACAACGTTCACCTCAATGAAGAACAGCTTCCGACGCCTATGGCAAGTTTGCATACCTACGCTTGGCACGTATAATAAAACTGGTATCCAACAAAAGCGTCAGTCCGGATTCCTCGGAGGCAACGCCGATCTCGAGTGTGTTTTACTGGAATAGAAAGTTGCTGGCTATTGAAATTAGTCCAGAATGTTATGTAACTGGAATTGAACTCGGAATTCATTCCAAAACTAGGTGGAACTTGAAGGGTACGTACCAGACTAGGAATTGGCCAAAAATTCAGGGATCTGAAACCGGAGTTGGCTCCGACTCAGATCGGGTGGACTCGGGTCCTGCCGTAAAGTCTCAAAAGTCAATGATTAACGCTCAGACTAGATCACTCATCTACATGTAGGACTGGATATCAGTGCGTCTATGAAGGGGAACCACTGTGGTCAGACCAACGTTTCCTCATAAAACGCCTACCCACGTACAAGCTCAATTGAGAGACGCAATGATAGCGTCGTACTTTAAGAATTTCTACAAAATGTCAGTAGCCTATATGCATATACATATATATATATATATATATATATATATATATATATATATATATATATATATATATATATATATATATATATATATATATATATATATATATAAGGTCAAAGTACTGCGTAGCACTTATGAAGTAGGTAGGTAAAAATGAAGTAGTAAATAGTGCTAAAATTTTGTGAAAAAATCCACGACGTTTCGGGTTTAAACCCTTCATCAGGTGGCAAAAATGCAACTGATCGTTGACACGGCCAAACGTACAATTTAAAAAATACACAATAAAATTGGGCACGGTAAACCTCGGCTAGGAAAACAGACAGTGTTAAGTGGTTACCACAAGTCAAAAAAGTGCAGGAATTGCTGCGTTATAACAGTTCAAGTCTAACGTTCAGACCATGTGGGGACAGGGTTCCAAGTTTCATGATTAGGCGGTTTTCGGCAGCTAGGCGGTCATGATCGGAACCTCGACACGAGATGGCGGCCGAAACCATCAAGTCACGGATCGAGCATGTTGACGGGGGATTGAAGTGGGTGGCTACCGGGAACCCTGGGAGGTTCTGTTTGATTGACCTCAGGTGCTCGGTGACTCGGTCAGCAAGACGACGTTTTATTTCTCCCACGTACAGTGTATTACAGCGTTTACATACGAGAACGTAAACAACATTGGCTGAAGTACAGGTAAAATGCTGATGAACGTTAAACCGGTTGTTGTTGGGACCTACAATGGAAAGGTTTTTGTCATAACTGACCACCGGGCAAGTATTGCATCTCCCACGGTTGCAAGGAAAAGTTCCTGGGGTGTCAGGCACTACTGCTTGAGGTTGAGAGGCACGGACCAAGTGCCTAGATATGTTCTTTTCAATTCTGAATGCCGTGATGGGGGGGGGGGGATCAGGGAAATGGTCACGGGTGGATGGGTCATGACAGAGGGTCTCTACATTCCTGTAAATGGCACGTACAATGGGGGTTACAGATGGGTGAAAGGATAGGACCAACGGGATACGTCTGATGGGTGTATGGTCAGTTTGGGGGGCAAGGGCAGAGGCTCTATCAATTCCTTGTATGCGTTTCAGGGCATTAGAGAGCACTCTTTGTGGATACTGGCGTTGTTCAAAGAAAGAAATAATCTGCTTGGAAACTTTAGCGAAATCCTGGTCGTCGGAACAAATCCGTCTGGCCCGTAAAAGTTGTGAGAAAGGAATCGAATTGGTACAAGATCTGGGGTGGTTGGAAGGGTACATGAGGTAGTTGTGAGAGTCAGTGGGCTTAAAGTGGAGATTAGACTTGATTTTACGGTCGGAGATGGATAGTTCCGTGTCTAAAAACACTACTGAGGAGTTGGAAATACAGTGAGTGAATTTCAAAAACGGGCAGAACGTTTCAGCAAAGTTAATGAACTTTTCCAGATCGTTTCGAGGACCCACTGCGACCCCAACAATATCGTCAATGTACCTTTTATAAAGTATGGGCTTGATCCCGGTGTATCGAGAGAACATCTGCTCCTCAAAGTGGCCCATGGTGAGGCAGGCCACAGAAGGTCCCAGTTTAGTGCCCAAAGCTACTCCTTTTATTTGGCTGAAAAAACGACCTTTGAACTGAAAGCATTTATATATATATATATATATATATATATATATATATATATATATATATATATATATATATATATATATATATATATATATATATATATATATTATATATATATATATATATATATATATATATATATTATATATATATATATAGGTCGAACGTGGTAAGATCGACTGTAAATGTAGGTCAAAGAGTTAGTAAGTGATTCGATCTCAACCCAAGTACTGGCATAGCCTTTTGAACAAGGGAAGAATGAAAGAAGAAACCAGAAAGAAAATTAAGCCACACGGCGGGTTTGAACCCGGGACGGTCGCTGTCCGGGCGACTGCCTTAACCACTGCACCACCGTGACTAACGTGATTCTCGGCTTGCAGCCGCTATAGTCGGCATTTGTGAAACTTGAAGTCATCCCCTTCGATTAAATGATCCTGCATACGTGGATGTAAAAGACTGTATTTAACAAACACGATCCCCCACCACTTAAAAAGTTGGTCCGTTTCGTAGCCTCTGGGCCCTTGTTGAAGTTTCAAAGGGCACAGTCTAGCCCGTCGTCATACCAAAGCTTCCAAGCCGGCTGTCCATAGTGTTTTCAAATGTCAGTAACATCATGCTTATTGAAATTTTGAACATCGAGAGCGTCTATAATAAGACAGGGGCTTATATACCATTCGACACTTCACTTACCAACAGCTTTTTCCATAGCGAAAGGATAGGCAAAACGTTGATATAAAATACCTTCAGTTTCCAACATTTTTGTGCAATGAGTAGTACTTGAATTAATTTGCTACAATATCCACGTCGCAGGTTGTGCTCATTCCTTCAAAAAGATGGTGTACACTGCACCCTCCAAGATGTTAGGGATTAAATTTGTCCGGTCATATTTTGGCGCGGAGGAAATTTCTTGAATTTATGTTATCCGACTGTTACTTTGCCAGCACACTTCTGATTATTCCTTGATTAACTTAC
The DNA here is from genome assembly GCA_029531755.1 of Holothuria leucospilota. Lineage (NCBI taxonomy): Eukaryota > Metazoa > Echinodermata > Holothuroidea > Aspidochirotida > Holothuriidae > Holothuria > Holothuria leucospilota. The sequence continues at coordinate 23,784,473 of CM055964.1, read as the reverse complement.
ACCCTAACTTTGGTCCTTTTGTGGCCTCTGGACCCGTGTAAAAGTTTTGAACGGGCACAAGAAACCCCTCATATAAAAGCTCACGAGTAGGCCTGTCACAATGATGTTAGATTTGCGTAACATGACAGTTGAGATTTTGAGCTACGAGAGCTTGCATCATAGGGTGATTGTTCCTAGTTTAATTTACTTCATTCAAAAGCCACTTGCATTGCGGAAGGATATATTGCAAAAAGGTGATGAAAATGACGAACACTTCAATTTCTTTCCTAACACATACACATCACAAATTGAATACATCACTTCAGCAACATACTGCCCCCCCCCCCATTTTTTCCAAGATGTTAAATTCGTAGGGTAATATCCTCTGCAGGGATTCCCATTGAGCGTGACCGTGTTGCGCTACCATAATTGTACGATTCTTAAGACGGCAGGAAAAATGCGAGCAGACTTGGTCAAGTTGGGGATCGTGTTTGTTAGAAACAGCCTTGTAAATCCGCGTATGTAGGGTCATTTAATTGAAGGGGGGGGGGGTGACTTCAAGTTTGACAAACGCCGAGTATAGCGGCCTATCGAAGAGTGTAGTAAAGTGTCTTCAACCCCGGGCGCCCCAACGCCCTGCACCTCCCGCCCTTGATACGCACTTGAACGCAAAAAGTTTCTCAGGTTAAAAGATTCCAGTCACGGAACAGCCGACAAGCTGGTCTTCAGTAGATATTTAAATTACCATATCATCACGATAAGGATTTTGGAAAGTAGTCTTAGCATTTATTTAAACTTCAGAAAACGCCTACGAGTACCAGCAATCATTCTTCCATTGATTCACGTGTACTTGATTTTAGCTTCCGTTTGGAGGCCTTTGAAAAGTTGTATCATGTTGAAGTCACAAGTAAGTAAAGCTAGAACTCTACAGCGACCAAACGGCGCCGAAACTGTTGTGTTCGAGATGGAGGATTTGTGCTTCTGAGACCAAAGGAAAGTCAGAAAGTAAGGTAGAATAATCGTTGTCGGAACAGTAGTGACACCAGATGGGGGTAGGTGCCATGTCCCACGGTCGAGGACGGATCCCCCTACCGTCTTCTAAATTTCCCAGTGTAGTCGAGAAACGTTAAAATACGAAGTAGTCCACAATGACCAGTCGCCCCTTGTGGTTTACTTGATATTTTGACTTAAATGAGGGCGGATCCTGTAATAAATCCCCCAAATATGCCAATTTCATGCCTAAACCCCCAAACGCGCCCCAAAATATTTGAAGACCTTACGGCAACCCGTCGCCCTTGTCGGGGCTTCAGGCTGCAGTCCTGCGTAGGGATAATTGGACCCCTGTCGCACAAATCCTAGCGATACCCCGGCCAGCGCCGGTATTACCCATTTTATCGTACCTTCTAGGCCTCTCGGTTCCTTTAGACTTAACCACGTTTTTGCTGCCGTCTAAAGGGGGCGCTCCATCAGTACATGAAAGTGCACTTTGGCTGGAGGGTGAACCCTCTGCATAAAGTCCCTAAAAATTTGTTGATTTTTCACTCAGTTATGAGAGGGCAGTGAATCCTTTGTTAGATGTATTTGGTAGTGATTGAGTTGGAGATTATGCTGTCAAAATATGGTTGAAATTGATAACACCTGAACCAATTGTGAAGTTTTGAAAAGAGAGCAGATCCTGTAATAAATCCACCAAATATTCCAATTTCACGCCTAAAAACCCAAAATGCGGGACGAAAAATTTGAATTTTTACCTCGGTGATCTTACGACAACCCGTAGCTCTTGTCGGGGCTTCAGGCTGCATACCTAGGTAGGGAAATTTGGACCCCTGTCGCGCAATATCTGGCGCTACCCACCGCCAGCGTCGAGTTAACACATTTTATCGTACCTTCTAGGCCTATCCCTACTACATGTTTTCCGACCGACGAAACTGGAAAATTTTGCGACCGGCAAGACCACGGCTTACTTTTCCACTTCCCCCGCTCCTCCCCCACCCCTATTGATGTCATTTATAGGGCAAACTACGAAACATTTACAGGCCATGCTATAAACATTCATTGGAAAATGTATAACACTCTAGCATATTGAAACCACATTATTTGAGCGTTTCAGGCAACATAAAGTACTGTACCAATATTTAGGGATGCAGGTGAGAAGGGGTGTTCGCTCCAGCTTTCGACTCCCCCCCCCCTTCCCTTAGACCCGGCACTTCTACCTGTATACCATACAGCTAGCTTTACACGAGATTATCTATATAGTTTAGTTGATTGCCAGCATTGTCGTGGCTCAGTTGGTATGGCGCTCCTGACTCCAACTGTGAGTACGTTAGTTCAAGTCCTCCCGGAGTCTGAGCAGTGAGTTTTTCTCGCTTTGCGGTTTTAATGTTGGGGAGTTGTCGACTTTTTACAGTTGCTTTCCCTTTTATATCTTCCTTCTTGTAACTTTTATCGACTCCTCTGCGTTCCCAATTTTTTTTCTTAATTAGGCTTCGTTTTGTTAATCGTATCTTACTGAAATTTCCAAATTAGGTCACTACACGCTATTGCATGTAGCCTACATTATCAAGTCGTGCAACCCCCCCCCCCCCTTCCACAAAGCATTTTTTCGGTTGCAATTGCTAATAGTTTGAAGAATATTTTCCCAATCTTAGATGAAACCTATTCCATATTTCATGCAATTATCATTTGATACGAAAGGTATCAATAAAGACAGGGCTCCCGGATACGTATATAGCCGGGAGGCGTGTCTTTATTGATACCGAACTTGCCTACCTTCCCAAAGCAACTCTTGTTTCTAATAGTTAACGAGTCTGGGATTAATATTCATTAATTACCGACTTTAAAAAGCTTTTATTTTAATACAGCTATAGATTAAGTTTCTTAGGCAAAAATATCTGCGAACAATACGTGACGATTGTCCAAGGTGAGATGATGTGTAAAAGGAGACGGCAGTTCCTTTAAACTTGACCAAGTTCCCCCACGTTTTCCCTGCCGTCTAAAGGGGGCGCTCCACCATTACATGTAAGTGCGCTTTGGCTGGAGGGTGAACCCTCTACAATAAAGTCTCTAAAATTTGTTGGGGTTGAGTTTTCACTCCTTTATGAGAGGGCAGTGAATCCTTTGTAAAATGTATTTGGTAGTGATTGAGTTGGAGATGACGCTGTCAAAATATGGTTGAAATTGATAACACCTGAGCCGATTGTGAAGTTTTGAAAAGAGAGCAGATCCTGTAATAATTCCCCAAATATTCCAATTTCACGCCTAAAACCCAGAATGCGAGACGAAAAATTTGCATTTTTACCTCGATGACTTTACGGCAACCCGTCGCCCTTGTCGGGGCTTCAGGCTGCATTCCTACTTAGGGAAATGTGGACCCCTGTCGTGCAATCTCTGGCGCTACCGCCGGCCAGCGTCGAGATTACACATTTTATCGTACCTTCTAGGCCTATCCCGACTACATGTTTTCCGACGAAATTGGAAAATTTTGTGACCGGTAAGACCACGGCTTACTTTTCCAACTCTCCCCGCTCCTCCCCCACCCCTCCCCCGGATAAACCACTCGGTAGTAAAATAGCCGGCCGGAGAAACTACTTGCGAGTGAAGTAACCGACCAGATAATATTCCCTATCAATTGACTGCCCTAACGGCAGGCGCTCACTATCGAAGACAATAAAACAAACGTTCCTAAAAGAATATATAAACTCCCGCCGCGACGTTTAGAGACAGAAGTGTAACGGATGGAATGTTAATCGGAGATGATGAGAGTGAGGTCGCCATGACAGTTTTTGGTTACTGTTACAATGAAACTTTATCCAGTTTAAATTGTTTTTTCGGTTTAATTAGCTCTGCTTAACTAAGTGCAATAGGGCTTACTTCATTATGAGAGGCTTTAAAATCAAAATCTGCCAACTTTTTTACATAAAAGCATAGGCGTAGGAAGCTGTTCGAGACAAGGGTGGCTGAACCTTGTTTCGACTGGAGGAGGAGTCTAAGGGGAGGAGGTGTCCCCCTCCCCTTTGGAAAATTTTTTATATTTGAGGGTCCTTAAATGCGATTTGGTGCTTCTTTGGACAAATTCTAAGGTAAATTACTGCAATTTTTTTACATTTCTTACTTAAATTACTGCAATTTTTGTGACATTTCTTACTTAAATTACAGCAAATTTTTGACATTTCTTACAGAAGAGACAAATAAGTGGTTTGCTTCTTTGGAAAGTGGGAGGCTGAAGCATACTTCCGCCGCACAAATTTCGTTGGGGGCTGCGCTCCTAACCCTCAATACCTACGCTCATGCATAAAAGGCTGTAGGGAGATATGAGTAAAATTTTGGGTTTAAGGGCTAGAAAAGATACCCCCGGATCATTCAAGGGAAAATACAGTCACCCCGGCCCAATCAGAGTTAGTATGTCCCGTTACTCTAGTTCATGAATGGCCTATTTTGATACATTTTTGTTAGTGAATTGTGAAAGTGAAGGAGAATTTTTACTTTTTTCTGTTGTTTGTAACAATTATATTCAAAACGTCTTCAGAGGTGCTTGTAATGCAATATTAAGATGACATTTGCAAGAGTTTGCTGATTTTTCAAAGCAATTTTGGGGCGACTGCCTTTAACTTGTGAAACATCACTGTAACACAGATTTGAAGAAGAAATTTACTGCTCAAAATAGGATTGTTGATGCATGGAATAGTTTTGTCGTGGTGTAATGAAACTCAGTTGGTACTTTTTAAAGTAGACTCGACAAATTTGGAATAATTCATGACTCTAGAAACGAATGGCAAGTTTTAGCCATCTTTGGTTGACCACTCTTAATCCAGAATCTATCAGAGAACTTTCTGTTCAGGTATCTTGACATCAATAAAGTTAAAGGGGTTTGAACCCCTTTAAAGACTGTTTAGTCAATAGAGCAAGTTTGTTTGTAAAGCGGGATTAACTGTTGCAATTATAGAGATAAGCTTCACCCGGGAAAAGCCTTTTTTCTGGGGTAATATTGGCTAAAATGTCCTTTTCAATTCCAGCAGCATGTTGGATGTTTAATTTGATGCTGATCTTAACTATATCCTTTGTAGTACAGTATTGACTTTTAGATGGTAATTCTAATTAGTTTTTTGTTATTGTTTTGTAGTTGATGTTGACATAGAGGTTTGAAAGGCCCAGTATGTACCAATGGCGTCGCTAAGGGGGCCAGGGGCACGTGCCCAACGCTGGCTGTGCCCCATGTGTATCCCCACACCCCATGAGATCTGGGTATGAAAAACTATGCACAAATACACCGTCCATACATCGATGAACGTCGAGGACTCACTGCCACTTCGAGCGCATCTATTTTTTTCAATTATGTGAAGTACTTCCATATCAGTAGAAGATGTAATCAACTATCTTTTCACCATTTATTGTCAACAGTTATAGAACTCACTACTGTTACTTCAATACAACTCCCCGATAGAGTATATTTCAGTCAGATTTTAAGTCGAAAATTGTACAAAATGTAATTTTTATTGCCTATTTGACTGCGTATATCCAATAAATAAGATAACAATTAAATGGCTTCACAGTGTAGGGCAATGTCCATTTATTATAAATATTACAATCACCTGTGTCTTCATCTAGGTCTACGAGGGCGGGAAGTTCGTTCTTCTGATTCCTTGCTTAGGTTGTGCCAAGCACCACACAAGGGTCCTATTTCTTTAAGAGCATATAGGCTGTGTTAAATAACCTATGATTGTCTTGCAACAATCAATAATAGGCCGTGGGCCAACAGCGATTTTTCTGCTGTTTCGTGCAACAGAATCCGGCACAACACAATTCCTTCATAGCTAGGTGCCAAAACATATATAGATCCAGGAATCATCGATCCACACGTGCGAAATTGGTATTTTGGTGAAAAAATAGGAAAAAGATGGCATATTTTAACATGATTTTCTTACGAAATTCAGCCAATCAGTGATGAGAATAGTGAGAGCAAAAGACCCATTGATGACTTTCAGCCAATCAGAGGGTTCGTTAAATTAGGTATACTACTCCAAATATGGCGACCTCCATGTCGTCGACGCAGAACGTCAGGAGTGGCTAGAATTTTGTTCCATGCACATCGTTCCATGTATGAAAAGTGAATTTAAAACCTTCACAGAAGACACATGGAATATATTTACACGATGTGCCGTCAAATGGCTGAAATACAAATCGAAAGAAAGAGGAGCAGGTAACGAAACACTGAAGAAACATGAACGAAGATCCTAACGTTAGGCGGAGTGCCCATCGATGCAACAAGTAACGTCGGACTTCAGCTAGGAGGATATATCACGTTGACCGTTACAAGAGGTTCTGTGATTCACAGAAAATTACAAGGAAGAGAAATTGGCAAAATCTGTTAAGAACCAAGGTGAGCCACCAATCAATAATTCTAGCACCGTCTAAAGTTAGGGCCTAACGTTAGACCTAAGCCACAGGCACTTAATTGTAATGTTATGCTAGCCTACCGTACTAAACAAACAGTTGAAAACAGTATTTTATTGCACAACAGGCTAGCATAACGTTACAACTGCCTGTGGACTAGGCTACGTTGACAATTGGATAGGTCAAGGCCTAGCCTAGCCAGTGCTCTTTATTGATTCGATGTGATCAATGACACGGTGTGTTAAGCACTGCAACCAAGTATGCACAACTCCAGATTACCCCACCATTCTTCTGATTATTTATGGGTTCTCAGAAGAACTGAATGCCTGGCTGCACTCCCATTGTGGGCAGGGACATTGTATCGAACACTGGAGTGGTGAAGTGTTCTGGAGTGAATTCCATCTGGATCCCTACTGTAGAAGACAAACAAAAAGGCCTGTCCCATATATTTTTATGATCATAATATTGTCATCTGAAAAATCAGAAACTCACAAGCAGATCAGAAGTAACACGACACATGCAGTGTTCAATAATCTTCATTAGCTAACTGGAGAGAATTTTGTGAAAAGTTGAAATATTTGGTTATCACTTCCAAAAACAGTCCTGTACAAATTGTGTGTCATTTTTTCATTATCACCAAGGATCTGTGTAATCAGCCCTCTATGCGCATGATTGTCATGCTGCGATGTATGTAGGGGCCCTAGCCTAGTGTACCTAGGCCTAGTTCTCACATACACTTTGTTCCCTGAACTAGGCCTAGGCTATTGCAACACAAACTTTTGACTGCATGTTACTGTGAGAGTAACATCGTCTGCGTGCATTGCTGCAGTGATTGTTGCTATATACGCGTATGCGCGACGTAACTATAGCTATGGACTATGGTCACAATTGAACAGCAATGCGTGCTATTTAGCATACAATAGTGTGAACATCCTAGTTACACGATTTAGCAGTTTCATAGAATGTTTAAAAATCAAAACAGGATCGTTTGTGTAAATCAAAATTTTTGGTCTCTTTTTGGACACTAATTAAGTGCAAATAATCTTAGAATGAAGGGTCTTAAACATATAAAGGACCCGTAGAGGTCAATTATGTAGGAGTATACGTGAATTTGAGAAAGTTCGAGACCATTCAAAATTGTTGAAGGTGCGGTAGCCCAATTTTGACAATGGGTATACTGCTGACCTAGTATGGGAATCCCCAAAGCTTCCCAGATACTAGGTCAGCAGACTGCGCACTAGGGCGGGCCTAGCTAGATCTTTAGTAGGCCTACAACATACTAGCCCATGTTTGGATAGGTGAGAATACATTGCCATGGTATCTTCCAGTGTTGTTTACGGTATAATGTACTAGATTATGGTAATCAAGCCAATGCCTTTCCCAGTGGAAAGTTAGCTGTTGTTGAATCACTATTGAAGGTGGTCAGAGAGCAAAATGTCACAGATATGCAAACTTAATCAAATTGTTTCAAAAATGTATGCTTAAATGTCACAGATATTCAAGCCCAAATAAAATTTTACATGCTGTTGAATATATGGCAAGAAAGGTGGTGAACAAGTTTATTCTGGGGAATTCTTGCCATCTTGAAAATTCAGTGGTAGTATAGGGATGCATATCTAGCATTGAATTTGGGTGAATCTCTGCACCAAAATAATAGTCTTTTTTCTACACCCACATTGATTATTCAGCAAAGCTTAATAAACTACAAGTTTATTTTTACATTGTGGGTTATCTAACAGATAATGCAGATAGTTTGAGGGTAGTACAATTTCAGTGCCAGACATGGAAAACTTAGCCTAGGTTTTTTGTCATTTTTCCTTCTCAAAACAACAGAAGAGAATTTAGGTAATAACAGTGAGGATAAAACAACATGTACAGGAGAAAACTCCTTTCCTACCATACTTGGCTCTCCATGCAAGAGCCAAGTACTGTAGGAAAGGAGTTTTCAGGTCTGAAAGCATTCATACAAATTCCACTCCCCAACCCATGGGTAGGCATCACGTTTCCTGATAGTTGTTTACTGTGCCACACTGGCAAAAAAAAAACAAACAAACAAACGAGACAACTAGATAGGCAAAAGCATACACATCACACTAACATTATGTGAACGGATCAGTGGTGGTCAGTATCTTCGGATCCTGATTATGAAGTATAAGGAGCCGTAACATCTTTGCTTGTAATTTGTAGGCTCTAACAAAAATTTTTATTTCCAGCAGGATATTGAAGGTTAATTGAATTCTACCTTCTACCTGACTTGCTGAAGTGAAGCTATTTTAAATTGTGGGCAGTTCATATTTACTGGACTAATCAACAGCTGTAACACAATTGCTGATTTTGGTGCAATATGGAAACAAAATGGGTCAGGAAAAATAGTTCATGGTTATATGCACTATGGATGTTCTGCAGCAGTGACAGCCTTTTTGCAGCTACAGTATCTCTTTGATCAGTGATTACTGTAGGAGAGAGGATGAAAAATGGGAAATTTTTTGTCATATGTGGAACTTTACAGTGTTCCACACAGCAAAATAACCAATACATAGCCAACCAAGCAGAATGATATTTTGAAAGTTACACAACTGCCTTGCCACAGTCCACTGTTCAGATAGGAATGAAAATTATTATACTTGTTCTTCCAGGTACTAATTCAACTAAGAGCTTGAAAAGTAGCCCTCTGAAGTTTATTCTGTGAATTGTGCTGACATGGATTACAACATCCAGTCTTGGAACATGATATGTTGGGATACCTGACAATATTAAGGTACAGTAACTCCTATGTTCTGTTTTTAATCTAGTGCCCAGTTGTATTCTCAGTTCTTGTGAGTGAATGGTTTTTTTTCACCTGCATGTTGAATATTGTCCTTAAGATGGCCCATCTACATAGATGCATTGGAATGAATTTCTTGGGAATCTAGGAGCTATACTGCAGTGAGGGAAATGAGTACATTGGTTGGGCTCATACTACTCTGTGGTGATACTGAACAGTTTTCTACCACTGTGATCCAAATTTAGGCTAAAAGCTGACCTTGGTAATATATTTATATTTATATATAGCCTTGCTAGCTGTGTTCGCTGATGGAGAAGTTAGCCATTGGTGGTGTTCATTCAGAGTAACTATTGTTATTTCAGGAATGTTCCACTGATTGTTTGGGAAGTTGCCCTCCCTGTTGATAGGAATAACATCAAAACATCTGAAAACATCAGGAACTTGAGCATTTGGTGCCCTTATGAAGGTGACTCTTTTATTACTTGCTTGTGAGTTGTAGCCTCAGGAAAAATTTTGTATTAGTATAAAATTTGTGAGTGACTCACATTTAGGTCTCAGGATCTCCAAAAGTTCATTAACTGTTGCAAATTTCACACTAAAAAATCATTAGATAGGTTCATAGTGGTGATGGATAGGCTGCTACCACTGCTCTCAAACTTAATAAATAGGTAAAGGTTAGTAGTTTCATTTATATCCATAGTGTGTTGACTTGCACAAATACAGTTCAGAAAGCAGGGTAAGATGATACAGGTTACAAGCCTGCCTTGCCTCATACTCTGAGCAGTCCTTGAAAAGGAGCTGAGCCATCAGTTGTTTTTATACATCATAACTTTCGTTCTTTCAGGTGCTTTCATTCCACTGAGAGGTCTCAGAATATCCTTCCTTGCTGTTTTCTATGATCTTGCTGCAGGCTGAATCAGACTATGTTCCAACCATCTGAAGAGGTTACTGTAAGGAAGTGGAACTTTGACTGTTTTGGCGTACCATAGTGATTATGTAACCGTTGAATGATAATTTGCATGTATGCTACAAGAATATGAAGTGTGAGTGACTCGGTCTTCTTCTGGCAGCCACACTGTTTAGCTTTTGACTGGAGATTACTTCTAGTTTGGGCTCATAAAAATCAGCTTTTTCACCTAAAAGATGCCCCGTATCCCGTCATGAAATATCCATAAAGATGGTTACTAGGTACTGTTGATGTCGGCATTATTTTTCATTGCCCTAGGCAGTTTTGGATTGTATCCTGTTGGCAACTTTTGAGTTGCCATGCTGCCACTGGACTCTGAAGGGATCTGTATCCTGTTACGCTGTTGCAGCCTTACCTGTCATGAAAGATGTTTTAGAACCTGTTGTGAGATGCTGGAGACCTTTGATCATTTCGCGACCAATCTTTGAGATGTCCGCCCCATGCATTATGAGTTAAAGTCGCAAGCAAGTCTACCAGGAACAGAAGATACCGCTTAAAGTGATTTTATGTAAATAAGAAATAATTTGTCCTAGATTTGTAATGAAAGATTGTATTGAAATTGTAGTGTGGCCCCAGTTAAGGCTACAATCTTGGCCAAAACTGTTGGAACACCTCCCACCATTGTACCATGTACTATATGATGTTGTGTACGATTTACAAAAACCCCATCCCCCGAGTACACTGCTTTTGTCCAACTGACATTGTTATCTCCAACATTGTACAGGGGTGCAGGGGGTGTTCCAACAAGTTTTGTCCAAGATTGTAGGCCCTAGTTACACTCAGTTATCACATCCTGTCTATATTAGGCTGTTGGCATGGGGTAACAGGGAATTCAGAAGAATGTTTGGAGTAATTAAAGTGCATATGAACAGGAAATGTAATCATAATGTTGTGTGAAGTATTTTTAGACATGTGATGTTTATATTATGTTCTCATGAATAAGTGCTTGAGAGAATTGAGCCAATTTAGGGCAAGTGCTGAGAACAAAGGGATTTCATTGTTTAGGGCCGTGTGGTCTATGGCAGGGGTGGCACCAGGATTTGCCTGACAGGGGGGCCAAGCTCCCTGACTGGGGGCCCAGCAACCCAAAGCCCTGACAAAGGCAATGAGTTGACAATAGGGTGAGGAATACAAAATTTGGGGGCATGAAGCGTGCGGAAACATATTTGGCTTTTTTTACAAAATTTTGAAACTTTGGGAGTTTTATTGAAGAAGTTTTGAAAAGTTTGGATTTTTCTGGAAGAAATTTTGAGATATTGGGTTCTTTTTAAGGAAAATTGGATTATTTGGGGTCTTTATTGAAGAATATGCCCTTCCTATGAGCAAAATCAAGCAGATCGTTGGGGTGACTGTGGATGGTCATTGGGATTACATATTTCATTGTACTGATTATGGCTCCCCGACGAAATTGGAAAATTTCCCCGATGGGGGCAGCCTTCCCCGACGGGGGCCATGGCCCCTTGCTGGTGCCACCCTTGGTCCATGGAGGGTGCTGTGTTGCTTAGGTAATGTCAGCTGTTCAGTAATGAGTCATTGGGGTAATGAATGAAGGCTATTGTTTATTGTTTATTGTTTACAGTGAAAGAGCTATGTGAGAGTTCAGCATTATTCTTAGTGGTTTATATTCATACCAAAGACTTGAAAAATGGAACCTACTGCCATTGTGCCTGGTGCTCAGCATAAGTAATGGAGTAGAGAGAACAAGCCAGCGAGCCACAACTGGAAAAAAAGGCCATGGCCGGCCCGACTTAAACCATTTGGTTAGAAACTGAGCCATAAAACTTCATCTAATTATATTCAGATTGTATAAGTTGTTTTTTACTGAAATCATGCTTCCAAGGAAAAAGGATCCTCATTGAAGGCACATGAGTCATGAGGTGTTCTTTTTAGCCTGGCCAAAGACCAAGGGTGTCAAGGGAATAGTTAACAAGCTGCAGAATCGATGCACTTGCAGGGTTTCCCCTGGGCTTTAGAGAGTGTGAGGTGGTATGAGTCAATGTGGGTAATATGGTGCCAGCTTTAGCACTATGGTGAGGGAGAATATCAATACTTCAACAGCTAGTACAGTACAGGTGGCAATTACAGCAAATTTATGTGAGGTGGTGGCCAAACACTACGAGGTGGCTGCCTCACAAAAAGAATGCTAGGGGAAACTCTGCACTTGAGCTTCATTAGTTTTTAAGTCTGTGTATAGATTACTGGAATTAAGCTGAGTGATGAGTAGTAAATGTGGTTATCATTGTATGTTTATGTCATAGGAGAAGAGTATTTAGTCACTTTATGGGTTTTAATCTGAGTAGGTTAATGTATGTTAATCTGCTGTTGTGGTTTTAATGAGATGAATGTAGTATTCCTTGGTTTGACTAGCATGAGATCCTTACATCGGGGAATATAAGGTGAAATCCTACATAGTTGACAGGAGTTCCCAGACTTTGTGGGTGGAAAATCCTCACATGCAGAGTGCCATTAGGGTATGTCATCACTTTTATCATGATTTCTGTAATGGAATGTTAACTTTAGAGTACAGTGAGATGCCTTGGAGGATTTGCATTCTACACATTTCATATTGAATACGAGTCAGTTGTGTACACTGGTATTTTAGAAGGTGTATTGTAGAATTTTATTGAAGAGTATTTACATGTTCAAAATGACTACATGGGTTGTGTCTTGAGTGGGTAGGTACTGTATGGAAGTTTAGTGAGAAGCATATGGCATTGGTATTGAGGAGAAATTAGTCGCAGATGTTATGTAATGTATTATTAGAGAAATGAGAATTTGCAGTAACATTTATGCATGTTTTACAAGAAAAGAGATTTCCCCTTGTGTAAGAATAGGTACAAGATATGCCAAACATATTGTCACATGTCATGATACCTTGTTTTAAATATTGTAGATTAGGTTTATTGTGTTCTGTTGAAGTTCATCATCAATAAATATCCAGTCGTTCTAACCCAAGAAAACTCTTGCAACTTCGTTATTGATAACTTATTTATAACGTCGGAGCGTAGGGACCTTAAATCCTGCAGCGCGCATATTGCCCTGCCCGCCATAAGCGGGATCACTTCATTACCATCAAGGGGGGCTTTTTTATCATCGGAATTTCCGAAGAATGGTCGAAGCCTATGCGAAGGGTAGCACAGCTCATATTAGACTGTAATTTATTGAAATGAACTGGAATCTGAATCCATTCAGCATTTATAACTCCCAATTATAAAACAAAATGATTACTAAGGAGAGATTCATAAGTTGAATGGCAATCGAGCACTTCAACCTACGCAGAGTATATGGTAAAACAGCACAAATTGTTGAATTAGCATAATATGACACATGATGTTCAACGGCACACAGACTTCCAACGTACCGGATTCAGGCGTGTGGATCGATGGTTTCTGATGCAGAAGGGCCTTTACTACAACTCTAATGTGTTTTTGAGTTGTGCCAGATTTTGTAGCACGAAATCCAATTTTAGGCCTTATATTCCACTCTGGCCCACGGCCTATAAGCTTTCAATAATACTATCTTGTCCACTTTTCCTACAAAGCGATTTTACTGAGTACTTTTTCAAGATTAACCTTCCTCTTGAATATCTTTATTTTATAAAAGCATGAAATGCGGAACTGTTTAGGTGCAACCCTGGAGGTCTACAGAGTGCAGCATGGGCGTAGATCCGGGAGTCACAGGGGGATATATCCCCCAACATTTGACTTGGGGGGATGGTCCATGTAATCATCCCCTCCAATGTTACAGTCAACAAATACGTGCATGCTGGAAAGTACATTTTATTCTTCATTTTCGTAAGAAATTCTTCAATCTCTGCTTCATTTTCTATCACAAATGTTTCTCAGTACTATAATTTTAGCAAATGCTTCGCAAACTATTGGGGTATCATACGTTTGGTGGGTATCTCCCAGTCGTCACAAATGCACGAAACTCGTGCATTTCACGCTCAAACTTCGCCTTCTTTCTACGTTAGGTCGCCATTGCATTCGATCCTAGCTAGCCAGCTAATAACAACGTAGTTAGCCTGTTATATTAATAAGCGTAGATTCAAGCCTAGGAGAGCCTTCAAGTATCTGACCATAGAGATCCAAATATTGTAGAATGTAATTTGCGCGGAAGCCTACCCAGGACAAGTGTGACAGATTCAATTCTCCTCAGTGTATATTATCCGGTCGGAGATTCTACTCTCGCGGAGGATTGACTCTGCTACACCTGTTCAACTGCCCATAGCCACTTGCAGATAATGCGTCCATGAATGAAGGCTAGCCATATTTAAGTTTGTAAGCAGCCGAACGGTAAATCAACAGGTCGTCACTCCTTGCTCGCCCGGCGGACGCGTATTACTCCTGCAGTGTACCTAATTGGCTGCACTCGTACATATTCGACACCTGCTATGAAGTTAAAGTCACTCCCAGAGTTGCGACAATGAAAAATATCAGACTTAGAGCATCTTTAGTGCTCGTTCTCTGAACGATGTGAGACATAACTCGTTTACCGTAACGGCCAGCTGACGTTGAATATAATAGGATAGAAGGTACATGGAATTTGCTCTGCAGTCACTTAGACTTTGCCATATATTTGTAAACGAAACAAGTAAATAGGGCCCTTTCAATGGGACCCGAATCACAGTTGTAAATTCACACGCTATTTGTGTATTAATTTACAGGTATGCGAGTTTGACGACAATGGCCCCTTGACGATTTGTATTCATTAAATTGATGTGCTTTTAAAGAAGCCCCATTGTCATCCCAGCACCCCGAGTAAGATTTTTTTTATAGAATTCGGTCAACCATGATCCTTGCAAATAAGTGTTTATTACTTCTGTTTTTTATAGCTTCTACAGGTTGGACGCACCAGAGTATGGCACTCCAAAAGGTTAACGACATGTTATGATTATCTACGGTAAGTCCATCATCTGATCATGTTAAAAAACACGATGATGTTCTAACTCAATACGATCATGATGTATATTTACACTATCATGTACTCTAAAAGTATATGTTCGTCATGTTAAAATACGTGATGATCATGAAAGAACAGGCCCAATAACACTTGGACTCGTAACCCTAACCCTTAAAATAATTCTAACCATGATTTTGAAACAAATTTGAAAAATTTTGAAAATCAAATTTGCCCATAACCTCGTGGGAAAAAAAATGAGGCATGCGGCGCAATAACCTCGTGGGAAAAATGAGGTATGCATGGACTTAAGAAACTGACACCCTTTGAGATGGCGACTCTTTAACAAACCATGTACAAAAGCTAGAAGGCTTGATCGAGGTCAAGAGAGGAGAAACGTCTTTGGTAAGTTAACTAACTTTGCCAGGGCCCCATCGAATTGTGGACTGTTCCCCAAAATGAGGCCAAAGGTCAATATCACAGTGGGCGACTAGGGAACTCGCTCCCGGAAGCTGTGAAGTATTTACGATGTTGTTGACACGAGAATAACGTACTGTCAGTCAAAATTTGGTTATCTTTCGATTACCTAATAAACTTCAATACAAACTAAAAAGATTGCAAAAGCAGCCTTAGCCCTGTTTGTATTTCAATAATAAATAACAGGAGTTCCCTTCGATGCTGAAAGGGGCTTGTCCTGTCACGGGAGGAAGAATCATGGTAGGGGTGGCATGGGGAATTGAAAGACTTGTGCCAATCAAGCTGTCCAACAGGTAGAAATAATGAGAAAGCAGAAACTGGTGCACCGAAAAACTGCATTTTGAAAACATTTTAAAGTTTTACTTCATAGTACGTTGCCAAAGTTATCTACCTTGTTACAGGTACCTTTAATTGCCACTTCTGTCAGTATGTCATGTTCAGGGGCGTAGATTTCTTTTCAACTTTTGGGGGATGGGGTGAACTATCGCAAATGTGGAAAATGTGCACGCGAAGCTTGCACGGTGAGCGCGAAGCGCGAGCCCATGACGGGTGGGGTCCAGGGGCCCACCTTAGGGCCCCTGGTGGGGTCCAGGGGCAAAGCCCCGGTGGGGGTCCAGGGGGAAAGCCCCCTGAAGCTCCTGGGTTTTAATGTCTCAGAAGTGCCAGGAAGACTGTTTTAAGCGGTTAAGTTTAGCGGTAATGTTGGTAGGCTGTTGGTTTGTTTGTACATTTAAGGAAATGCTATTTTGAGCACAAAACTCGTTGATAAGCTGCACTGGATTGAAATTGTACAAGAGCAACAATGTCCTGTTACCCTTAAAAAGGCAGGGATCAACATATAGGGTCATCCCACACAACTGGTTTTTGAATTCGGAGATCATTACAAAAACTGCAAGTTGGCTTGAGATCAGTGGCGTCGCCAGGTTTTTTGTGATTGGGGGCACCATAGATGATGTCGTAATATACCTCAGTTCCCCCAAGTTTGCGTAAATTACACCTTTATTTTTCATGCGTTCCTGCATTTGCATGCAGCAGTTTTGATCTTTCGTTTGTCACGACATAAGGATCTCGTCCTGGGGAAGGGGTTTCCCCTCCCCTTTAAGATTTTTTTAATAATTTAATACGGTCTTTTCGATGCAAAATGGTGTACTATCTTTGAGATGTTTTTGGAACTGATCATATATGGCCGGAAAATGTCCATAATTTAGTGAATGCTAATTTTAGATAAGGTAAAAGAGGAGAATTTGTTGTCTATTAAGAGACAGATACGTTATCAACAAATCTCCTGAAGCCCCCTCCTTTCTGACTATTTTACTGCCTTCTATTTCTGGAAAGTTTTTACACAAAAATATTTGCGTGGAGTCCACAGAAACATTCTTGAGTTATTACGAAATATGTCCTTTCCTTCATTGTGCATTATGAAAGGGCATCTAAGGCTAGCAGATACCTGAATAGGGCCTCCTGGAAGCTCTGCATTAATCATATTGATTGGTGCGGGGGCAATGACATAATGCGTATACTACCTGACATCCAAATGATAATATAGAGTACGACGCCGAACACTTTACAACTATCGTATTTTTACTACTTTTGAACTAAAATCCCGATGAACAGCTGCCAGCAATAGAAAATGAGACTGGAGGGAGAGTATAGGTGCAGGGAGTTGATATTACACCTCCCTGATACATGTAGCAAAAGGGGTGAAGGACTAATAAGAGCGTTACAGAGTGCTGTTTTCGTCGTAAGTGTATTAACAATCACCATCTATACCGATAATGGCTCAGCGCGAACTGGCGAAGCTCTGGTAAAAATTTTTGAAAAATGTATAACGGCAGATACTTACTTTCAACCTTCTACATCATGCTACATATTAGATTAAAAGATCCCATATTGATGCGAGGATGTTTGGAGATGTATCTCTGTTATTCGGAAAGTGTCGTGATCAGAACAGTTTTGGTGTATTATTACCAGTGTTGTAGTCGAGGCCGCTACTTCCGAGGCCGAGGCCGAGGCCACACCCTCCGAGGCCGAGGCATTAGCTCCGAGGCCGAGGCCGAACCCTCCGAGGCCGAGGCCGGGTTACTTATTATATCAGAGAAAAAAATATCAGAGCATACTTTCACTCCATCCAACATAGTATTATAGCTGGAGCTCAGGATCCGTACTCCTTGCCCAGAGGTGGTGAGGCAATGGGGATTAGATTGAGATATCTTGCCATTCAAGGGCTGGCTTGTGAAGCGAAGTATGTAAACCTAAGAATGAGCAAATAGTAAATACACATAAGTCAAGTTCATTTAAATTTACCAAACTTTATTTTAAGAAGCTGGGCACTTGGGCAGTTGTCTCAGGTTACACCGTCACCTACTAGTGTTTAGAAACAGAAACATGGGTTTTCACAAAATACAGAAGGGATCAGTTCCAACTTCCAATTAGTCCCAAAAAGTAAAATTAATCTGCCTTGCGAATGATATTGCTGATCACTTTGAGCACTCTATTGAAAAAATGAGAGAAACTAAACAGCAGTAGACGCCGGTAGTGTAGCGAAGTTACTTGCATCAGTGTATTTTTGGAATTTATTTGTATTGTTATTTTGTATTGTGTGAATTGTTATTCTTGCATCATTGTGTTACACCTGTAGTGGAGTGAGTGCGTTAAATGTTTGTACCTAAATGTGTGTTTGTTATGTTAGTCAGTAGCCTTAAGTTGCACTTGAGTATATACATGACAAGAGTCGAGTCAGTCTTTGGTCGGTCCTGGGAGACGAATACATGGTTTGCTCTGCACGGAACCTGGGTAGGACTTTAAACTGCATCCGGTTGTGGAGTTTGTTTGAACGTGGGAGTAATGAGGTTACCCTTTGCCACAACTGCCTCCGGGGCACCCTTGGGCAAGGTGCACCTGTATTTGCCCCGGTGCTTTTTAAGTGCTATTGCCTTTGGGCGTAGTGTTGCCTTCGGGCGTGGTGTTACCTTCGGGCGTGGTGTTGCCTTCGGGCGTGGTGTTGCCTTCGGGCGTGGTGTTGCCTTCGGGCGTGGTGTTGCCTTCGGGCGTGGTATTGCCTTCGGGCGTGGTGTTGCCTTCGGGCGTGGTGTTGCCTTTGGGGCGTGGTGTTGCCTTTGGGGCGTGGGGCTGCCTTTGGGGCGTGGTGTTGCCTTCGGGCGTAGTGTTGCCTTCGGGCGTGTTGTTGCCGTGGGGGGTAGAGTTGCCTTCGGGCGTGGTGTTTCCTTTGGGCGTGTGGGCGGAATTTGTGTGTGTGGTTGTGGGGAGTTGTTTTGGGGTTGGCTGCAAGGGCAGTTACTGGAGTTCAGTAGTAACAAAGACACTTTTGTTCCCTGTTGCACGGTATGTATAGTTTGTTTAGCATTTGTGTTTGTGACCCGTCATGGTTTTGTTTGGGTTTGGGATCCTTCTTTAGTTTGCCAGTGCCTGTTTCTACGTACTTAAAAAGCTGCTCTGCACGGAACCTCCTGCATGTGAAAGTTCTCTCTCTTTTTCGAGTTTCTTTCCCAAATCTTTAAGGCCCGCAAACCAAGGCTCGGCCCACGTTACATTCTGGTGGCAGCGGTGATTTTAACTATATTTTGGTGAGCCCAGCATTGAACTTTTATACCTTATTTCTTGTATTTTGAGACCGACGGTCGAGATGGGCAACGCCCTTATGTTCCGGGAGCAGTACGTAAAATCTTCCAGTAACTGAACTTTTAACTTCCATATTCTGAATTCAACTGAACTTTATCACATCCTTTGTCACCTTTCACGAGTTGGAACTAAACTAACTTGGAGACTGAAACCCCTCTGGGCAGTAATTGTTTTGATACTTCTCCAATAAAGTTCTGTCTCTACAACTGGTTTTACCGCTCCCGTATTATTGTGTCCTGATATTCAACGTATCCTGATATCCAACGTGCTCGAGTCTGTACTAGCTTCATGGTCTGTAGACGCCCCATATTCTACATTTCCAACGAATCGGATGCATGGCCGATGTAATTAAGCTCACGGTAATATTTCGATGTCCGATGTCCTATTTCCGATGCCTAATGCCTGATGTCCGATTTGCGATATCCGATATTTAGATGACGGTTGACCCTTTCGACGAGCTCTTCGTAGTTAGCGTTACCCCCTGAAGACTTCCTGGTGAGACGCCCTTTATTCGACTTTTACTGGACTGTTATGGTGATACATGTGCTGTAACTGTAGGAAAGCCAAGAAGAAATAGTAGCCTACGAAGTTCGCTTTTACCTTCGCTGATAAGGACGTGATAAGGCCCGCAAAACCAAGGCTCGGCCCACGTTACAGTACTACATGTGTGCCTGCACAAATACCATACAAATTGTGCACTCATTTTAGAAAGCATAATTAATGTATGAGCTCAATCTAAAAACAAGAAAATGTGTTTTCATGAACTTGCAACTGCCAATTTTCGTGACCAAAGGTGGAAGAAATCCACAAACAACCTGAAATAATTTTTCCTGACAGTTCACACTGTTATGTGTCACCGTCAATACATATTGTACATAATAACAGATGTGTGTACAGAAGGTACTAAAATAACTGACATGAAGTCTACAATCTACAGTTTGATCTTTTACCTTTTACAAGACCCCAAAACAATACAAACTATATTATGGGGAACACAATACTTCACAAGTCCATACACACTGTCACGTGCACCACTGCACCCAACTTAAAGGAGCTTGGTTCTCTGGCTCAGAAGCCCAGAAGCTAAGAATGTGTGCATTGCACTTCAAGAACATGAGGCATTCCAGCATTTGTGGGGAAAGTTTGGCGCGATGTGGCCTCATGATCAGTCCTCCATGGCTGAAAACTCTCTCCACCGGAGCACTGCTAGCTGGCACAGAAAGAACATTCAGGGCCAGGGCATAGAGTGCTGGATACCGCAATCTGGCCGCACCGTCTGGCCTCCAAAAGGTGTTGATGGCTTGCAAAATATGCATCGTGCCCTATGTTTTTTCCGTCCCCTCTCTTCAAACTCTTCGTGGTCATAAAATCCGAATTTTATAATTCGAGAATCAGCAGACATGGCGACTTCGTCAGGACAATAACAAGCTAGTATAGTGATAGTGCGCGCGCGAGTGACACGGCGGCTAGGCTGCGCTGCACTCGTGTGTGTATGGTGTGGACTGTGGAGAACTGTGCATGTGCCGTACCGGTTATCCAGTATACGGTATACCGTGTGTGTGTGGCGGGTTCAGCCTTTCTGTATGGTGTATGCATTGCAAGATGTTAAGATTACATGCGCTGTATCGTACGTTCACAGCTAATCTGCACTTTTCAACCGCAACGATCGATGTTGTCTTGTAATAGAAAATATCGACAATTAATTTCAAGGCAATCTAGACATTAAACTTCGCATGGTTTAGTTATTTCTTTGCAAAAAATGGTAGTAAATTATCAAAAAAGTCGGAGGTAGTCTTGCCCGGCCTCGGCCCGGCCTCGACCGAATTTCCGAGGCCGGGAGCTCCGAGGCCGAGGCCGAGGCCGCAGCCTCCGAGGCCGAGGCCGAGGCCAAGGCCGCGGCGATCCGGCCTCGAGTCCTCCAAGACTGATTATTACCTTAATAATGGTCATTACATGGAGTGTAAACAGTGACGAATAATATTTCCATTACCTGATTACAAAGCCTGCATTCAGAGTCTACATCGAGACACTTTCAATTGCAAAACAAACCTACATGCCACTGCCATAAGCCAGTCTTTTACCTATTAATTCGTAAACTTTCAACTTTTAGCTGCTGTACTTCTACGAAAGTTACTATGGGAAGATATTGATAATATGAGTGACACTGACGTAAGGTTGGAAGCGCGCGGAGCGCGCGAAAATTTTGATAGATTGCCAACGATTTGCTAAAATTCTAATAGTTTGAGAAACATTTGTGATAGAAAGTGAAGTGAGATTGAAAAAAATTCTTACGAAAATGAAGAATAAAATATACTTCACATCATACACGTATCTGTAGACTGAAACATAGGGGGGGGGGGATGATTACATGGGCCATCCCCCCCAGTCAAATGTTGGGGGGATATATCCCCCATCTCCCCCCCCCCCCCGGGATTTACGCCCATGGTCATGTTTATGGACTGCAAGAAAGAAAACTACATTCAAGGTTAAATTTGCAGGACGATTTTTAGCTATGGCCCCTTCGGTCACCGCTTTCACTGTCACTGATGGGAATATGAGGGTCCTTGCAGGAAAAATTGAAATTCAACACTGTTGCAGTAGATGCGATTTTGTGGCACTTGGGAAGGCAATATAAGCCCTTCTCAACTTGTTGACTTTATTCATCTCGTTTTTGTGCGAACCAATTTGAGGATTCAGCTGGGGATCGAAAAGCTTTTGGAATCTTTTTAAGCCTTGGTTTAAACTGAGTATCCCATTTTTTTCAAAACGCCCCCCTGCCGCCCCCTTAGCGCTCATCGCCCCCTGATTTGTGAAAACGCCCCCGGGCAATAACGCCCCCGGTTGGGAACCATTGTACTAGAGATACACGATCATTTACTAACTACATACGATGATGTACTAAATACATACGATAATGTAGTAAAAGTATACGATCATCATATTAAAATACACTATGATGATGTAAACTCATGTGATGATATGTAAAAACATACGATGTATATGTAAAACTATGTAATGAATAGGCCATGCGATATTTTGAGTTTTCAGAGACCTGTATGTTTGTACTGGCAAAGGGTAGAAGCTGAAAATTGGAACTGTGGGTAACTGTTACCCATAAATTTAGGATCTGTATCCAAAATTACTGTATCTGTTTCCATTTTGAAGTTACATGAACCTGAAATCACCAATATATTTAGAGCGGACATTACTTTTTCCAACTTTTGGGGGGGGGGGAGAAGGGGAGGGTGGAGAGCCCAGACCATGGAACCAGGGATATTCAAATTATAGGCATGAACAATCTGGTTTGGACACAGGTCTGCATCACGTAAGCACGTCCGTTTAAACTAATGGATCGTTTACTAACGATTTTACTTAGGTTTAAAGTGGGACCAGCGAGAAATGTGCCACACAAGGGACCTCATTCTTGAAAGAAACAAAGTATCAAACTTCAATAAGGCTACCTACAAATAACGTCATTTTGACGCCGTAAAAGGTCAAGGTCCTCTCAAAAATGGAAAAAGTAATGTCCGCCCTTAGTAAATTGGTGATTTCAGGTACTGTACTAAAAACTAGAAAAACTATACTAAAATGATTTTCTGGGCGACGGATTTTTTAAAAAGGCACTATCTCCTTGGGTACGCACTTACACACACCAGCGGTTCTCAGCCTTTTTCCGATTTCTGGCCTCTTATTTGAAGCATTAACCTGTGCTATGACACCGTACCAGAACACACGTCTAACGACGACTAAAAAGTAGGAAAATTCAGATTTTGTAAACATCTGGAGAACTTGAAGGTGTGGTGACATGTGACCCAAAAGAGCTGTTTTACTCACTAGTTAAAGAATAAAATCCCCTAATGAAAGATACATTGGGAATAGCTTTTTTCTAATAGTTCCTTCGGCTGGAAACCTTAGAGCGAAAACTGAGCGATATCATTACAAATGGTGTTCTGTCCCCCAATGGATCCTGACTGGACAAGGTTACCCCTTTGTGTTTTGAGGTTTCTGTGTTCCGTAACTGAACTCAGGGTCAATTCTAAATCCGATGTCCCCGATTCCGGGCCAAAAATTCCGAGTCCGGCGATTTGCCAACGTGGCACAGCATACAAATGGTTTTCCATACCACAAAGAAGGTAGTATGGTACCACTATTGAAAAGGTTATTTAAAGTGGGTATGACACGGCCAAAGTACGTTTCTCAGTAAATATTGTTTGGGTACAGCTTGAAATGAAGCAAATGTTTTTCCGACTCAACTACGTCCATAAACACAGTAATACGACCTTGTGAATTCCCATTTACAGTCCAGACTCAGCCATCTGAAATCCAAAAGCGAAAAAAAGTATGTGAGCGCGTCTTAAGATCGTGACGTCATTGGAGGCACGGTTAGTAACACTGTACCAGGCAGCTCACCCATCGTTCTACACATCGAATCATGTGCATGCTAACGCGTGTTAGCAGGTACATCATTGCAAACACTTGTGCTACGATACTATACAGCAGCGCGCGTGACCAGGGACCACATAGTGAACTATGCGTCGTTGCGCGGTGACTGCTTACCACTCACAATAGCAACGTTACTGAACAGCTCACTGAGTAAAGGCGCGTTTGTTATGGACTGTCCATACATGTTCATAGCTGTTCTGTACAGCGCGCCCGGACCGCGTTCTTTTTGCACAAAAACAAAGCTGTTTATTATATGCAGGGAAGCTAGAACACGGGCGCATAATATGCACGCGAACATATTGGCCAATGATATGCTTCGAAGCCCCCAACATGTTCCGCGCTTTGCGCTCTGTATGTTGGGCGGGTATTGTGATGTAATCCTTTTCATGAAGTTTCTAAGATATGAAACTTTCCCAAAGCGTTGCATTATTTTCACATCTAGATACGCGTCCTTACATAGCGCAGTGCGGGGTGCCGCCAATTGCGTCATAAAAGTCAGGTGACCTGTTGCGGCATTTTTCGAAATTGGATTTCTGGACGTTTTTCTTCAAATTCTATTTATGCCGAACTGCGCCGGTTTTAATTGTGTGTGAGATGATACTTTTACATTACTGTACCCAATCTTGCAATACACAAAAGTTATTTTGGCCGTGTCATGCCCACTTTAAGGAATCGATTTCATAGCCTACATTGCAATTTAGTTGACTGTGTGTGACCATCCATGTAATAAACTGTGCACCAGTAATAATGTAGCATTATGTAACATTTGTGTAACTTCAATTTTTGTGTAATTGTCTGGACTCGGTCCCGAGTCCGAGTCCAGCCGCAGCACATTTCGGGCCAATTTCGATTCCCTGTACCTAACCCTAACCTAACCTTATCCTAACACTGACCTTCATGTAGACTGTCGGAACATAGAGACTTCGGAACAGACAGTAGTCCCCACGGGACACTACATATGACTTATCCGTGACGTGACCATCCTCTCAGTCGTCAGACCCTTACATCATAGGTCTGTCTTGCGTAACCCCGTTCCAGACTGGCTCGAGAGAACGGGTACCACCCACGAACAGGCATTTTGGTAGAGTGCAAGCAAGACCTGTCTTGGAAATACTTCAATATACCATTCTCAAGATGTACCTCATCAAAGTTTCGTTGAAGTTTTACTGAAGTTACCTATGCAAACTTAATGACGTAGAGTGTTGTCAGGCTGTCAGGTATTTGACTGTTTTTAACTTAGCCCTGTACATATTATGTCTTGTTTACTTGCAAAGAGTATACAGTTTGGTGAGAGATGTTGATATTTTCAAGTACACCAAATCTTTGAGGAAGTATCAGTGCCGTACAACTGTCCTTGCGATAAAGGTTGAAAAACAAAGGATAAAATTAGACATCTCGTGAATCTCTCCTTCATGTCATTAATTTGTATATTTAATTTATGTAAGATAGTTTATTCATAACATTTGACGACGCCGCAGACAACACACCTTTAGGGCACTTTCACACCGGCATGCGCAATGCGACGCGACTTGGCGAAAAAAATTTGCGTGACGAAAAAAAAAAACTTTGAAGTAATGGTACTATTTACATCTTTTCACAGGAATTGCGAAGCACGAAGCTCGACACTCTTGAGCTGAAAATAGGCATCTTTTATCGCCTGTCGCCTTTTTGTATTACCCATCATTGTCTTTCTTTACACTACTGCTCCGCAAGGTAAAGATGCAAACCGCCTTATGGCATGCAAGCAGAATACCTCTACCGATACAGCTTGCTTCAAAGAAATTCGTATACTGTTTGTGCAAGCCAGATCAACTCGAGATATACTTGGAGTTAAAGAAAAACGAGAAAATAGAGAGAATCCTGATTACTATTCACTATACACTTGCTATAGGCTTGAATTTTCACTTGATTTTAAAGGGTCATATTGCAAGATATCGTCAATACTGGATTAATGTTCGGACTTAATGACTACTGATGTATTCTATGCAGCTCATTTATATAAAGGAAACAGTGAATCAAACTTAAGTTACAAATATGTAAACAAACCGGGAAATAATTGTTTGCTTTCAGTACTTTTTATTCATAGGATCTGGAGATGAATGTGCTCTCTATTCAACACTGTAAGACTGTAGAAAGGAAAAACTAAACCAATACAGATTGAAGAGTTCAATAAAACTTTTAAGCAACTTTCTTAAGCAATATTTTCAGCGAAAATCATAAAACAAAAACATCTATGCATGCATTAAAATGTTGTTGCTGGGGAAGATTTTGAGAAAAATATATCTTCTTATAATGCTGAATGGAAAGCAGATCTTCTAAAAATGCCGAAGATTAATTTCACCTTGTTCTAGAAGGGACAACTCTATTAGACAGAAAAATATCATCCCCCTGAAACTTGCAAAGTTTGGAAGCTGGGTAATGAACAACTTCTTTCAATTGTTTCACTTCACTTTATCACTTCTTTTTCCCTTTCTTTCTTTTGCCATCTTTTTAATTATAATTGTCACTTTAAACTGTTGTTTTTTACTCTCTACCTCAAGAGAAGTTAGACAAAAAATTAATTGAAACTGAAACCAAAATAGTACCATCCCCTCCCCCCCCCCCCTCCCCGTTTTGTCGCTAAATTTACACCTTAGTAAATTTTTGTGCTATCCAGTGGAAAATTTATAT
This sequence comes from Holothuria leucospilota, assembly GCA_029531755.1. Classification (NCBI taxonomy): domain Eukaryota; kingdom Metazoa; phylum Echinodermata; class Holothuroidea; order Aspidochirotida; family Holothuriidae; genus Holothuria; species Holothuria leucospilota. The sequence goes on along the minus strand of CM055964.1, from coordinate 23,758,245 downwards.
AAATCCGTAATCTAAAAGCCAAAATAAAAAGCTAAAAACAGCCAGAAACTAAAGTATTCTGCGTGAAATTCACTGTAACAGGAAGTTCAGGACATTTTAAAATGAAACCAAAAAATGATCCCAAAAGCATGAATTTTCCCATTGCCTCAGTTCTACGAAATCTTTTACTCTTTTCGTTTAATACTTTCAAAGTGATATAATGTGTGAATGACTTGCCAATTCATATCACATATCTTGTATATTGTATAAAATTATATATGATTATGTGTACAATGCTCTAATAAATATAGTGATCCATGATCTCTATTCCTGGCCAAGTGCCTCAACAGCTTCTCAAAAGTGGGGAAGGGGGGCATCACCTTGACCAGAAATATTTCAGTCGCAAACAGAGAAACCATTGCCTCAGTAGCGAGGGACTCAGGCTCACTTAAAGGGGAAATCTCCTCATCCCAGACAATTCTCCCAACTAAGGTAGTTCTAGCCCGCCCATAACTGTATTTAACTTCGCCTTGTGCAGACACGAAGATAGTTTATTATTAAGGCCATATGTTGGAGTCGGCACACAAGGCCCTAATGTGTAATCAAACACTCTCTTTGTGTGCTGTGTAATATGATCTACTACGCATCTTTTGGAGTTTGCAACTCTGATGTCAATCAAAGAGAAGTTACCAAGTGAGACTTTTGTTTACCCCAAGTAAAAGTCGTACTTCGGGTGACGAGTCCGGAAAAACTTGGAGGCCAGATGATCTGTGGTGTAATTAGGTGGCATTTCAACGATTTCGCCGGATCCATTAAATTCCACATAAGCGTAGTAAGCTCTTTGAAAGTGGAGGCGGAAGTGAATGTTAGTGATCAGTATCCTGGGGAGGGGTCCAAGAGGAGGGGTCCCCTCCCCTTTGGATTTTTGTTGACTATTTAAAGTGCCCTAGATGCAAAATGGTGCAATATTTGACAAACTTTAAAGTAATTTCATCCTATTCAGTGCCATATTTTGGCAGCATTTCATCCAAAGTGTGGGGGAGAAACGAGGTTTCCTCCCCACCAATCAGAGAGAGGGGGTGTTCGTCCCCGCTACCCCCTTTTCCTACTCCTATGTTCCATTTTCGAGTTTGATTTCGTTGTATCAGCTAAATTGCAAGTAATAAAATGAAACATGTACTTATCTATTTTCGTCAGGGTTCAGGAAAAAGGTTGTGGGGGGGGGCAATTTCCTCCACTGCTTCAGAAGTGGGGGACATGTCCTCCTCGTACCCCACCTGATGATATCTCTGTTCCTGATAAATCAGAAAGCACCATGCTTTTGAATGTAAAAGATGACTCGTCCTAACAGACTGACAGACGATGAATAAAACACGTTCCGGGATTCACCTTGAGGTCGCGATCTGGAGTCAGTTTGGGGACTATTGCACTCCAGATCTAATTTCCCCTCATGGACTTATGCAAGTTTACCAAATTATATGTGTGCATGCTTAGTGTCGTCATATTACTTTGAAGAAAACTGTGGAATGTAGAAGAATAATGGCGCTTTTGCATCAAAACAGCTTTGTTGTACGAATGATTCAACTTGTGCATCGGTAAAGCATGCACTAGGCTCCTATTCAAGCTCCCACATTCATTCTGAATAGTGTTGTCACTTGGAAAAATGGAAAACATTGAAACATATATAACGAGGTGTGTATATTTAAAGTTTTCAGATTTAAAAAGTTGATAATTTCTAAGATAAATAGCAATAAAGGTGTGGAATCAGATAACATCTATGGCGACTAAGTTCACTAAGCGGCCTTTATAATTTGGTACAGTAGTATGCAACTTGTAGGCACTTAAAAACGAAATATCTCAACACTGACTCACGAGGGTTGTTTTGCTCATATGTGTGGGACGAGTATTCTATTGTGCTTTTAAATCTACCGAAAGTTTAGATGCTCTTTCGATAAACTTAAAAGTAACAATAGTGTGGATATTTCTACGGGTCGACGCCTCCTTGATATTTCTTTTTCATTTATCCTCTCATCAAATTTGTTTTTACCTTTACGAAAAAATTCGACGTTAGGAATGTAAATCGATTAGGCCTCCTAGTATAGTTCAATTTCAGCAAAGTGCAATAACTTTGCTCGAACTTAAAAGTATTTATTTCCCTTTGATAGTTCGTCAACGAACTTAAATTAACTAACAGATGAAATTATTGTACGAATGGCTTCTTGGAATGTAGACGTTGAAAAGTTTTCCCCAAATACTGATACTCTAGGCAGTCAGCATAAGTTTAAATTTTGCTTTGTTAGAAACAAATTCAATAGATATAGCCTAAGCTTGTCAAATTTGATCAGATATTTGCACAAACTGCCAAACATGCAGCAATCTATTCACATTTGAACCTTTGTAATACGCCCTGATTCAATAGGAAACATAGGCTACAGGGAGGCAGAAAAAATAACTTTCGAAACATTTTTGCAAAAACAAAAACTTTTTACTATCCTAATAAACAGAGGTAATTTACTCATCCACTCGTAAAGGTAGATCGCGCCCTCATTTAAATACGTGTTTTCTCCTCTGAACGCAAAGACATTTACTTCGGTTATACTTCAGCTGCATCACAGAGAGCGTAAAACGTCCTCAAAATCTTTAAAAATGCATGGTGAACGTACAATTTTCTCTGTTTCTTGGAGTGAATCACCTAAGATAATCTGGATGAAGCAGTCCCGTAGTCAAGGGGGGGGGGCAGGAGGCCGAAGCCCCCCTTGGAAAATTTTTCGCCCCCAGAAGATCAAAAATTAGCATTGCCGTAATGCATTTTAGTATGTTTCACCCCCTCTGGAAAATTTTTCGCCCCCCAGAAGTTTTTTCGCCCCCTTCAGCACCTTGTCTGGCTACGGGCCAGGGATGAAGAAATCCATCTGGCCAACAGAAAAGCACGGCTACGTCAGCTTTTTTAATTTATTTCACTATAGGGAAACAATCCACCCTTGTCAGTGTAAAAGTTGACGGAAGTCAACTTTCGTGGAAAACCAAAGCTTTGTGACATTAGTAGAGAGATGAAGATCAAGTTCTTCCCACTAGAGTGCAGGGTTGGACCTACTTCAAATGGCATTGGATGTGCACTAAACAACGTACCAAAGGTTAATTTTCAAACATTTTCTATAGCCCAACTCGGATTGACTGGCAGTGGTTCAGTCAGAGGGCTCGCGGAAGGGGGGGGGGGGTAGATGATGTTAGGTGGGGCTTGTATAATGATTTGGCAAAATTATAATACTTAAGGTGTCCTACATGGAGGTATGCTAATGATGCGACATCTACTTAGAATGCGTGCCCGCTAAGCGAGCCGAATTATTCTTTTCTGTTGTTTCACTTCATTTTACATAAATTAAGTGCTTATCCATAACACATTGCTGACATGAAAAATAAGGAAAAGAAAGTATGCTCAAGGAAAGTTGGTATTTCTATCTTCGCTCTCTTCGCTACACTCCTGTTAAGCCACAGCAGCTTGACAAAAGGTGACCCTGTTATGATTCAGTTATGAACTTAATTACTACAAGTTGCTTCAAGTCTTTTTCTCTTATATCACTTTACCAATATTTCGACAACAAAAGACCGAATTTGTGTTACGTTTAGATTTTTAACGTGTCATGTTATGGGAGAGCTCGAGAGATGGATTTAAATATCCTTTACTTATCACTTAAAACTGCATATAAGTGTATTTAAACAAACTAATTTATTTATCAAATTCTCAGCCTTGTATTACCAAATTCCTGCATTTATTTAGCTACAAATATAATAACAAGGCTGAAATACTGTGTGATACGTTGTACCCAGGGCCGTAGCTAGGGTCATATGTTTGGGGGGGTGTGAAGGTCCCAAATTCCGACTGGATAGATATATTTTCCAACTGAATGGTGGCGCGTAAATTGCACCATTTTTTTTATGCGCCCTGCGTTTACATACGGCAGTGAGGATCCTTCCTTGTCACTACATAAAGGTGCCGTCGTGGGGAGGGGTCTAAGGGGAGGGGTTGAAATTTTTGTTAATTTAAGGTTGCTTAGATGCAAAATGGAGATATCTTTGGGATATTTTTGGAGCTGATCATATATGGCTGGAAAACGTCCATAATTAAATGAATTCTAATTTTTCCGACTGGTTTGATTCTTTTTCCAAATGAGTGGCGGCCCGTAAATTGCATTTTCGTTTTTATGGGCGTTACTTTTGTATGATACAGCAGTGGTGATCCTTCCTTTGTCACTTCATAAAGGTGCCGTCCTGGGGGTTAGGCCTAAGGGGAGGGGGAGGGGGTGTCCCCCTCCCCTTTGAGAAATTTTTGTTAAGGTAAGGTTGCTTAGATGCAAAATGGTGCTATCTTGGGGTACTTTTGGAACTGATCATATATGGCTGGAAAATGTCCATAATTTAGTGAATACTAAGATTTGGTGAAAGTAGAAAGTATGTTGTCTAAGAGAAGAATACGTTGTCAACAAACCTCCTGCAGCCCCCCCCCCCCCACACCTTTTGACTACTTTAATGCCTTCTGTTCCGGCACCTATTGCTGCCATATACCTGTATAGGCCTCCTGGAAGCTCTGGATCAATAATATAAAATGGGGCAATGACTGGCATCTAAATAATAATATAGAGTATGACGCCAAGCACTTTACATCTATCGTATTTTTACCAATTTTGAACGAAAATCGAGACGAACAATGGGAAATGGGCGGGAGGGAGAGTATAGGTGCAGAAAAATGATACTAGACCTCCCAGACAGGTATAGCAAAAAGGGTTTAGAACTAACAAGCGCGTTTTCAGAATGTACACATAGTTTATGCTATAAAAGTTCACTGGTACATTTTGCTTATAATGTTCATAAGTGATACAACGTGGATTGTGAGGATTGCCCGCGAAGCGCGCCGAAATTTGGGCCGGGGGTATACTTCAATGTCAAAGTGAAAAACCTGCATGCAGGCTCAGCCAGGGGTGGTGCTTTGATTTGTCGACATGGGGGGAAGCGCCCTGACTGGGGGCCAGCTACTCTAAACCCCGACAGATGCAATGGGTTGCCGAACTCAAAATGTAAGGCGCGCGAAGCGCGCCGAAAAATTTGGGGTTATATTGAATTTTCATTAAGGAAAGTTGAAAAAGTTTGGGCTTTTATTGGAGAATCTGGACAAAACCAAGAACTTTGTTCGGGTGACTGCATGGTCGTCGTCGGGGATTACATTCTTTATATTACTCATTAAGGATCTCCTACGAAACTGAAAGATCTTTTTCTTACAAAATATGTTTGCCACGATGGCGAGGCTGAAGAAAGAATCTTCTAAAAGTTAGGAAAAAGAGGAAAGAACTTCGGAATGATGCATGCATTTTCGTGTTTCTCTAGAATCACGCCTACACGGAAGAACAACATTTGTGGAAACGTTGAAATCCAATGTTTGAAACGGGGGCGTTACCACTAGATAGAACTAGAGATGAAAGCGCGCGTAGCGCGCGAAATATTTTTGAAGTTATAGAAAAAAACGTTACAGAACTTACTGGCTACGGGCCTGATAAATAGACGTTTGGAATATCTTCTGAGTATATCTATGTCTTCACCAATATTAGTCTATAAAAAAATTGGGGGGGGGGGGGGGCTAAAGCGCCCTAGCTCCCATAGAACTGTGTCTGGTATAATTACCTTAATAATGTTCATGAGATTGATTGTAAATCGTGACGCAGGCGCTCGAAGCGCGCCCAGATTTCATTAAATAAGATTTTCAGAATAAAACCTGCATTCAGAATCTCCATCAAAATACGTTCAATTGCCCAACAAACCAACATGCCACTCAAAAAGCCAGTCTTTTACCTGGTAATTTGTAAACAGCTTTCAACTTCTGCTGTTGTGCTGCTCCGATATTTGCTATCGGAAGATATTGATAATAAGAAAAACACTGAGGTCAGGTTTGAAGCGCGCGGAGCGCGCGAAAATTTTGAGAGTTTGAGTAGAATTTGCGAAAAAGGACAGCTTTGATTTGATTTTACGTGAGGAAAATAACGTTTGGTATTATTCTCACTTGGTCTAGTTGGAAAATATATACATAGTTGACATAGGCTCAGTCGGAAAAATGTGCTAGACTGAGATATCAGAAATTCCAACTGGCATTTCAGATTTTCCGACTATCGTCGCTCTGACGAACTTTGGGGGGGGGGGGGGGTGAGACACCCCCCACACCCCCCGGTCGCGACGGCCCTGGTTGTACCCGAGGTTATGAAAACAAAGAGTGTACTTGCGTACGGTACTATACGTTTAATATTGTGAAGGTGGGTCACATCAAATTCACAAATCGATATATCGGTCCCAACATGATGAGTTTTGTGATTGAATGTGATACTCGAGACTGGGAGACAAGATCATGGGGACTGTGCCATCCCTATACCCTGCAAGAGAAAGCCTCAGTCGCACTACAGTAGGCTATATCCTAATTACAACATATCGCTTTAAGATGACTTTATCAGCCATCCGTGCAAATTTGTGAATAGACCCATCAGATAACAGTCAAAGAATCAAATTTTTGAAGCAGTTCTTGTTAGGACACGGTTCAGTGAGCCACTGGATTTCGGACTTTTTAGCTGTTGACGCAGTGTAAACTCTATCATTGTTATTCCAGTGCGAGTCACGACGTTGTAGGTAAGTTTTGTACTCTTTAGGACTGTATATTCAATTCTCACATATCACTAAATTACTTAAAGTCAGTCAAAAATATAACTTTGCATTTTCCTTACAGAATAATAAGCCATCCTCAAATCAATTTAGAACAGGCTGTTATGCATAAAAATCTCCGCGTTTCACTCCTATTGGTTATTGACATCATATGGTTGAATTAAATAATAATGCAATATATTAAAGTAGTGATTGACTTCCGGTTTGTGCATAAGGCCATTATTATAAGAGCCAGTTACGTTTTCTCATAATTTAGTACCTTGCTGACAGCCCGTATAGTTAGTATAATTTGTCAGAATAACTAATTTTCCAGCAATTGAAGTTTTACTGTTTATTATTCATTTTTCATTCTTTTGGTACTCTCGTTAAGCTCTTCAAACTTAGAGGTAGAGTTGTAGCCTATGTCGTTTTTCTTCCCAATTAATTTAAAGATAACATCAAGTAGTTGGATGCTGTACTGTTTTTTGACAGGGTTCTGTATGTCCATATGAAGCAAACTTACGCCTCTGTAATCTTGAAAAATATATGCGCTACTTTTGGGGATCAAAACCCCAAGACCACGTCCCACTCTTCCACCAATTGTCAGTACGCTAAGTTTTGATGTACATGGATTACATGGGCTTATACAGATTTTCTGGCTATGCATTAGCCGACAAAAATGGCGTAATTTACCAGTGTTTTAGACCTTTAGTCGAGTTGCCCCCTAAGATTAAGACGGACGCCGCTTTCCACCCTAAGAGGATGTGCAGATAAATATCTTGTACCACGTGACTAATATCTCTAAAAAAAAACCCCCTTCTTATATTGTTTTACCACGCAAGGCTGGTTTAAAAATGGCCTTTAACCTCTCTGGTGTATAATATTTTTGGCCATAATTGTTATTTATTGCTTGTCAGTTGCTGCAGTTGTCTCTAAGACCAGAAAAACAAAGTTTCACTTAGAGAAATTTAAGATATGGAAAGAGAACGAAAGAAATAAGCAACCAGCTGTATTACCTGCAATAGGTGGCAATTCCTTTTTTGTGCCGTCCAAGAATGACCGACAAAACCGAGTGCTATGACGTCAACGCACGTCTTCTGTAGGACGAAGTCGGGACGCAGGTTGACTAACCATGTACCAATACGATTCACAATGCAATAGACATATATGAACCTAGTCATGTCCACTTGTATTATAGTTCTTGTAATTACTGACTAATGCGATGTATGACCTGGTGCGACACATATTGTTAAACCTTTGCTAATAGGAAAGTGATTCTAGGTGGATGGAAAAGTCTCAAATTTTGTATGAACTATGTAGGAAAATTTATTACATACCGTAGCATTTGGTATCCGCCACTGACTCGGCCTCGAACCGGAAGCCAAAGCAGACGAGGCCGAGACCGGAGCAATCGAACCTTTGTGGCGCGCGGTTGTATCTTTGGCAGCAAACAGGCCAATGAATGAAATCGAGAGGTTCCATGCCATATTGTAACGTTACTGGGTTTTTACGGAAGAGGGGATGAATTTTAAGTTTACTGATCCCGCAATACTAGCACGTGGCAGCTCCATGCACTGACATAATCGAAGGCCTATTGTCTTCGTATCAAGAAACGTGATATAGTTACAATTCTGTTCTTACCGCCATCAAAGGAATTTCGTTATCGTGTTCATCCCCGCCACCTTTCTTCAGTATATCAGAGTTGGGGATCTCGATCGTGGCTGGCCAAGCCGCAATCCCGACCTCTTGGGCCGATTTTGCCGCCTCCGTATCCTTTGGACTTGGAAGTAAATGCCATATCTACTAAATGATTGGTCCACCATATAGTGTCCCAAAGATCCCATGCAAAAATCCATCCCAAGTACATTTTCTCTACAAACCAATTTTCTATTGCAAATGTTAATTAAAGAGTACGTCTCACCATGTCTGTCCCCCGTACCGAAACAAATTTACCTAAAGAATCAGGCTGAAATGGTTAATTAAATTTCATTCTTAGCAAATTACGTTCAATGTCAGGGAACCGTTAGCTAGTCTCCGTATAACCTAAAGGGTGTGGCCTCAGCTACTACATGGCCTTAGCCTGGGACTGGGTCTGGATTACAAAACAGGTTTATACAATATTAATTGGCTTTGTTCCCCCACTAAAATAAGTGCAATAATTCTTCAAGGCGAGCATTTTATGTCAGATTTTTGGTGTGAATTCTGACCAGTATATGTTTCTATTGGAGATAATCACACACCGTCCTAGTCACTGCACTGTGCTATGGAATATTGATAGTGCAGAACGCACTGCCCTAGAAAGATTGATGTAAACCGCCTACCATTCTACAGCCTTGACTGAATTTAAAGTTTTTAAGATAAAATTGTTTAAATTTTTACTGCAATCACGGCAACTTGTAGGTGTGGGTCTCTGTGTTAAAGTTTAGTTGGCCAACCAATTGCCTTTTCGTGTTTATACTATAAAATCCTGTGAAGTTTGGAGTAAGATCTTACATTCGTTGAAGAAGCTCTTTTGGTTCCAATTCTTGCCAAACGATACTGGATTAATACTCCATTGTGTGCCTGGTTGAGTAGTTTACAGGTATTTACGTTTGTGTATTTAACAGTTTCAAAATTATTTGTCAACATATTGCCTGTACTCCTATTTTAATAGTAAAGGGGCCATTCATGGGGTATATTATGGTTGTAAGCTGATCAGAGGCATTGTAAACTATTCGCAGAGGTATTCTGGCTGGGTATATACTGTAGGCTTACGGAACCGTACATTGCTTATCCAGCCATATCCCTAATCTTAAAGAGGTGCTGAGCAAACAGAGTCGGCTCCCTTTGAGACGTAGCAGGCTGTACAGCACATTCCTTGCTCAGTTATACATCTCTAACCTTTGGTTTGGGAAGCAGAGAAGCTGAGCAATAGAGTTCGCTCCGCGAGGTATATCCCAGGGGCGTAGCTAGGATGAAATTTTTAGGGGGCCTAGGTACCAAATGGGGGCTCACGGCATTGATCGCGCGGTCCTTAATTTTTACAAATTTTATTGGGGCACACAATTTCTGGGGGGGTCTAGCAAACATCTGGGGGCCAGGCCCCCAGCCCCCCCCCAATCCTCGTAGCTACGCTCCTCGTATATCCTTTCCCCAGAGTAGAGTTACCGCCTAGCAGCCGCATTTAAAAGTTTGCCAGGAAGGATGGAAAAGGGCAAGGAGGTTAAGATTTTTTTTCTAAAGCGGGCAAGACAAGACAAAATGAGCGTGTTAGATCATAAAAGTACCATATAATAAATACCACATCTGTTCATTTTAGATGTTGCCTCGTATGGCAGGCATGTAAGTTCAAACAAATCTCTCAAGTTGAAAATCTACTTTGGGAAAATAGCGGCAAGTTTCCCCCTCACCAAAATTATTCGTAGAATAACAAAGCATTTGTTTTTCTCAAAATTTGCCTGTATGGTCAGAAAAGTTTTTCGTTGTATGTGAATGATCACAAAATTTTATTTCAATGCTACAGTATTATCTTAGCATTCGTGGGCAATGTTTACGGTAAACATTTGAAAAGAAGTAGCGAAAAGGTCATTTCTTTACAACTAGATTTCACAAATATTAAGGGCGTGGGAGTCTGCAGGGTGAATTGTAAAGTGCATGATGAAAACGAAGATTATAATCAGTGTAGCGGTTGCAGGGGCGTAGCGAAGGTGTTTTCTTTGGGGGGGGGGGGTAGAGACTATGTTTTGCCGACAGATCTGGTAATGCGTATATAGCGCGAAAACGAGCTTTAGCGGGTGGGGCCCAGGGGCCCGCCTTAGAACCCATGGTGGGGTCTAGGGGCAAAGCCCGAGGGGGGGGCAGGGGGAGAAGCCCCCGGAAACTCTGAGGTTTAAGCATATCTCTGGGTGAAAAATTAAGTCTCAGGATGGATATATTTTTGTTTATAATGCATCATCAAATGCAAAGATTCCCCATCATGAATTTAGATATGTTAGGCTATTCCTCTCGTCAAGCCGCTATAGTTTTAAGCGGTTGGGATCCAGAGGCCCGCCAGTGTTTCAGCTAGGACGTTTTCTCAATGGCACGTTTACTGATCTGTGGCCTGGGGAGGGGTCTAAGGTGTCCCCCTCCCCTTTGGAAAGTTTTGGAATTTGAAAGGTGCCTAGATTGCAAATGATGCAATATTTGAGTGGATTTCTGCCCTAATGAGGAACCTCAAAATTTACACCCGGGTAGAATTTTCTTGTCAGATTTTTATTGTGCAACATTTGTCGCCGTTTATGCGACATTGTCGCACAAATAAAGGCTAAAACGCTGGGCCCGCCTTAAGGCAACTGGTGGGTGTCCAGGGGGCGAAGTCCCCGGAAGCTCTGGGGTTTTAAAATAATCTCTGGGTAAAAAATTAAGTCTCATGCAGGATAGGTATGTTTTGGTTCATAATACATTATTAAATGCAAAGATTCCGGATAATTTTAATATGTTAGGCTATTCGTCCCGTCATGCCACTATACTTGAGAAGCTGGACCTGTCATTCAGAACTGGAACACTATGCGTCCAGCATTTGAACACTAGACGCGCCAGGCTTTCAAATACGGTTGGTGTTCAAATAGGCGTCCGGCGTTCCAAAAGGGAGAAAAAGTGTTCAGAATCTTAACACAAGCGTTCAAAATATGCTTTGAACGCCAGGACGGGTTCTGTATCTGTTTCATTTCGTGTTCAAAAGTTAAAAGCCTGAAATTGCAGTGAAGGGAAGACACGCGCGGCACGCATTAGTTTTTCCCAGGACGCATTATTTTTTCCCAGGATGTTTGTGGGTAAACCGGATCCTCGGGAGTTTCCAAAATGTGTTTGAAGTTAAGGTTAGGGTTTAGAAAACGGGCCAGGGATGCCTACTCCAAGGGTAGTAGGGTGCTGCACATGGTGATGATAAAAGTGAGGAATAATGTGCAGAAAGTGGTTTTTCAAGAATGTCATATGACCCGAAATAGCAGTGCGCCTGTATGGAAGCCTTTAATTCCCTTCAGGGGTGGCGCCAGGATTTGTCCGACAGGGGAGGCCAACAACCCAAAGCCTCAACGAGGCCGATAGAGTGCCGAAACGATGTCTGAAGGAAAAATTTGGCGCGCGAAGCGTGCCAAAAATTTTGGGCTCTATTTCGAGAAAATTTGAAAAAATTGGGCTAATTTTACGATGGAAATTTAAAAAAAAAATTGGGTTTTTAGAGAAGGAAATCGGAAAATCTGGAGGTTTTATTGAAGAATTTGCCCTAATTTAGACCAAAATTAAGTAAATCGTCGGGGCCCCCACCTGGCGCCACCTCTGATTGCCTTTCTTTCTCCGAGTTGCCGACGGACTCAGTCACTCGTCCAATTGCACCGACGGCCGTTGATACGGCCGTATACGGCCGTCACATGCATAATCAATTTGCCGACGGGTCTTCAACTTAAATAGGCCAATTACATGAAGAACTGAAAATCGAAATAGCCGATAACAGACTGGTCACGCGCTCCCGTTCTCTCTTTCTCTTTTTCCTATCATTCTCCGTCTTCCTTTTTACTCCCTTCCTTTCCTTTTCCTTCTCTCTTTTTTCCCTCCTTTCCTTTTCTTTCCGTTTCCCTCTCCCCTTTTTGCCGACAAACCTAAAATTTGCCGACGGCGACCAAAATATTGGGGGGTGTGACAACCCCCCACACACCCCGCTCGCTACGGCCCTGAACGGTTGTCAAGGAAAACACCAATGCCCCACAATGATCCCAACCGATTGTGTTCCATGCTGAGCAATGGGATCAGTACTTACGCGAAGTTCCTTGAGTTTTCACAGTTACTGTGTTTATCAACAAGGCATGGAATGTCGTATTATTTACGTCAAAGGCAAACAAACAAACAAACAAACAAACAAACAAAAAACATACATACATACATGCAGCCTTTGTTTAAGTCAAGGTTGGGATATGACAGTTTTAAGTGCTCGTGGGTCACTCAATTCGCCCCGCTTAGATTATTTTAGCGGGATCTAAGTACCGTACCTCTGGACCGAAGTTCTGAGTATGGGCATGGCGGTCAAACTACTAAGGTACACGTGGGTCAGGTCCCTTTGAAGACTTCCAATCTGGACACGAGCAAGTACTGCTTTTGCATCAAGAAAGGCGTTGCTTCAAAGCATGAATGATCAAAGTAGGTAGTAATATAGTTAAAGAATAACTGCTGTGAGTGGAAGGGGGATGGCATTGTCCAATATCAGCTGAATCACACCGATAGTGCAATTAGCTGTGTGTTCTCTAGTCTTTGCGGTTAAATAAAATCGTTGTTATTAAGGAAAAGTCAATCGTTCTGGCAATTCAGGAGCTAAGCCAAGGGGAAAGGGGTTTGTTACACCCGTCATGAGCCACACACGCAAATTCCCCCAATCAATTGTTTCTTAAACAAAAAATCGTTATGGCTACCTATCCCTTGACATGCAATAATACAAAAAAATAGCTCTGAAGCGAGCCCCTGGACCCCACGTCCGTGGCTTTGCTGTTAGGGGTACCTTCGGCGTCATTCAGTTAGTGTAAACTGCGCTTTCTCCCCCAGAACCCTCTTCCCCATGCAGGACCAACCCCTGGCTGTGCGCCTGGTATCAATTGCTATCAAGCAACATTATAAAGATTTCAGGTTGCCTGGCACCACCAAATGAATGTGCAGGAACGAAACCATAATTATGAGACGTTCGCTTTTTTGTGGAAGAGGGAGGCAGAGACAGGGAGTGGTACAAGGATTTGCCCGACACGGGACCAAGCTCCCGATAGGGGACAGCAACTCAAAGCTCCGACAAGGATAAAGGAAGCAAATGTTTGGGTTTTTAGAGAAATTTGGAAATTTGGGGCTTTCATTAAAGAAATCTGAAAAATTTGGGTTTTTCACTGAGCAAAATTGAAAATTGTTAGTGTTTATTTAAGGATTGCCCTAATTTATAGGAAAATCACTTGAAGTAAATTGTGTGGAAGTTCATATTTATCGTAACCATTACGGCACCCCCACAAAATTGGAAAACTTCCCAGACGGGGAAGGGGAGCCTTCCCAACGGGGGGGGGGCACTCTTTTCCCTCCTGACGCCATCACTGGGCAGAGAAATTGACGTAAAACAAACACCAGCACTAGCAGCATTTTCACTACCCTTGTCAAATACAAATCTCCATTGGAGCAATTCAACTTCAGTGTTCGTTACTTCACCTTTCGAGTGACTACCGTGACTGAAAGCCATTCAAACGATTACATGCATGACTGTTTTTCAGATGGAAAAAGTTACAAATAGTCTATAACTGTATGTCCTTGAAGACTATTATCTCACACCCGACCGTGACTTTCGCACCCGACCTTCGCTTGCGCTAAACAAAAATGAAGAACAACCATTTTACAGTTAGTAAGTCCGTTTGTCGTCGTTATTCGCTAACAGGGGTATGATGGCATATACATACAGCAAAGGAGGTGTCAGGACCTCCGTCATATTACATAGAAGGTTGCACCTTCATCAACAGTTGGTCGGTATGTCCATTGCATAGGGCTTGGCGGTATCTCTGAATCGTGCATAGTTGTGACACTAGTTAGTCAGGTCCTGATGTGATATGGAAGTCAGAGTGTTCGTCACCGGTTCTCGGCAACGATTAAAATATAGTTTTTATTAGTGTGGGATCAGCGCTACTAGGCATTCTCATCTAAATTGACCTTTCATATTACAAAAGAGCCTAAACATGAGCTTAATTGTTGAACTGACAGCCACATGTAAAGGTGTCGGCATCATAGGCATATGAGCCGAGGGGCAGGGTAATGCAACCCCCACTGAGTTCAGTCAAACCTGTCATCATGTAGCAAATTTTGGAACAAATCGGGCATTTTTCTCAGGCAAAAACGGCCACGGCCAGTCCCCCTTCCTCTTCCAGAAAAATATCCCGTACACGGCTATGGGTGTCAAGCATAATCCAGTGCAGTTTTCTCTCACAACGTAATCGGTGATCATCGTCACGAAGCAATTGGTTCAATGCCTGAAACTCATGAATCTCTCCGAGGTGCCATCCACTAACATAACGGCTGCATGTATAGATTCCATATAAAGCGACAATCGGTTAATGGAGATATGTTACTGAGAAATATGTAGTCAACAACAATTATGTACCGTAATTCTTGTGGATGAAGTAAATCTTCTAGCGCTTACCCCCTTACGTTTAAAGTGTTAGGCTGGTTGGATATAGGCCTTTATGATACCTTCGTCTTACTGGGCATCGGATAACTGGCCGATCCGCTAAATGTAATCATATATATCCGGCTGGATCCGATGCAAAAATGCACCTTTATTCTCCAGGAATATCCCCGTTATTTTCATGGAGAACCAGCTTTGCCAGCCCAGTTTTACGAGGATGCAGGCAGTGTGGTTGATGAGAATGTACTTAGGAAAAGGTAGTCAGGGTAACCGTTCATGAAAGAGCGTCCTCCCTTTTGATCTCCAGTGCAAAGATATTACAAGCATGATACCAATGAAACTGTTGTGAAAAATGACTCCTCATATTGAGACACAAATGTCGGGGCGGAAGTGTGAATCTGACACTGACGCGCGTTGTTCTATTTGGCAAAGCTGCGTACAAAAATAAGAATGCGTCACAGAAAATGCCATTCAGTTGTTTAAAGAGATTTATGAGGATGCGCTTTTACAATGCGTTTTAAACACAGAATAAATTTCTCTGTGTAGGCCTATTTATCACAGCCTCCCATATTATAAAACGTCCGTGGTATTTAGCCATCCTCACTTGACGCTCACTACTCGCGAGCTTAAAAGCGAATTCCCCTTAATGTGCTTTCCCGTTAAAAGTGTGTAACTTGGCCCGCATGCATGTTACACTGTTGACAGTACCATAGAAACTGACCTATAAATTATTGAGTAGACTTTAAACCAGTCATTGTGCGTTCAAGATCAAGTGTTGTTTAATTTGCCATGCCATGAGGATAAAACATATTTTTGCCTTGTGAACCGACTGTATTGGCTGGAAGCCTAGAAAGAGGACTCTTGGATGTAACAACGTTCAGAAAAATATGTAGTATTATTGGTATAAAACATTAAATCAGCGTCTCTTTATTTTAAAAACGACTGAACGGTGATCAGCACTTCCACCCCGATATGTCTGCTCCCATGAGGAATTAATTCGCTATTCTCAGTTTGGTATCTATGCTTGTAATATCCTTGTTGGTCTTTTAATTACTCCCTCTCTAGTGAGGGGTAAGTGAAAAGACCAATGTAAACACGTGCTGGACAGTCAGGGTTACCATGACTAAGTGAAAGAAATCGGTCTTCGACACAATCTTTTCCCTAATTAAGGCGCGGTGTAAGTAGCTCTACTTGAAATACCGTTCTATGTATCTTCAGACTTCAGCTGCCGAAAATTTTCTCTCAGCAGTTTCAGCCCCCCCCCCCCACCCCCCATCCTCCCACCGTGTTCGGTTGGGTTTTCGAAATTGTCTATAGGCCTGCTATACAGTATACTTCGCAGGTCCATTGCATCAGCTAGGGCAGCTGCCATATCATTTTTCATCCCCTGCAGGAAAGTTACAAATAAAAAGGAAACAACAAATAAAATTTAATAAAAATGATGAAACCCTCATATACATGAAAAGTACCAGAGAAATGAGGGAACAATCTAGTTTAAAACGTTCCTGTTGTGATGTATCTTGTCAAAAATGCTTTATTTAGTTGAATACTTATGATATAGTTGAGAAGGTATACCCGGGGCTCCTTTGCTTGCCTTCATCCCATATCTGCTTCATGATTATTTCTTGTAGGTCAGGGTGAGTGCAGTCAATGGTTTAAAGCCATTTAAACGCTATACCATCATTCCTACCGCCATCCAAAATTAACCGAGGCTTCTGGACATGAAATCGATCGAGTATGATCCACTAAAAGGCTGTTTACACCCTTTTCAAGTTTACTTTCAATGTATCGACTATATTACAAGCTATAGAAACAACTTTTGCCTAGTTCTACTATTTTAATTGAGTGCTGAGTACCATATAATGTTCTGGAAAAAATGGGGGAGGAAAGGGGACAATCCCCTCCACTTTCAACAGTAGGGGGATTAATGCCCCCTACGGTAGTGATTAAGATTCTTCTCTTCCTGCTTCATCCAGATTCAAAGGATATTGTTACAGACCAGCATGCAGGAGTAACTTTCGGATGTAACAGATATTAACGGTACTAAATTTTAGCAGCTAAATGTAGAAAGTTTATCATTGTTGAAACTTTCTTTACCCCCACGACCGAAGACAAAGTATCATTTTCCCCTGCCGAGTTTCTGCAATGATAAGTTAAAACTACCATGGTGGGCACTGAAAGGGATGAGATTTCTAGAGGGCAGGGGCGGATCCAAGGGGGGGTTTTAGGGGTTTAAACCCCCCCTTTGATTTTCGAGGATTTTTTTTTTCATTTTGTATAATATATTGTTTATTTTCCCCGGTATGTTCTGAAGGTTATTTTCAGTTACAACAATGCAATTAACATGCCATAATTATAAGTTTGCTGACAGCGTATATTTCCTTCTATCGTCCCGATTCTCTCTCATTCAAAATCCTTATAGAGTCAGTGAATCCTTCAAGAGGAGGTCCAGCTCTAATCTTGGTTCCCATATGCAATGAAATCGCATTCAGTAGTGCCTAACTCTGTTTTAAAAAATGGGAACGCGACTCCAGCTTTTCGCTTGTACTCTCGCTGAAAAATTCAAATATTGTGTTGACTGAAAGTGGTTGTCGTTGAATTGGAATCACCTAATATAATCAGAAATCGAGAAGGCTAATCATACTTTGGACATGCGTTGGATGTAAAGACGTTCAGGAAAAATAGACTGTTCAGTTGGAACATACATCTAAAGAAGTTACCATTGTTCTGGAAGGTATTATAATTCAAAATTCGCTTATATACTGACTCCCTTTCATTTGTTTCACAAGATATATTCCTTTTGTATCCAAGAGTACGTTATGACCAAGATCACGTTTAAACATTATTCCATGCAAAAGAGTGGGTGTTTGCCTGGAGTTTCTTGCACATGGGAAGTGCCAGTGACCTGTAGGCGGTATTTTAGCATATTTTCCTTCGTGCCTCTAGACGGCATGGTTGTATGTACAGCAAGAGAGGGTATCAAAAAACGTAATGTTTCCATGGAAATGACAAACATACAAAGCATGAAACATGCAGATGTCCTAAGTATAGATTGTAAGGTCTGAGAAGGGTCAATTGTTCTTGGTTCACGCCGCGCAGTGATGGCGTCAGGTGGGGGACAGGGGGAAGTTTTACAGTTTTTTACAGTCGGAGAGTCTTAGTCGATACGGTAAAGTGTGTAGTCCCCAACGGCGACAAGTCGCTCCGACGGTTTACCTGTTTTTTTGCTCTCAAGAGCAGTGGCGCCGGCACCGGGGGCATGGGGGGACGCATGCCCCCCAATCGATTTCAGATTTTTTTTTTTTTTGAGAATTTTAAAATGATCTCAAGAGGCGTTTAAGCTATAGATTTCCATAGGGGGTAAGGTGAGGTGTGTTTTCAGCCGAGTGATGGATCTGTGGTTATGATTTTCAATTACAAATGGTTCTCAAACTATCAGAATTATCCCCAATCTTTCGCAAACTATCAAAATTTTCGCGCGCTTCGCGCGCTCCAAACCTTACCTCAGTGATATCCTTATTGTCAATAATTTCCGGTAGCAACTCCCGTAGAAGCACAGTTGAAGGCTGTTTACGAATTTTCAGTAAAAGATTGGCTTTGTGATTGGCATATAGGTTTGTTGAGGAATTGAAAGTGTTTCGATGCAGAGGATCATGAATGCAGGTTTTGTCATTGTAATCTTATTTAATGAAAAATTTCGGCGCGCTTCGCGCGCATTCGTCACGGTTTGCACCCCGTCTTATGGCCATTATTAAGGTTATAATACATGCAACTATTCTGATCACACTTTTCCGAGAAACATAAGTACATTTCCAACCTCTGTAGGCCTATGGGATCTTTCAATCTAATTTGTAGCATGATCTGGAAGGTTGAAAGTACGTATTTGCCGTTGGTTATACATTTTTTTCAAATGCAGCCATTACCGGTAGGCCTATAGATGGCGATTGTTAATACACTTACGACGAAAAAGCATTTTGAAATGCGCTTTTTAGTCCTACACCCCTTTTGCTATACCTAGAAGGCGTTCGTCTGGGTTTTCGTTCAAACTTAGTAAACATACGACAGTTGCAAAGTGCTCGGCATCATACTCTATAGTATCATTTGGATGTCAGGTAATAAGCATCATGTCAGTGCCCCATTTTATATAATTAATCCAGAGCTTCCAGGAGGCCCTATACAGCTGCCTGCCAGCCTTAGACCCTTTCATAATACACAATGAAGCAAAGGAAAATTTTCGTAACAGTCCAAGAATGTTTCCGTGGACTCAACGCACGTATTATTAAGTAAAAACTTTCCCCGAATAGAAGGCATTAAAGTAGCCAAAAGTGGGACTTCAGGAGGTTTGCTGACAACATACCATTCTGTTGGACAACATACTCTCCTCTTTCACCTTACCAAAAATTAGAATTCACTAATGTTGGACGTCATCTGTGTCATTTGGACGTCATCTGTGGAGCCCCCCCCCCCCCCGCACCAAATCCGGGCAGCGCCACTGCTCAAGAGGACAATTTCCCTTAAAAAACCCCAAAATTTTCGGCGCGCTAGGCGCGCGGTAGAGTCACTCCAGTTTCTTCAGTACTTCCATTCTACATTGCTAGATAGCACAAGACCTGTCAAACTTAACAAGCAACATGTAGGTAGAGTACACAGTTTATGTAGAGGTCGTTAATTCCATCCCATATCACAAAGTCTACTTGCTGTTGTCTTGTGTGTGTCATGTGGTACGGTCAGTTGTTGAGCGACTCAAGGAGAAAAGTTTGGGTATTTCATAGGGTAGTTCAGGTGGTTTCGATAAAATGTATGTTATCCCTGATATGGTCTACAATCCCTACAATTTTTATTTTTTTCTTTTTGTTCTTAATGATTAGGTTTCATATATTTTTTGTGTAAAACCAAAAAAAAAAAAAAAAAAATTGGCGCGCTTCGCGCGCTTTGCAATTTTACGTTTCAGATTCAAAAGTACACCATCAGTGCGCAACTCGGCTCATGAAGTATTCAGTGATATTATGCAAAATATGCCCTGCAATGACTTGGAATATTCAGGCTCCTTCATATCCCCTCCTTACCACCCCTTCGACATAGGGGCTGTCGGAACTTCGGGTCACTGCATGATCCGGCCCCCTGTCGGGAAAATGCTGTCGCTACCGACCTTGTCGGTTTACTTATTTTGGCTTTCAAAAGGGTCATTTCTGCGATAAAATCCAAAATTTTCGGTCCACTTTGCCCACTCTTCCTCAGTTCCGTTACTTATAGCTAAATATAGTACAAAACCTTTCCACCTTTTCAAGTAACTTAATATAAGTAGAATACATGGATTTATGTAAATGTCGGTCATTTCATCTTATTTTGCTAAACCGAGTTAATGTTCTCTGTGTCTGTCGTGCGGTACTGCTAGTGACTCGAGGAGGGAAGTTCAGCGTAGGTTATGCCCGATATGGCCCAAATGCTTTGACAATTGACCCATATATACGCTTCAAATAAGTACAGATTCTTTTTAGTGTAGGCCTATCCAAAAAATTTCGCGCGCTTCGCGCGCTTTGAAATTTCACAGTTTAGATTCTAGGAAAAACGATAAATCAGGGCGGAAATATATAGGCCTATCCCTAGTATATACAAATATTATGAAATATATGCCCCGCAATGTCATAATCTAATACACAAGTTTTCTTTAAATCCTTCCTAACCAATTCCTCGGCAACGGTCATGGCTGTCGTGGCTTCGGGTAGCTGGCCCGCCGTCGGGGAGTCTGCCCTCCCCTCGGACAAATCCTGGCACCACTCCTGGCGCCGCGCCAACCGATGGTCGCGCTCCGCTTAGATAACGAGACAACCAAAAATCCCATGCATGCGATTAAGCCTACCAGTTTAATTTTAAGGCCCCATGCCAAAATACTTTCAGAAGATTTCAAAAAGAGAAACCAAGTTTTCTTTATTGAGCACAAGCGAGCAACTTTGAGTGAGTCACTGTGAGTGCCTAGAGAGAGCACAACAAATGACTGAATGCTCCGAACTCCTGACGCCCAAGATCGTTATCGGGCTGTATAGCATGCATCTCTCACAAGGAGGGAGACAACTTTCTGACAGGACATTTATCATAAAATTTCTGACACAGGGAATTTCAATAAAAGCTTGTTTTTATACAGATCAAAGAGCCTAGGAAACGCGTGGAAAATGCCATTTCCTGCAATCTGAGGGTCTTCTAGACCAAAAATTTTCTCTGTACGCTTCGCGCCAACTCATGGTGGCGCTCCGCTTAGATAGTAACTATATCGCAAAACCCCCCCTTTAGTCAAAACCTGCATCCGCCCCTGGAGGGGGTATTTTTTCAGGGCATCGAAATGAGTGACGGAAATTGCCGTAAGGCAATGGAAACTTAATGAAATTTCCTAGGAGAGCAAAGCCGCTTCCGCCCCTTTCCCCCTTCGCCAAGGGCTTGGAAGGAGTACAGGAGCAAGCCTACGTTTTTAGTACCCATCATAGGCGTACGACGGTCAATATTTCTGGGGGTCAGGGATAATTTTTGCCCGAATTTAGAATTTTCGACCAAGTTGCCCGAATTTTGATACCACTGTGTCAGCTGCAAAAGCCATAAATTATTTCCTTGTCTGTCTCATTAGTGCCCGAATGGATCCACTATTTTTGTCCGAATTGGGAGGGCATATGCCCCCTCAGTGTCCCCTGCCTCGTACGCTTATGGTACTCATGGTCATGTTCTTACATTCACACATTTTTGTTTGAGCTCGTTATCTTTGTAAAACATGTGAGAAATATATTTCAGTTTAGTTAATGGAATTCTGCCTTGTATAAGGCTAGCAACAGCCGAGTTTGTTTCATATGAATACGCCCTATGTACTACTATTGCCAAGTTAGCCACAGCTCTTTCAAAATACCAACCAACTTCACAGCGTGAGTACAACATTTTTTATCATTCTGCACCCCCACTTGTGGAACCGATACTACTTTCGTCATAACCTAGTTGCGAGAGATTTGCAACACCCATTCATCACAAAAAATTGACTTCTTCTAATAAGCTTGTAATGAATATTTTTCAGATGTTGGCAGTGAACGCCAGTGTGCTGACAAAAACGCTTTTAAGGCTTGAGGTTGCATTTTCCTGGGGAAATTGCTCACTACCGCTGAGATTGTCAACAACACTCATTCATCGAGAACCAAATTCATCGCTGAGCCATCCGTCAACTTGGCAACCCAACGTAAGGCATGTTCGAAGTTTGACTTGCAGTTCAGTCGTGTGCCTGACCTCTGGAGGGCACAGACATAAATCAAGACGGTACGATTTCAAAGACGCAAATAGTGTGAACTTTCGTGAAATAAACAGCTGCTGCAATCGTAGCGTAACCGGTACCAGGCCTATGTATTCCAGTATCTCAAACTTAACAAAAGCCGGGAGAAAAAAATCTAAGAAAATGAGCACATCCCCCGACAGCAAATCGCCATCAGAGCCAGAAATAGCAGAAGAGAATAGTCCAAGTGTTGCAAGTAATCCAGAGTTAGCACTTGACAAGATCATCGAGAAATTAGAAGAATTTGCACCATCCAGTTTAGCAGAAGAGTGGGACAATGTAGGTCTGCTAGTGGAACCATCTCCACCCCATGAGGTGCACAAAGTTTTCTTAACCAATGACTTGACAGAAGAAATTCTGGAGGAAGCAATAAAGCTTGAAAGTGGCCTTATCATTTCTTACCATCCTCCGATATTTGCACCCTTGAAGCGGCTGACAATGAAGACAGAGAAACAGAGGATCATTGTGCGTGCGATTGAGAAAGGGGTTGCCATTTACTCACCCCACACAGCTCATGATTCTGTGAAGGGTGGTGTCAATGACTGGTTGCTGTCTGCATTTGGTGAGATTTGTTTCTAAAAAATATCCCGATTTCATTGTTATCTGTTGGGGAGATGATAAATGCTTTAAATACTGGTATACATTTTGTTCATCTGATTTGACTGTACTGATTTTGCTGCAGGATATTTAACATCTGTCACATATTAGTGTATGACAGCACAGTACAGCACTGTAAGCAGCATGTGCAATAGGGGCACTGATAATTTCAACTTGCTAAAAAAAGCCTGCAGAGAGTTTCAATTGCTCTTTTAATGCAGATAAGTGCAAAGTCCTTCACTTTGGTCCTAAAAATTTCAGCTATGATTATAACATGAATGGTAGTATTCTGAGTGATGTGACTTTTGAGAAGGATCTGGGTGTAGTTATTACAGGCGATTTAAAGCCATCTAGACAGTGTGCAGCTGCTAGGGCTAACAGGGTGCTTGGATTGATCAAGAGGAATTTCAGTAGTTTTAGTAAAGGTATTGTACTAAATCTGTATAAGCAGTTGGTAAGACCCCACCTCGACTATGCAGCCCAGGCTTGGAGTCCCTTCTATGAAAAGGACAAGTTTCTTTTAGAGCAGGTTCAGAGGAGAGCCACTCGCCTTATACCAGAGGTGAAACACCTACCTTATCATGTTAGACTTAAGCATCTTGGGCTTACCACTCTGAAGTTGAGAAGGATTAGGGGGGACATGCTTCAGGTGTACAAATTTCTCTCTGAAAGGAATCCTTTGTCATCTTGCAATTATTTAAGGGTTCAAAGTAATTCTCGGGTTCGAGGCCATTGTAAGAAGCTAGTTAAGTGTTTTGCAAGGCTGGACATTAGGAAGTTCAGCTTCTCTGATAGAGTTGTTAACGAGTGGAATTGTCTGCCTGAGTGGGTAGTTAACTCTACATCTGTGCACTGCTTTAAGGTTAACATTGACAAGTTCTTCCATAACTGTGGTAGGATCTAATTTGTGCTGGGCTCGTTTGGTGTTGGTTGGTTGTTTGTTTTCAGTTAAGGTTGTATGGACTTCAGGGCATCTTATGGGGACTTAGCCCTCCTTTGCCCTTTAACCTGTTATGTTATGTTATGTTATGCTCAAGGCCTTATCTACTAGTCGCCCCCTTTTATCCACAAACTACTGTGGATGAGCGTGTAAGTGGGAAAGCAACTGACAGGTGACAGCACAAGCCATCATTGATTAACCAGAGTGAAGCTATCGTTTGAATTATTGTCAGTTGTAGTCACTGCTGTAGTTGTGTAAATTTAGAAAGAGATAATATTGTTATCTGTTGGGGAGATGATAAATGCATTAAATACTGGTACACATTTTGTTCATCTGATTTGACTGTACTGATTTTGCTGCACAGGATATTTAACATCTGTCGCATATTAGTGTATGACAGCACAGTACAGCACTGTAAGCAGCACAATAGGGGCACTGATAACTTTAACTTGCTATTAAAAAGGCCTGACAATCTAACCTAAGCAGTACAAATACTGCCTTCTAAGTTAAACGTTTCTTGTACTGAATTAAGTCCCTTCAATATCACCTATTTCAAGGAAAGAAAGCTACGATGTAGTATTAGTGCCAGACAAAGCCACAAAAGCCTGCAGGGAGTTTCAATTGCTCAAGGCCTTACTGGATGAGCGTGTAAGTGGGAAAGCAACTGACAGGTGACAGCACAAGCACAAGTCATACAGTAATTGACCAACCAGAGTGAAGCTGCTGTATCATTTGAATTATTGTCAGTTGTAGTCACTACTGTATAAATTTAGAAAGAGATAATATTGTTTAAATGACACAGAAGTGGTCATGCAACTACCCCTTTAAATTTTTACAAAGTCCCATGCAAATTAAGTCACTCCTATGAACAAACTTGATGTACAAAGTTTCTTACATACTGTCAGTACATATAGGGGGAGACGTTGCTGTCTAGTGACCTTGCCAAGGGGTTCTTAGATCATTTGTAACATACTGTATGTACAATAAGGATGTTTCAATTCCTGAAGAAGAAATTTCTGTTGCCTACCCAGCACTCATTGCAGAGGTTAAATATATGGATTTTGCAATGTTATGTATGTGGTGGACATATAGGTTACAGTAAATTATGCAGTTGAATTCAGAAACTATGGTATGCCAGCAGTAGATGTTATGAAAAAGATATGTGTGACTGCCTGACAGGTATACCTGTACAGGTATACATGGTACTGTACATTTTCCTCATCAGATTTTGTTGAGAAATTTCGCAAATTATGCATAATTTACCAGTTTTGAATCACCTCATAAACTCAGTGTAAAAGAGGATGGCATGTATTGTAGAGTACAGTACTTCATTCACAACTGTTGCATCATTTGAACCAGTCTTTGGAAGACATGAAAACTCCTGAAATTATCCTAAATTATACAACTGCACATGCACTGAAAGTAACAAGTGACCCACGATGACTTACAGTACCTCTCAGTGTTCTCCACTGAGTCAATTTTTGTTGTCCGGGTGCTCTGAAGGTTAAAGGTCAATAGTGATCGCTGCCTATAAAAGACAGGGGGGGGGGTGCTTTCTTTGAAAAATGTTTGCTAAAATAAATGATAAATTTTATTATGGCCTTCTTTGATGACTAAGTACATTCTGATTATCATTACTCCATATCCACACTTAAATTATTGCTGTTTGCTCTGTTTTAAGGTTTTGAATTGATAATTTCTGTCTAGGTGGTACATTTTTTGTCCAGGTGTTGAGCACCCTCTGCAAATTTTGTCTGGGTTCAGCACCCAAACAAAACAGCTAGTGGAGAACACTGCCTCTTTGTACTATAAAAAATGACTCTCCCTTCACTATCATTCTGGTGACATCTGTACATTACTGATACAGTGAGATACAGACTGTACATTACTGTATGTGCATGCAAGTGAGACACATTTGTTGTAGTCAGGGATAGGGATGTACCGGATCTGGAATTTTAAGATCCGGCCGGACCGAATTTTACCGGACAGTACGAACTATCCGGCCGGATAAAATCCGGCCGGACCGGATTTTTTCATTAGGAATCTTGTAACTGAAATCAGGGTCCAAGTAAAATAGAAGTAGGCCTACCAATGGTACATAATGGCAAAGGGGTCAGGCTTAGAGATCACCCATTAGGCTTTACTTTATAAGCAATTGCAGTATATGTATTAAGAGTAAATTTTAATGATCAATACACATACCTCCTCTACAAATACTGGAATGATACAGGACCTCTCCTTTATGGCTTCATGTGTTGGAGGGGGTGGGAGCACAGATACGATGGGGGGCTGCAATAATTTTACAGGGTATTACTAGTCTAGCCTATAGCTATACCCTTTGGCTAATTGGACTAAACATTTTGGGTGAATTTTTCTTTAACTTATATTGTGAGACTGAGTTGTTGGTTATAAAGGAATTGTAATTGGCAGTTTACAAAACAGGAAATGGGCCAGACATTAACAATAGCATGCCCTCTATTGTTTAAGTTACTCCTATTCACAACTCTAATGTCAATCCTTTTGTGTAACCAAGACCAGCTGTCATACAGCATGAGTGATATTGACCTTACTGTATGTCCTACCTTGAACTAAGTTACAGTATTTGAGTGTCAAGTGTTGGCTATCATTTAGTAACTGGTTGTCATTAAATGTGTAGCTTAATGTGGCCTCTCTGGAGTCACAATAGTTCAGACTTTCATGACACTTACTTTGGAAAATGGCTTCTTTCATTTGGAAATATTTTTTTGTCAAGGATCAGGCTGATGAAGTTGCTGAGTGTTTATTATGTAAAAAGAGGACCAGCAGGAAGTCAAGCCAAGAATTTCAGGACCACTCCATTACATACATAGGCATCTTCTGTACCAAACCTATTTTCATCTTGCATGATATTATTTAAATGTACTTGTAGAGCCTTTTACTAATGATTCACAAAAAAATCCGGAACTGGAACCGGATAATTTTTCATCATCCGGCCGGATAGTCCGGCCGGACCGGATATCCGGTACACCCCTAGTCAGGGACCCACCTTTGACAATTCCCAGAGTACTGTAGTGGGCAAAGCACTACAGGAGCATACACCCAGTATTTTTTGAAAGTGAGTTGCTATGGCTAATTTCATCAAGACAAGCAAAGCATGGCTGTAGTTGTTTTGTAATTTCTGTAATGTCAGGGCTTGCAGTTTGCTCAAGTGATTTGAATTCTGTTTTTTCATGACTCCTTTTTACGTGTAGCCTGAAAGGGTTTAACTTAAAATTTAGTATGGTATGATAGGCCTACAGTACATGTGTAAAGTCCTGTTAGAATTTTGGTATACCATTACTGTAATTTGCCTTGAATTCTTATGTGTGGTTTGACAGGAGTATTGGCCAAGTGGTTAGAGCATCCGACTTGCAGCCGGAAGGTCTAGGGTTCAAATCCTGGCCGGGTCATACCAAAGACTTTAAAAATGGAACCTACTGCCTTTGTGCTTGGGGCTCAGCATATGCAGTGGAGTAGGAAAAACAAGCCAGTGAGCCACAACTGGAAAAAAGGCCGTGGTCGTCTCGACTTGAACCAATTGGTTGGAAACTGGGACGTTAAACCTCATCTAACTAAATTGACAGGAGTATTTGCACATTAAGTTCCACACTTTCATTGCATGGAGAGCTTGAGGCAAGAATGGATGACCTTCGTTTTTTCCCATCATAATCTATACACATTACTTTTATACTATAATGCATAAGAGGGCTGCAGGAATTTTTCAAACTTCACATTCATTAGGATTTTACAGTACTGTATATAAATCCATACCCCTGTTTTTTGGTTCCTTGCGTTAGCAAAAGGAACCTATGTAGTCAGCTTGGCGTGTGTGTGTGTGTATGTGTGGGTGTGCGTGTGTGTGTGTGTGTGTGTGTGTGACACTTGCTTCGGTACGCTGTAACTCAACAAGGGAAAGTTGGACTAAACTAAAACTTGGTATGTGGATCTCTCATAGTGAGAAGGTGTGCCCTATTGTTTTTGGTGGAGGTCAAAGGTCATGTGGGGTCACCAGGGGTCAAAGACCGAAAACCTTGTTTGCACGATATCTCAAGGTAGGAAGCTTGGATAAATTTCATACTTGGTATGTAGATGCATTATGGAGAGAAGATGAATGCTGTAGCTTTTGGTGGAGGTCAAAGGTCATCTGGGGTCACCAGCAGTCAAACACTGAAAACTTGTTGTTAAAACAATATCTCAAGGTAGGAAGCTTGGATAGATTTCATACTTGGTATGTGGATGACTTATGGTGAGAAGATGAATCCTGTCATTTTTGGTGGAGGTCAAAGGTCATTTGGGGTCACTGAGAGTCAAATACTGAAAACCTTGTTAACGCAATATCTCAAGGAAAAAATCTTGGATAGATTTCATACTTGGTATATAGATCCACCATAGTGAGAAGCTGTGCCATACAGTTTTGGGTGGAGGTCAAAGGTCATCTGGGGTCACCAAGGGTCAAAAACTGCTAACCTTGTTGTTAGCACAATATCTCAAGGTAGGAAGCTTGGATAAATTTCATACTTAGTGGATGCCTTATGGTGGGGAAAAAATTTTGGTGGAGACCAAAGGTCATCTGGGGTCACTGGAGGTCAAACTCTGCAAACCTTTTCAACTCTATATCTCAGTGTAGGAGGCTTGAATAGATTTTTGCTTTGAGGTGTTGCATTAAATCTAGCAGAAAATCCATATGAGATTTGTTGGATGTCAGAGTTGAAATCACCAGATGCCAAAAAGCAAATTCCCAAGAATTCCTAAAGTCAAAAAATATAAGCACAAAACTGTATCATTGACTGAAAGATGTGGGACGTCTTTCAGAGATGCCAAGTATCTCAATTTTAATTGAAATTATAGTATTATGATTTTAATCCATAATCCTGCCATTATGAAAACGTGCATAAAGTACTACTTTTTAATATTGCAGAAGATTCTCTGCCCACAAAGCAGAGGACTGTTGTGAAAGTTCACTAGACAGACAACATTTGTCCTTAGATTAGGACATGTGAGCTTGCAGGAATTGGAAATTAGAATTGATTAATTAAATGCTACTATGGGTTGTTAGTTTTATAAAGAGAACCAAGTTACTGATCATTTGGATCAGATACCATTGAGCGTCCATGAATTGTGATTGCTTAATTGAATAAAACAAATTGTAACTGTATACTGTCTGTGTTGATATCCCCTGAAGTGCCTGTAGGCTGTATTTCTTCAGAACAATTTATTCATGCTTGAATGTGTTAACACAAGATGTTCATTGTCTACAGAGCAGATTTTGTGAATCAACAGAAATACTGGTTCATTCAGTAGTTGGCTCAGTTTCATTACATTCAGCAAGGAACCACAGTGCCCATTGGGCTCTTGTTCAAGGTGGCAAAAGAAAAAACTGAAAAATAAAGAAAACAAAGCATTGTTCATCGATGTGAGGAGATGACATCACTCTTGCTTTAAGATCACTTTGGAAAAACTAAAATTTGCAAATTTATCTAATACAGTATCTAAAGAACCACACATACGAAAGTCAACGAAAACTTCACTGATTTCTTTAATTAATTTAAATCACAATTCATATCAAACTAACTTTTTAAATCCTTTCTTTAGCACTCTACTGAACATACAGTGATCACGCATCATTTCAATGTTCAGAAAAGCAATAGAGGAACCACATACTGTATCATGTCCATCAATGATTGGTGTCAATTTTAACAGGATGAATTGAGCATGTTATTTAACACAAATCAATTTAAATATTTCAGGTAACCAGACTGGAACTGCCATCTCCTGTAGTGGTGAAGACAAAAAATACAAACTAGAGATCATTGTATCAAAGCAGTTCAAGCAGAAAGTACAGGAAGTTTTCAATACCGAAAATGGAGGCCATCCCAAGTGTGAGAAGAAGGCAGATGGGTAAAGGAACGATGAAGAACTTACAGATACTGTATCATACCACTCAATTTGCATTAGTAGTACAGTACTACTGTACATATTACATCTCCCGATAGACCAAAACACTGTACTGCAGTAGGCAGATCTTTTTGGGTTTCTTGACTTGGTTTATCAGAGCATGAGTCATCATCTGGCAAGGCTCCCTCTCCACTCTACTTCTCTATACTAATCCAATTAGCAAATCTAGGGTAGGCTGTCATTTGACAGTAGTAGTTCATTTATGGTGCAGTATCATGCTGGTTACTTGTTGATCAGGAAGTTGTGGTCACCACTGTCCTGATGGCTCATTTGGTGAAGAGATTTAAGTAGAGATACCAATTCTTGAGGCAGTTGGAGAGATCAGCAGCAGAGGCTTAATGTACAGTAAGGCTAATGGCCCTGTTAGGGGCATGATAGTCCACGGTTTTTGTTTCTCATTTTGTAACATCTGTAATAAAGTACTGTACAATACATTTTGTACAGTATGGTTCATGACTACTTTACAGTTTGAAAATGCTTAAAGGGAAAATGCAGTAACCCCAATCAGAATTAGTATACCCTGTCATCCTACAGTAATTAATGAATGGCTCTTTTTGATCATGTGACAATATTTTTGTTACTAAATTGTTAAATTCATGGAGAATGACTCCTCTCCTTACCTTTTGTTTGTAACATTTATGTTCAAAAACATCTTCAAAGGTACTTCTAAGGCAGATAAGAGGAGATTTGTAAGAGTTTGCTGATTTTTCAAAGCAATTTTGGGGCAACTGCCAATTACCTTTAAATAAAGGTCTTTTCAGTTTCCTGCACAGTACATTTCTATGTGGGTCCCATCTTTCATGGCATCAAGAGAAAACTTGCATTATCTTTGTGAATCTTGAAATTTATGTCTCATGGAAGTTGGCACAAGTTTTGTTCATGAGTTTATGAAATTGAGCTAGGTCTACTACCATACTGATAAAAGCCTTCCTTGTCTTATCAGATCATACCACTTCAATGTCATCTGTGACAAAGAGACACTTAAAAAACTTTCAACTGCCCTGTCTGCAAAGAAGGTGGAGAGAAACACACAAATCACCAAGTTGTATCCTGTAAGTTGGTCATCTTGAAATTTGCCACATTTTTTAACCTTAAGGAAGATAAATTTGTCCTATGTTCTAAGCAAAATTACAGTATATGCTGACAGCAATTTTTTAGTTTTGTGCAAGATTTGACAGGGTCTGAGGATGGCGAGGTAGGGTCCAGGGGACCAGTGTCCTGGTAGATTTTAAAACAAAACATACCAGTTTTGGCACAAGATCAATCGATACAATAAATAGCATTTGTAAAGTAGTGCAGCTGTGTGAGAAAGCTATCACTATGCTTATTGAAATTTTCATGTACAAACTGCTTAAGTGATATTTTTGATAGGTTAGGTTAGATGAGGTTTAACGTCCCAGTTTCCAACCAATTGGTTCAAATCGAGACGACCACAGCCTTTTTTCCAGTTGTGGCTCACTGGTTTCATTTTTCCCTACTCCATTGTTTTTTATGCTGAGCACCAAGCACAAAGGCAGTAGGTTCCATTTTTAAGTCTTTGGTATGACCCGGCCAGGATTTGAACCCTAGACCTTCCGGCTGCAAGTCGGATGCTCTAACCACTTGACCACTGCAGTTGGTCTTTGATAGGTTAGGCTACAGTACATATTTAAACAGTAGGATATGTGTAGTACTTGTAGTTGTGTACTCACAACTTAAGTTTTGAGCATGATTAATCAGACATTCAAAGAATGCCTCTGACTATTGACAACTAATTGATTACGACTACAGCACTAGGGGTACCCTACTGTACAGCACCTGCAAAGCTGGAGTTGTGTATACATTTTAGCTGATTGCTGAGTAGAGAGCACAAATTCAATACTTTTGATTAAAAGCAAAGAAAATGATTATAATATAATTTTAGTACGTATTCTAGGCAAATGTTACAGTAGAAGTCAAATAAAACAGCTTTTCGGAAAGTGGTTGGCATGGGAACAGAAATATATAAGTGATAACCCCTACTACTACCCAACCTTTAATCATGATCTGCTGGATACTATTCAATGCACACATGTATGGATAATTGTCTTTCAAGTTTAAGTGAATCAGTTCCATTAACTTTATACAGGACAGTATTTTTATTGAGCTGAGTATGCTCATAAAGACAGGATGGATAATTATGCATACTCATGTCTGATGCTTCAAACTTAACAAAGGTTTTAGATGTAAAAATCAATGAATATTTATGGCCAGAAGCCCATCAGTCAAACTTTCTGCCTTACAGCTTATGTATGTCTGTGTTGAATAAAGAAATGCTGAAATCCATGAATAGGACATCTTTCTACAAGAAAGACTTGCATGCAGTAACTTGTCTTTGATTTTACCAAACCCACAGAAGCCTGTTCCAAAATTGTACTGCATCTCTTTTTCGTTTGGTAGAGTGAACTGACTATCATCTTTTCACCAAAATTCACAGGTGAATGAGAGTCATCTTTTTAAGTCTAGATCATTAAAGTGTTTGCTTACATTACCTACAATTCTTTCTGTACCCATTTCATTTTTAGGACCCATGCTCAGAGACAGGCGCTGGCCGTTTCTTGGAACTTGCAGAGTCTGTAACAGTTGAAGATTGTGTTCAAAAGGTCAAAGGTCACCTGGAATTGGAGCATGTGCAGCTAGCTTTGGGCAAAGGGAAAACTATGGGTGAGTTAAGGCTCTGTTGTTAGTCTGGATCTTTGTGTAAATTGTGTTACATTTTAGTGTTTGCACCGGGTCCAAAATTCGGAACCGGGTACCCGAAGTCAATGGTCGGTCGGGTACCCGAAAATATAACTTCTGTTAGGCTACAAGTTTGTTGTAAAGTCATAATAAGAAATTTTGCTTTGCACGTTGATATAAAAAAAACACCAACGTATCTTACGTAGGGCATGACAAGTGTTCTTAGGCGTGTGCATGATAAATTTTGCCAGGAAAAAGTAACACGTTAGGTGTTCTGTCACAAGTGCAATCTATGTTAGTAAAACTTTGGATCCGGGTAGCAATTTCAGAACCAGGTCCTGACATCGTCGGTCGGGTACCCGGGTACCCGGTGCAAACACTGTTACATTTGATGAAATTCTACAGTATTTCACCATGGAGTTTTATGATAAAACCCATTCTGAAGATGTTTTTAGGTTGGATTTACTTCCGAAGAAGATGAAAAGCACATGTGCTGTGTACTGGAAAATCATTTTAGTAGTAGGACATCAAATTTTATGTTTTTTCACCCTGTTGTATTTATGTTATGCCAATGTCAACAGCGTTATGCACTCACTTTTCCTAGATGAGGCAGCTGTATGTGCTACTAGGTACAGTATGCTCCAGTAAAAAATGGATTGACTCGCACAAATCAGCACCAGGATCATAAAATTATTCGGGGTCATTAAATTAACTAGAGTTTAACACAAGGTTGCCTTTTCAAAAAGTTCATAGTCCATGTTCCACCAGTCACTTTGAACAGAGATATGAACATTAATTTCTAGGTGACCTTTCTCTCCATAGGGGATCTTACTGAGTCACCTTTTCCCCTCTGTTCACGTTTCGTGCACGAATCACATTAATTGTGAAACGTGAGATGGGACATGTCACATTGTGTACTGTACAAAAGTGTACAAGTATATCAGAGATGAACAACTTTAAATGTAATTGCATGTTTCTTTGAAATCTATGCCATTGCTATGAGATGCCATGCACCCAGATTACAAAAATAAAGACCAGGGAATTCAAGTGTGAGAAAAACTGTTCATAAAACTGCCACCTCCTAAAAGAGGTTCTTTTATTTCAATTAACACAAAATCAAGCCACACGAGGACTGGTTCCAGTATTTGCCTGATATAGGATGGGGATCCTGGAATGGAGCTTGCATCCAAAGCTCAGAGAGGGTTGGGAAAGCATGACTTTATAGGGCCTAGGAATACAAGCCAGGGGCTAAGGACTGCACAGAGTACACACTACCAACAGTAGTAGTTGTTGCAATACTTACCATTTTTCTCGGGAGTATTTTTGGAAAGATTCTGAAAATTTTTCTAGTAATAGTGTTGGGCCAAAGGTTTACACTTGCCATGCTTCACAGAACATGTAAACTGTGACATATGAACTTCTATGGGAAACCAGCGTAAAATAACAGTACTGATATGAAATCAGCTAGCAAAATAATGGAATAAATGATGCAAGGGGAACTCTCAGTTTTCCCTGCTTCTGATCTCACAAGGATTGTTTTTAGTTAGCATGGATGCAGTTGAGGGAGTTTTGATATCTGGCTGTATGATGACTTTATATTAATTGAGTTTGTTTGTTAGTGACTTCTCAGTCTCTCTTTGAGGTAATGTTCTGTGTTGAAATGGATTTACGAGGTAAGTATTTTGGCAAAATTGAAAATCATTTCAAGATGCTGTTAGAGGTTTGATCTATCTGTACACTGGTAGTATGCTTTCCTTTGTAAATTTTTTGTCCAACAGTCCATTACATTACTGTAACTACTGAACTACTGTAGGCATGAAGTAACCATTTGTGTTGTTTGAGGTCGAAATACAAATCTGTATGTTGTCATTGGGAAGAAGGTCACAGACCTTTTACTGACATATACTGTACTTGTACACTGGGATGGGGAATGGAAGAGAATGGGGAAGAAACAAGCATCCCCTTTCTTCTTTGTGAAGCCATATATTTGATACTTTCTTCACTGCTTCAGCTGATTTGGGAGGGGGATTTCCTCTATGTGGGTTTCATCCCTGACTAAAATTTCCCCCACAGATCATACACAGTATCTGAATGCTACTGAGTGCATTTCTTTATATTTTAATGCTCTTTCCACTTATTAATCCCATGATTGAATCATACTATATGTTCAAAAAGCACACATCTTTTTGTCTCATTACCTTAATTTTGAAGACTTCTAAAAATCTTCAATCCCCATGGGAAGATTCATAATTTACAATGATACATTATGTTACAAGTTCCCACAGTTAGGACTTGCAAATAGATTGTCCCAATGGCTGTCAATTTTACGTCTGTTGCCAAATTGTAATTAATTGACGTTTCTCAGGACATTTCAAATTGCTTTCCTAGACTTCTACTGGGTTGTCCTATATTCTTGCTTTTAACCTGGTTTGTTCTGTCATAAAGTTTCCTATAAATGGTTGTGACAGATAATGTGGAGAATTCTTTGATTTCCTGTTATCATTTTAATAAGATGTGACATCACCAGCAATTTACTGTCATCTTTGCTGGAGCATAGGGACATGTACTTTACTCATGTCAAGTTGAATTATTCCATGTAGGCTTTATCTTCATGATTGTCTGCAGATGTGCTTCTGACACATAAACTGTTAAGTATGAAGTGGCCATTTTGAAATGACAGACATACAGTACAGGTTGGTCTGGTAGTGCAGAGATGAATTTAACTTGGTGTCATTGCAATATGTTCCAAGTGGCAACCTGTGGGCTATGGGCAGTCTGCAACATGCACTGAAATGGCCCACAGAAGATTCTAAGGAATAAGAAAACAAGCTGCCTCATGAATTACTGACCACTATGTGATTAACTTATTTTGAAAGCTCAATGTGGCTTGAAATACTTGAGAACTCCTGCAGTAGAGATACACAGCATAGTGCTTCAATCTCCTTTTTGCAATCATGTAATTCCACTGTGACCTGTGTCTTTTGGTTCATGTCTTCATTGTAATTCATGTTCACATTTCTAAAGATGACCATACACATTGTTTCTTGAACTTTATACAGTCATGTACCTCAACAGATATTGCTTTAAGCAGACATGTTGTATCTCATGATGGTATTGAGGGGATTGTATCACTTTTAGTTCTGTTGAGGATTATGTTGTGGGAATTTTGCATTTTGCTTTCATTTTGCTATCCAATGTTAAGCTGAATAGCTGGGTTGAATATAATTCCAGGAACCAGATGTATTGAAAAATCTCTTCATTGACCTTCACTGAACAACAGATATAATTTTAATGTTCTCTCCTATTAAATTGCCAGAGTAGTTGACAATGGCCCATTGTCATGTGAAGCTTGTACTTCTGATTGATATTAAACTTTGGGTGAATTTTTACTTTCATTAGTATGGCTTTGTATCAATTGCTCTTTGTCCCTTATATTCCTTTCAAATGATTGCTTCTTCTAGATTCAGATTTTGAAAGAAGTATCTCTCAAATGTTTCTTCCAATGCCACCTAGAAGGTTAAAATGAAACCCAGAAGGAAAGGCTTATATTTGTTGAAAGGATAGCAAAGCTTGGAGAAGGAAAAAAAAAGGAATACGCTGTAAATTGCCATACAAAAAAAGAAGAAAAAGACCACCAACTAGCCAACTCAACAAACCAATCAACCTATCAATGAACAAAAAAATTAAAAGAAGAACACAGAAATTGATAAAAACAAACAAACAAAAACAAACAAACAAACAAACAAGTGACAAAAAAGAAAACAACATCAAACCCACCAACCTCGATCATAAAAACCAGCTGGCCAATCGGGCATTTTATCCACTCCCCCCCCCCAAAAAAAAATAAAAAAAAATGGGTAAAACATTGAAATGCTGAATGAATAAACCATCCAACCAGCAAAAGTAGGAATCAATGAGACAGAAAACAAACAAACACTTTTTTAACAAAAGAAACAAACAACCAACCCACAAACCATCCAGCTATCAAACCAGCAAAAAAGCAAGAAAGAAACAAGTTTTATTTTAGAAGAGTTATTTTGTGACTTTAATGGATATTTGTGTTAACTATAGTGTATACAATTATCCTAACACAGTAAAAGTATTCTACAGGGTGAAGTGCAGTGTATTTAGGTCATGTACATTTCACTTGTGGGTGGTCAGTACTCGCTGCAAGACCTTTGATTGATATATGTACTTTAGCCTTATTGACAGTGTTTGACAAAGATAACTCTGCCTCCAGTCAAATTTCTCATTTCCTGTCATAAATTGTGAGCAGGAACAAAGAAAGTGGGGAACTAGATCTACATTCAATTAATATGATTTTGGTTTTTAGCAGGAAATAGTCATTTATGCATATTTTATTAGGTTACAGGTATATCGTCTATACTGACCCTGTCATTACAATCTGGCAAAGGAAATCACTGTGCAGGAAGTTATGTGATGATATTTGATGAATGAACTTTTGTGAACTTTAATATTCAGGTTTCACTTCAGCAATACATACTTTAGATACTGGTTTTGAATCTTACACTTTCATCAGACGGAATAAAGGCACTTCATAATTCATCTAGGACAAGCTTGTTCTTTTGAGACTTTCAACCATAGTTTGTAGGATAAATTCTTTGTGGTAATTTTTTTTTCAAACTGCCAAATTCTTTGTCTGAAATTGTGCATATTCTCACACCAAGGTCCACTTGGGGTCCTTTCTTCAGTCTCCGCAACTGTATTAGCACCTCCTACTGAGCAGTTGCATTGTCCTATCTAATACCGTATGACTGTTACTATACTATAACTTCCAGCGATTTCCAAACAATCACCTTTTTCAGTCTCATGTGATTGAGAATCTGACAATGTTGCCTCTCTGTACAACTACTTTTCTGTGCAACAGTCATCTACATTTCACTGATCTGTACATGCCATTGACCAATCATAGTGCTTGTAATTACATTTAAAGGTGCAGTTTGAATTAGCTCTCTTCTCCTCCCGCTTTAAATAGTGACCAACCACTGATGAAAAGAATATTGCTGTGAGTTTATTTTGTGGGATTCTACTTGTTGAATATAAGATTGATTTTCTTCATTTCTCTTGCCTTGGCAGAGTCTTCCATTCAGAGTGTAGCTGTCTGTGCTGGTTCTGGTGGCAAAGTCCTTGCTGGTGTTAAGGCTGACCTCTACTTAACTGGGGAAATGTCCCATCATGAAATACTGGCTGCAGTGTCTATGGGAACAAGTGTCATCACCTGTAACCACAGCAACACAGAGAGAGGATTTCTGAAGAATAGCTTCAAGAACACTTTGGAGCAGTTGTTGGGAGAAAATGTTGCTGTGCTTGTATCAGAGGTTGACGCAGATCCTTTGAAAGTTGTTTAGTGTTCACCAGAAGAGGTACAACTCAAAGGGTGAAGTAACAGAAGAATTGGAACCAGCTTATTTCTATGTATATAACTTTCTTTCATAAACGTATTTAATGCAACTTTCAATTTTACTCATCTCAATGTTTCTTTTTTAATTTTTTTAAAAAGGTTGGATGTTACTGAAAATGTACGTTCTTATGGTTCCATCTGAACAGGAAAAGTATGTTTCCTTTGTTGGAGAAAAGAAGGGCAAAAGTCTCTTCAGTGTAACATAATGCATTTAAAATACTCATTTCAAGGATGAAAATGCATCGAAGCTGGTTGCTGGTTGCATCCTGGTCTGTGTGTTTCTCTCTGGCAATAATGATATCCTGGCATGAAATTTGAGACATTTTGACACCTGTGGCTGGATTCACAAAGAATACTTACGCACAAAAAGTTGCGTAAATTGGACTTACACAGCATATCTTGCTTAGTGGGTATTCAAGAAGAGAAAAGTGCGTAAATATTTTGCATAACTTAATGCAAGCTTCAGAGTTGTTAAGTATGAAAGCCATAGCGACACATGCAAAGGCACGCTGTACCAACTATTTGTGCACAGTGTAGGACCGCACATGTAAGCACAGAAAACCATGTGCATTGTTTTAACAATAAGAGTTTATGTGCTTGGCTTAAAATGTGAAAACACAAGATGCAACTTCACAGACGATTGACTCTTGTATATTTATTGCAGTTATGCTGTGTATGTTTATGAACTGCATAAGTTGTTTTTGTGAATACCACTTAAGATCAAAGTTCTTATGCAGTGCACAAGTATTTTGCCTTAGGCAAAAACTTACACAAATGTTACTGAATCCTGCCCCAGGTCTTTTATTGGGAAGTACTTAGAAATTTAGCACTCTGTGGTAAAATCACTTTTTTGTGTGTTTTGTCCATCAACAAATTACTCGGTGTTTGACATCCCAAATGTAACTCCTGGTTGACGGTCAGATTAGCTTCAGGCCTGCTCAAAATTCCCAGGGACTGGGAAGCCTCTTTAACTACAGTAGTCCTGGTAAGTCTACTGTATTGTCATTCTTGGTATAAACACTTAAACATCTTTAAGTAAAGTGGTTAAAGTGGAAAAATGAATAAAGTAATGGTAGTTGCCAGTGAAGTCTTTTAGATGACACAGCTTAACCAAGGTGTAGATAAAAAATGCAACTGTAGTGCAAGGTGATAGAAAATGGTTCTAATTTTAAAATTTCAACGAATTGTGTCCATCACATGATTTGAAAGTTTAAATAATGCGCATATGAGACCTAAGTGAGAGTTCCTTTGATTTTTTCTTTTTTTTTTTTGTTGGATTGCTGGACCAAGACCGTGCATGGCTAAGATTGTATCAAAGATTCATAAAATAGCACAGGGTCTGATAATGCGGCGCTTTATGTATGACAATCTTATGTTTGAAAAGATATCATTAGAAACAGTTAAGCGTTTATTAATATTTTTATAATGAAATGAAATAATTTTGCTCGTGAGAATCATGGGAGTGCGAGTGTCTTATAATAACCTCTGTTCTTTACATTTATTTCTATAAAAAATATAATAATTTTTGAGCTTACTGCTTTCTTTTCTCTTGAATGAGTTGTTCATCATGACTGTAGTGTTCCATTTACAAAACTTTTCTTATGAACAAAACCAACAGATGAAGAGGACTTACTTGGGATGTTTGAAGAGATACGGTATGTTTGTTCCCTTCATTTAACTCAGAGGTCTCCAAACATTTTGCTTGGTGGCCCCATTTTTCGACTCCGGAATCTTGGTGGCCCTCAAATTGACGGGTCGGTGAAAGGAGTTTGATTTTACATGGTTATGCAGTGTTAAAAAAGCATATCACTGGTGCTTAGATTAGGATCACTCCCAGTGCTTATTTTTACTGAGAAATTTGACAATTATTTTTCGCTCCTGAATCCTTTTCGCGACCCTCCGAAATATTTTCGCAACCCTTTGAGGGTCGCGACCCCTACTTTTCCGACCCCTGATTTAACTGATGAAGAGAACTGACATAGCTCTTGAAACGTTCCAAGTAAGCATATTTCATTCTTATCTTTAGCTAGGTGAAGGGAACAGACATGCTGCAAGTCTTGAAACGTCCCAAGTTAGTGTATTTCATCTATTAGACTTATTCTTAAGAAAACTTTTGTCTTCTGTGGGTGTGGAATCATATGCAGGTATGGGCATTTATTTATGTGATAACTATTTTAATCTTTTGTAGCTAAACAAAGAAATAATGACAATAAATACAACTGAAATACATTTTTTTCAAAGTGTAATTTTGAAGGTTGTAGAACGCTTTGGGTGTGAAGCTTACAAGTGACAACTCTTTTACTGGGTGTGCTACAAAACTGGTGTGCTTTTTCTTGTGAACAATTGTTGGACTTTTGGGGTGAAAGCACAAATGACA
This sequence comes from Holothuria leucospilota, assembly GCA_029531755.1. Lineage (NCBI taxonomy): Eukaryota > Metazoa > Echinodermata > Holothuroidea > Aspidochirotida > Holothuriidae > Holothuria > Holothuria leucospilota. The sequence goes on along the minus strand of CM055964.1, from coordinate 23,718,130 downwards.
GAGAAGCAATGTGCGTGAAGAGTTGTGTAACAGAAAGTTTATACTGGCGAGAACAAAGGGTTAAAGTCTTTAGATTCAGGCACAATGTACTTTACAGTTCTAAGAAGTTGAAATCAAAAACTTCGTCAGTCCTACATTAAGAAGAGACAGGGGTTTTACCACTTTGCCGAAAACGGACAAAATATGGAATTCGGAAAAACAAAAGATTGAGAAGACTACCCAAATCCACGTAAAATAGTTGAAACAGTTCAATTATAAAGAAACTGCAGTAATTTATCATAATTTTCAAACGATTATCATGTTATTTAAGTCAACCCAATTGTGAGCCAAGACTCCATATACCCACCAAAAATATTTACACACAATGCAATCTTCAAGTTCCGATATTTATTGCTATAATTAAATACCCATATTACTGTTATTACGGTTCCAGAGTCCCAACCTAACAAAACTGAACTCGACTTTAACAAAACGAATATCCATTCAAATTTAGAAAACGTATTATAAAACGGAATTTGAGATTTGCAAAACGGTAAATTCCTGTCTTTAGCTTATAGTGCTATCAAGTCTTTACAAAAGTTAACTTCATTGTGAAAAGTGCCTTGGGATCAAGGGACTGCATTAATTTGTTCTTCCCAACCCCAGAGGTGGAGGGGAGAGGAGCGCTGTTATGGGATTTGCACCCACATCCCCGAATAACATAAATTCCACCCTCACCACTTTGGAATTCGTTTTGACTGGCAGGTTATGTTAATATTGTGTTCCTTGTTGGGCCGATATCACAGCCGATTGCCATATTTCAGTTTTGACATGATGCAGAGGAGAACTGTCGAAGCAGCTTGTTCAAAATGTATGGAGGGGGCACGTATGCTTCCGAAACCCCGCTTTTCATGGACGAAAGTCTCGTATTTGACCACTCTGTGATATTTATGAAGCTTTTTGAATAAAAACCACCCTTCTTAATAAATGTACTTTAAAAAATACACAAATAAGCATCAAATTGCACACAAGGACCCTCAAATATTAAAACGAAAAAAAAATTGAGTGGGGGAGAGACCCCTGGACCCCAAGGACAGCCGTCTGAAATGCCCCAGCTCAGCAACAACGCTCATGGTTGCAAATCCAACTTTAGTCCACTACATGCACAGGCTCTTTGCCTAGGTTGCATTTTGCTTTGTAAGAGAGCGCCATCAGTATGAGTGGCACTATCCTGCCGCTTGTCGCAAGCTACTAGTTGCAGTTGGCAAATGAAAACGTAATTCTGCTTAAGTTCCCCAATACCTTGCACACTGCTAAAAGATAATGGGCCACCTCAAAAATTTGAATTATTAATTAGCTCATTCCGAGTGCACGCAAAGCGAGCTGAAACTAAGTGCTTAAGAAATTTTTTTGCTAGTACTTAAACTCATTATGGAGGTACCTCTTCTTCATGGGCCGTGACGTTCGCTTGGTTCCTCTTGTAAGTGTTAAGGTACCGGTAATTAAAGTTAAAAGATATTTTGGAACGAAGCTTTCAAAGTATCCTCATATGTTACTGGAGGGGCGTTAAAAGGCACAAAAATGACACCCGTAACAGTTTTCGAATGTAGAATTGGAGTAATAGCTAATCGTTATGTAATTTGTATTGGATGCGGGACAGGTCACGGCAGCAGTTTTCACATAGCCGTGAAATGACAATTCCTGAATAGTTAATAGAATTTCCCAATAATTATGCAGTGCTTCACAAATATAGATGCGCTCGAAGCAGGCCACAAAAGTGAAGTTTTGAGAAAACTTTGAGCAATTTCAGCCCCTTGCGAGTTGGCTGATAAAAGGGGCAGTGAGAAATAAATATACAAGCGGTATGTTTATGCACATTTTTAAAAGCAAAATTTCATTTTTCCGGGGGGGGGGCGGCGAAGGGTGTGAAGCCTTTTGTTTTTTAAGGGGCACGTATTTCTTGCCCCTCTTGGCGGCGCCACTGGTCATACACACTGTTTTATGAAACTTGGGTACTTTGATACAACGCACATATTGGCCAACTAGTGGATAATGGCCTTTCATCACTTCAGGATTGTGAGTGACATGTAACAGCTCATTCGCACCTTTGGTCTACTGGGGTGTTGGAGCATGAGATTTTATCGAGATCATTGCCACGGCATGCTGAAATCTTTCCGTTGCAGTAAGTGGTTAGGGTTGTCTACACTGACGAATAATTTTAAGCTATATATATTTATGCCAAAAAGCATGAAAGACTTGAACAATGGATTGATAAAAGTGTCAACATTTGAGTCTTTTCCCATGGGTGGATATAATTTGCGTGGATTTGGGATTAGACCCATCCGATAGATATCGTACAGCAAGATTATCTTAGATGAACATCGGCCATTTTCCTTTTCCTTTTGGACAAAAGAACGTATAGAGGATAACGCGCGAGGATGGGCTAATAAGGATCGTCAATCCTCCGTCCTTCCATAACGCAAAATTAACGTCATTATCCCACGGAAGGCTAGAGCTTTTTTGGGAAAATTATTCTTACAAGTTCGATATTGAAGTCCTATCTTGAACCACAGAGTTTATTTCATCAATCTTCATCAAAATTTTGCTCATCTCCGTTTCGGTTACAATTTACGACACTGGGGTTAAAATATTCATCAGTCACGAAAATGAGAGGGCGGTTTTCACAAACGTTTAGGTTTTAAAATTTTTTATCACTTGTGAACTTGTGGGTGTTGACACTCATCAGGTCTGTCGTTAGCCTCTCTAAATGATGAACTATCCTTCATATCCTAATAAATTACAAAACTGTTGATAACATTTCAATCTCCTTAACTTCGAGTGACTGGTCACTGATACTTCTGCACCTCGTTTATTCCCCCAACATGGCGGTTTTCGCCTTGTAAATAGAAAAGTGACGTTTGCGATATGGGTTTATAGATCTAATCTCTCAGCTTTGGGTATTAGCGACGAGGCTTGTGTCATAGACGTGTGCTCCATAGGATTCAAGGAGATGTTTCCCTGAATGAGGTGAAAAGATGATAAAACTGGTTTTAATGATGAAGAGAGGCGTCCTGTTTCTATATTCTTTGCATTAGGAAATTTCCTTATTCCATTAAGCGGACCGGCAGGGCCGTAGTCTGTGGAAGGAGGGGGAGGGAGAACAAGGAGGGGCAGCTCCCCCTGAGGTTTCCAAACCCCAAATGAAAGTTGGCCTGTTTGCCAAAAATACGTAAAATTCGGAAAATTTCATTGTTGTTATTATGATTTTAATACCTTCAGAACCTTGGAAGTTGCATACAGGCTCCCTTTTTCAACATTTCCCCGAGGAGAGCCCCGGACCCGGCTGAAGATGCGCTACGTGGTTCACTGACAAGTCCTGACGAATGAGCCTCTTCCTTTAAATCCACCCATCCGCCCATGTCCGGTTACAAATGTTGCTGAAACAACTTTAACTACATGATCAATAGAACTCACCTGAAACTGTAGCTAGGCTAAAACCTATTAGTACACTTGCTCTTTCTTTTCATTCATGTCATACAACATGCTTTTACAAAATGACCAAGATGACCTTTACTTCAATGCTTAAATCAATACCTGTACACACTAACTGTAAATCCTGTTTCCCCTATAAATTGTTTTTACTAAATAATTTTTTTGAATTTATCCTTTGAAGTCTAAATTTTAAACGCATGAAATTCCAAAATAAGGAACGCTTAGATGCGAATCTTGAGAAAGTACACTTTCCTGCAATAAGGGACGCATTTTTGACACAAACTCTCCAGATATGCCTACTCTACTACGACAAAGAATGGTGGTCTTGGGGTTATACCATGGAACAATTGAGTAAAACCACTGAATAAGGATTTCTATTGATATAAAACAAAAATGGGGACCCTTTTCGTCTGACAGGTCGTTTTGATAGTCATAATCCCTTCGCGGACGGTAGCTAGTGAGGGCGTTACAAGCTTTGCCCATAAGGCGCTGGTTAAGGGGCTCAATCAGGCCCTGGTGGGCTTTAGCTTTATTTGCAGGCAATAGAATGTTCCTTCACTGTCTTTAAATGGTGTTGAATGTGTGAGGCTACAGACCAAAGTATCACATTATGATCATTTCTCTTTTTATTTATGGAAAAAGTAATATGAATGAGCATATATGAAAAACCACATATTTTGAAACCAACTTTATTAGTTTTTCTTCACTATAGCCTACATTGCAAAATAATCCACTTTTAAAGTTTAATTCACTTTTCAGAAGGGCAGCTCTACCCCCATTTCCGAATCTACCTCCGGAAGTAATTAGTGCGCACCGAGCAGGGCCGTAGCTAGGTCATATGTTTGGGGGGTGTGAAGGTCCCAAATTCCGACTGGAAGAATGTTTTTTCCAACTGAATGGTCGCGCGTAAGTTGCACCATTTCCATGTGCCCTGTGTTTTATATACAGCAGTGGGGATCCTTCCTTTGTCACTACATAAAGGTGCCGTCCTGGGGAGGGGTCCTCCCTCCCCTTTGAGAATTTTTTGTTAATTTAAGGTTGCTTAGATGCAAAATGGTGCAATCTTTGGAATATTTTTTGGGAGCTGATCATATTTGCCAGAAAATGTCCATGATTAAGGGAATTCTAATTTTTCATACTGGCTGGATGTTTTTGCCAACTGAGTTGCGGCGCGTAAATTGCACCTTTTTATGCGCCTAGCTGCGTTTGTATACAGAGGTGGGGATGCTTCCTTTGTCACTACATAAAGGTGCCTCCCTGGGGGAGGTTAAGACGAGTCCCCTTTGAGAAATTCTTGTTAAAGTTGCTTAGATGCAAAATGGTGCTATCTTTGGGATATTTTTGGAACTGGTCATATATGGCTAGAAAAGTCCATAATTTAGTGACTTCTAATTTTTGGTTAGATGAAAGCAGAGAGTATGTTGTCTTAGAGAAGAATACGTTGTCAGCAAACCTCCTGAAGCTCCCCTTTGGCTGCTGTACTGCCTTCTATTCAGGCAAAGCTCTTACGCAAAAAAATGTGCATGCAGTCATCAGAAACTTTCTTGGACTATTTTGAAAATTTTCCTTTCCTTCATTTTGTATTATAAAAGGACATCTTAGGCTGGCAGATACCTGCATAGGGCCTCCTGGAAGCTCTGGATCAGTTATATAAAAAGGGGGGCAATGACATAATGCTTATTACTACATCCAAATGATCATATAGAGTATGACGACAAGCATTTTACATGTATTGTATTTTTACTAATTTTAACAAAAATCCAGACGAAAAGCTTCCAGCCGAATGGGGAATGGGAGGGAGAGAGAGAGAGTATAGGTGCAGGAAGGTGGTATTAGACCTCCCTGATAGGTATAGCAAAAGGGGTGAAGGACTAACAAGCGCGTTTCAGAATGTACACCTAGGCCTAGTTATGCTAGAAAAATTCCCTTTTACATTTGTGCTTGTAATGTTCATAAGTGACACAACTTGGATTGTGAGAATTGCGCGTAAAGGGCGCCGATTTTTTTTTTTTTTTTTTTTTGGGGGGGGGGGGAGTGTACTTCAATGCCAAAATGAAAACCTGCATGCAGGCACAGCCAGGGGTAGTGCTTTGATTTGCCGATATGACGGCCAAGCGCCCTAACTGGGGGCTAGCTACTCTAATCCCCGACAGATGCAATGAGTTGTCAAACTCGAAACATAAGGCGCGCGCAGCGCGCCGGAAAATTTGGGGGTTTTATTGAAAAAGATTTCACATTTTTTGTTTTCATTAAGGAAAGTTAAAAAAGTTTGGGTTTTTATTGAAGAATCTGCCCTACTGAAGAGCAAAATCATGAATTTTGTTGGGGAGACTGAATGGTCGTCTTCGGGAAGGCTCCTCTACGAAACTGTAAAATCTGTCTTACACAATATGCTTACCACATGGCGAGGCTGAAGAAGGAATCTTGCAAAAGTTTGGAAAAGAGGATAGAACTTCGCAAAGATGCATTTTCTCTAGAATCAGGCCTACACGGAAGAACAATATTTGTGGAAACGTTGAATAAATCCAATATGTTTGAAACGGCGTGCGTTACCACTAGATAGAACTACATATGGAAGCGCGCGTAGCGCGCGTAAATTTTTTTTAAGTTATAGAAAGAATCTTTACAGAACTTACTGGCTAGGGGCCTGATAAATAGCCATTTGGAATATTTTCTGAGCATATGTATGTCTTCTCCAGTGTTAGTCTATATAAAATTTTGCGCAATTTTGGGGAGCTAGGACGGGGCTAAAACCCCCTAGCCCCTGTAGAATCACGCCTGGTATAATAACCTTAATAATGGTCATGCAATGAAGTGCAAATCTTGACGCATGCGCGCGAAGCGCGCCGACATTTTTCATTAAATAAGATTTCCATGACAAAACCTGCATTCAGAATCTTCATCGAGAGACTTTAAATTGCCCATCAAACCAACATGCCTCTCAAAAAGCCAGTGTTTTACCTGGTAATTCGTAAACAGCTTTCAACGTTTGCTGCTGCACTTCTCCGATAGTTGCTATCGGAAGATATTGATAATTAGAACAACACTGAGGTAGGTTTGAAGCGCGCGGAGCGCGCAAAAATTTTGATAGTTTGAGCTCAGAAGAATTTGCGAAAATTCTGATAGTTTGAGAAACATGCGTGAGAGAAAATGATTACAATATATCCATCACATACATACATACATACATACATACATACATACATACATACATACATACATACATACATACATACATACATACATACATACATACATACATACATACATACATACATACATACATACATACATACATACACACATACACACATACATAATACATACATACATACATACACACACATACAAACATACATACATACATACATACATACATACATACATACATACATACATACATACATATTTGAACCATTTATTGCATTTGTATCCACAGTAATATAACAATAACATCATAGTGCAAGCGGTAATTCTTAGAATGCAATAAGCATGCCTACGTGGAAAAGGAAAAAAAGTAAGCTGAACCTATACAACAAGTATTCACCAGGGAGGGGGGGGGCACAATCCTAGCACATATGACTTAAGTGCATTCAACGTGGCCATATTTATGGGCACGTTTTTTCCATATATTATTGGACCCAATGGAGGCACTAATGCTGAGGTATTTGACAATAGCTTTGCTCCTGCTATTTGGTAAGCCCAGCATCTTTAGGCCGGAAGTAACTCGTTTGTGTATACTTCGTAGACTACCAATTACAAGCACGATAGTCTTACAAGAATAGGGAGTGTCAAGGGTGATCAGTTCATTCAGTGGTTGGTAGTTTTTAAATTTGGCACTGTAACAGGTATTTATAAATGCATCAAATGGGCATGAGATCTCAACAATGAAAGCCTTCCTGACTAGACGATCACAGATAAGAAGATCTGGTTTTCTGTGATGAACGCAATTAAAGTCTGTTTGCGTATAAAACATATCACCTGTAATGATCTGATTACTATAAATATCGACATTAGGGTGTTTCTTCATGATCTGATCTCTAATAAGGGAAACAATTCTATCATACATACATACATACATACATACATACATACATACATACATACATACATACATACATACATACATACATACATACATACATACATACATACATACATACATACATACATACATACATACATACATACACGAATATTCCGTGACAAAGGACAGTTTTGATTCTATTTTACGTGAGGAAAATAACGTTTGGTATTATTCTCACTTGATCTAGTTGGAAAATGTATACAAAGTTGACATATGCTCAGTCGGAAAAATGTGCTAGACTGAGATATCACAAATTCCAACTTTATTTCAGATTTTCTATCGTCGCTCTGACGAACTTTGGGTTGTGGGTGGGACACCCCCACACCACCCGGTCGCGACGGCCCTGGCACCGAGTCTTGCACTGTAAAAGATCAACCTGTACATATGATAATGCACTTTTGTTCAATGCTTTGTACCCTCCGACGCAAATCAGGTTACCACTAGACTTACAAAGGATTCTGCACCCGATTTATGTCTCACGAGATGGTGGGTACGTTATGTTGTGCATACTAGGCTTTAGTAATATGAAAACTCCCTCATATCAGGGAGTTGCCATAAGAAAACATGCTTGTAGTGTTTCTCAGCAGTTGTACGTGAAATATCCGGAGAGTGATATTAGCAGCAGGATAAACAGTGGGCACCTTGAGTTAAAAGAACATCATTATTTACTTTTCAAGTTGGCACTTAAAGGCAGCGGGCAGTCGAATGGCCTGTTTTGATCATGTGACAAAGTTTTTGTTATTGAAGTGTGGAATTCAAGGAGAATTTCTCCTTGCTTTACCTATTGTTTGAAATAGTTATGTTCAAAACGTCTTCAGAGGTGCTTGCAATGCAAAAAGAGGAGATTTGCAAGAGTTTGCTGATTTTTCAAAGCAAATTTTGAGGCGACTGCCTACTGCCTTTAAGCAACACCTTGGCATCGAAAAATTCACTCAATAATGGAAATTCGTAACCATATAATCAGTTCAAAGCTTGAACAAAAATAGCACCATTTTTTTTATCTAAACATACTACCAAAAACAAAAATTTCTCGAAGGTTGAGGGTGTCACTTTCTCCCGTAAGACAATACCCCCTACCCTTTAACCCAGCCCAGAAGTAAGAAATATTCACTACAGAATGAAAGTTTTCTTAACTGCACAGGGGTTTCGCTTAGATAGTCTCCCCTTGGGATTTTGACGAGGCTACAGTCCTGATGGGGTATCCATGCAAAACTGTCTACTTTGCAAGTTTGTAACTGATAATTTCTCCTACCAGTTATTGCAAATATATTTTGACATTGAAATTTCCTGACAGATTTAAATAAAAAGAACACAAATAAATTGTCTCATGATTTGCGTATCACCTAAATAATGTGAAAGGGACAACATACCTCGATTGCTAAAAAGATTTCAAAGAAGTAAAACCGCGATACCCTTGAAAATTAAAATTTGGGGGCTGTATCTTCTATGATCTAATTTACCATTCAGTCAACTCCAGCAAAACTTCGTAGATCAATGACCAAAATATGAAGGTGACAAAGTCCAAACAACAGAGGTTTCATTTAAAATCAAGAAGCTACTGGTATGTAATTGAAGAGTGTTGACATATAAATCTGTGCCATTGTAACATGTAGTGTCCGGGTTCTCAAGTGTTTCTTTTCTTACCATATATTTCTTGGAAAAAAGGCAGACTCATAATCGTAATTCAGTAATTCATCTAGCAGATGCAGAACCAAGGGAAAATTTAGAGCTCTCAGATGCTACGTAGACACCTGTAGTTATAAAGATCATATACACAAAGGCACACTGCTACTGCTATCGTGATGTTACTTCTTGTCTTGTCTACTTAACTACTTCCAAAAATAGCCGTAAGTCACTCAGGTAAATCATAAAATTTCCCGAGAAGCATAGTTTAGTGACCTTACAACTTTCAAAGCTGTTCCGAATAATCAAACATCAATGTAAATAGTCAACACGTCAGTTGCGTAGCAACTTGTGAATATACCTCAAAGTAAACCGATAATGTCTAAAACTGGCAATCTCATTTCTTTATATAATGTCGTGATCAACGAGTTTCTTCATCAATGTGTCCTTGAGCAGTCATTTAATGGGCTTACAACATGATGAGGTTTGCTATTGATAAAGCCAGACAATGAGATTAAGTAAACGTAATTGGAAATCTTTCGGACATGCATGCATGCATCATTCTAATTCGTGGTAACACGTGGAAAACGTTTGACATTTGCAATATTTCATCTCATATGAATCAGCTCCGAAAATTGCTATAACTGTACGATTTGTAGAGGGATGACTGAAACTATGGTAACGCTTTAACAATCAACTATTCCAATGCATCGTTCAATTATGCAGTCCCGTCCTGAACATAGTACATGATAGCAGCGTTCAATTGGTGCTTTATTGAAATGGTCGAAAAGGGATTATTATGTACAAATTAATGTTTTATGTAGGCTTTGTCGTGATGAATTGGCCTCCCAAAATTTTCAGCTCTTCAAATTCCACTTTCTTCATTGCATTCTCCAGCACTTGTCTATGTGCCCCGGTTGGGGTGGACAGCTAAAACCCAAGTCATTGCATGTAAGACAGCTGAGGTGGACACAGGCAATTGATTTAGAAAGACTGCTTTAAGTGAAACGCATTTCAGAGCTCAGTCGTTGCATTCGCTACTTCAACAGAGACAGTACAGGAAATTATCATTTGCAACCTGCATTTCTTTTTTTTGGCCAAATGATAGTTTGTCCTTCACGGTTTGGTTGTTATACGCCAGCTTTTGATTCCCGAAATGTGCGCCCTTTAAAGCAGGCCTCTACCAGTCTGTGGGATTGTCCTGTTTTGGAGAAAACCCCGGTTTCCCGAATGGGGCAAAACTTACGCAACACAGTACATACGCTTGCTAGCGTAACAGGCTAGGTTTAGCCAGAACGAACACCACTTAAGAACTTACATATTTTTCAGCAACGACGTGGTAACCCATTAGGACGTAGCTTTTCGGTGCCATGAGCGATAAACATTGCAAGGGCGTTCCAAAAGCCATTTGCTGACTTTAGCCCTGTTTTATATCCCGGGGATCTTAACATTCACGCCAACGATCTTTCAGATCCCTAGGCAGTTCAATTCCTCCATCTTTTACAATTCATAATTTAGTACAGCTAGTGAATTAACCAACCTACAAATATGGTAATACGCTGGATCATGTGATTATTCGTAAATATATTGACGTGGTGTCGTCACTACGAGGTGATGCAGATTCCGGAATTTTCCTGTCTTCTTCAACCCAATTTAAAATCAATCTGATTCAATGAAGCAAAGGGTAACCATTCGTTACCGAAATTTAAAGAATTTTGATGTATAGCCTATCATTTTTCCCTGGCTTTCAAGAACTTTTTTTCAGGCGGGCTAATTACATTTCACTGAAATGTTCACGAGAAGTTCCAATCATTTACCGATGCTGTTTCTGAAACTTTTAATAAATGTGCACCTGTCAAGGAAAAACGTGTTTCTTTGCGGAAACCCCAGTCATGGATGAATGCTAACATCTCCCGTAATCGTGCAGAAAAGAGGAAATACGAACGTTCGGGGAGGAAATCTGGTTTGACTGTTCGTCGTGAAATTTACAAAGAGAAGAGAAATTTTGTCACTCGACTAATCGAAGCTTCCCGCAATGAAGACTACTCTACAAAAAATTCTGAGTGTCAGGGTGATCAGAAGAAGCTGTTTGGTGTAGAACAGGGTTTGTTTGACACTAATGGAGAGGTCAACCTACCTACTCATGACAATCAAAGACAACCTGCTTCGGATGGTAATTTTTTCGTTGGAAAAAATAAATTAAACGATGATCTTCGAAGAAATAATGTATCTAATCCTGCTAGTTTTACGGGATTATCCCAGATTCGAGGAGAGAAAATGTGTACCTTTCGTTTAGGCTATGAGGATGAGATTTATAATTTGGTTTTACAAGCACCCGCCACTACCTGTGATCTCGACCCCCTTCCTTCTCGTCTCCTGAAGAATGACTGTTCTCGCTAGAGCTATTTCTTCCATAACTGATATATCAGCTGATTCCTAAAGTCCAGAATTGTGCCATCTGCTTTGAAGTCTGTAATAAATTCGCCCCTTTGAAAAAAAGCCTACCCTAAATTCAAATTATTAAAAACTTACAGACCTATTTCAAATTTGCATTTGTTTCAAAATTGCGGGAACGCGTTGTAGAATTCAGACTTAAAGAAACTATGTCTGACTTTTCCATGAATGATTGTTTTCAGTCTGCTTACCGTTCTGCTCATAGTACAGAAACTGCACTACTTCGAGTTGTAAATGACATTTTATGTTCGATAGATGATAGCAACTATTCTGTCCTTCTTGTTCTACTTGTTTTTTCCTCTGCATTTCATACCGTAAACCACAGGGTTCTTCTTGATCGTTAAGGTTTTTGTTTTGGTCTTAACGGTACTGTACTAAATTGGTTTAAATCGTACCTAGGTGATCGTTTGCCCTCTTGGCGGACATGTGGGCCTATTACACCTCCACCTACATTGGCTGCACTCGTAATACCAACGTCCTCGAACTTGGGCAAGAATTCTTCGTAAAACTGCGTAAACACTGTACGCTATTAACTATTCATATATACGATCACAACAAACACAAACTATAAATATTCAAAGCAAAATCAACTAAAGCAAGTCTGATCACCATGCTGTTTCAGGCGACCAACGTCAATGGGGGTTTAGTGAGAGTGTGTGTGTGTGTGTGTGTGTGTGTGTGTGTGCGTGATTTCTCCCTCTTAAAGCTCACACAATGAAGTCCCATTGACTTACTGTGTAAAAGAACGTTTCAGTTGAAACTTCGTCGTGAAATATGAATATTCATATGCTGAAAGCAATTAACCACCCCAATCAACAGCCGAGCGGTAACATCGGATAGGGCTCATAAATATAGTGAAATTGGATGATCCCTGCCATTGCTCGCAGGTGTTAGAGTATGTACGTCAAAAGAGGAGTACATATTCGACACCTGCTATGAAGGTAAGGTGATCGCCATCAGTCTGTAAAAATCGGTAATGCCATGTCTGACCCGACTAAGTTGACGACCGGTGTGCCACAGGGCTCTGTATCAGGTTCGTTGTTGTTTTCTATGTATGTGCACCCAGTGGGTGTGTAATCGATTTGCACAGGTATTTTCCGTAACACACGTGGACGTAAAGAATAAAGGTCAGAGGAATGCCAGTCTTTTGAATGACTAGCCTGTATCAGCATTCTCTGGTCACTCAGCTTTAAGACATCGTTGCGTCAACTTCTCCTCAATATGTAAGGCTTCAATTTACTGTTACCCTGCTCCGGACTGTATACTTGCCTTTTTTGGATGCCGAGACTGACCCGGGAAGCCCAAAGAGGTGTGTCTAGGCTTGAATTATTGAAGTTATCGTATATGCTTTGTTGTATTAAATTTTATATCAGCTGAGACGTTCGAAGGTTTAATGTACAAATTTCGGTAAAGGAACTGAGCTACCAGATGAAATACTTGTATGTTTGTATCATATTTTTGTATATTTGTATGTAATATTCTTCATATTTACTTTTCGTATTTTGTATGCCAGTTTGAAGTTTTAGCTCAATCAGTATTTTTGCATTTTTATACGAGTGTTCCTTAATGTTAATATACTACTTTATATGTTTTAACAGTTTTCACGGAGGTTCAGAATTAAATCCCACCTGCAGTAAGGAAACCCTTGGATATTATGAGTTCTTTTTATGCATCAACGAGTACTACCATTACAGGTGACTTGATCCCTAACCATAACGTTAATTATCATTTTTATGCTGAAGACACAGTTATATTTATCTACATATGTCAAAATACCTGTCCTTGTCTGCTAAAGCGAAAATTAAAGCACGTATTGAAGACATTAGAAGCTGGATGTCTGTAAAATTTCTCATGTTAAACGATTCCAAAACTTGATTTGTTTCTCTGCTAAGGATGTTAATACTTATTCTGTTCCCAAAAGTTCAAATTAGTATTGATTCAATAGATGTAGTCTCACCTGTCAAAAATCTTGGTGTTTACTTGATACACGACTTAATATGAAAAAGCATATTTCTAAAGTGTGTCGAATTGCATATCTCTTCATTCGGTGTATTAGCAGAATTCGTAAGCTTTTATTTCGTGCTGACACCGAGAAACTTGTCCACGCTTTTGTTTCCTCTCGTTTAAGCTATTGTAACTCTCTTTTTTGTTAGTTTAAACTCTGAGACTTTAGAACCCTTAGTTCGAGTGCAGAGGGCGACTGCTCGTGTTATTTTGAGAACCAGCAAGATTGATCACCTATCCACTCATTTAATGGAGTTGCACTGGCTTCCTTACAGAATTGATTTTAAAATCTTATTTATTACTTATCGTTCCCTTCAGGGAGATGCTCCGGATTATTTACGTGAATTAGTTAATTGGTATGTAACGAACATACACATGTCTTCAATAACGTATTTACATCTGTGGAATATCCAGACACTCTCAAAATAGCAACGGTTATTCCACTTCTCAAAAAGATTATAGATCCATTAGTTTACCCTCTTTCAGATATAAAGTTTTTGAAAGTGCTATAGAAAAGAGGATGAGATATTTTTTACACAGACACAGTATTATGGATTCCTTGTCGAAGGCAGGCAAGGAATCTATGCGATGGTGATGTCGTGTGTGTGTGTGTATGTGTGTTTGTGACGCTTCTTGTAATCACGATATCTCAAGATGAATGGCTGACACTTTTCTTATTTGGTGTATGGACTTTTCATGGTAAAAGAAAGAACGCTATTGTTTGTGGTGGAGGTCAAAGGTCATTTGAGGTCACCAGAAGTAAAAATCGAAAACCTTTTAATCACGATATCTCAAGATAGGAATAAAGCACACTTTTTATATTCGGTATATAGGTTATGTCATGTTAAGAGAAAGAATACGATTGTCTTTTGGTGGAGGTCAAAGGTCATTTGAGGTCACCGGAGGTTAAACTGTGAAAGCATCGTAAAAGGCTTGTAATCACGATATCTCAGAACAGGAATTATGGACACTTTACATATTTGGTATATAGATTTGTCATGTTCTTTGCCGATGACGGGCAAGGAATCTATGCGATGGTGATGTCGTATATGTGTGGGAGTGTGCGTGTGTGGGTGTGTATGAGTGTTTGTGACGCGCTTCTTGTAATCTAGAAAACCTTGTAAATGGATTATAATCACGATATCTCAAAACAGGAATGATAGGCACTTTTCATATTGGTGTATAGATTTGTCATGTTGAGAGAAAGTTGTTGGTGGTGGAGGTCAACGGTTATTTCAGGTCACCAGAGGTTAAACTATGAAAATCTTGTAAATAGCTTGAAATCACGATATCTCAAGGCAGAAGTAGTGAACACTTTTCATATTTAGTACGTAGATTTGTCATGTTGAGAGAAATAACCCTATTGTTTTGAGGAGGTCAAAGGTCATTTGAGGTCACAGAGGTCAAACACCGAAAACGTCTATTCACGATATCTCAAAATAGCAATAAAGGACACTTTTCATATTTGGTATAGAGATTTGTCACATTAAGAGAAAGAATTTTATTGTTTTTGGTGGAGGTCAAATGTCATTAGAGGTCACCAGAGGTCATAAACCAAAAACTTTGTAAACATGATATATCAAGATAGCAATGGCAGACACTTTTCATATTTAGTGAGTAGATTGTAATGTTTAGAGAAAGAACTCTGTTGTCTTTGGTGGAGGTCAAAGGTCATCTGAGGACACTAAAGGTTAAAAGTCGAAAACCTAGTTAACACAATATCTCGAGATAGCAATGACAGATACTTTTCATATTTAGTATATAAATTTTGTCATGTTAAGAGAAAGGACCCTATCGTTTTTGGTGGAGGTCAAAGGTAATTCATCAGATGTCAGAAAGCAAGAAACCTTGTAAACACGATATCTCAATATAGCAATGACAAACACTTTTTATATTTGGTATATAGATTTGTCATGATGAAAGGAAAAACCGTCTTAACTTATGTTGTGGTAAAAGATCATCTGAGGTCACCGGTGGTGAAACTGCGAAAACCATGTATATGACTTGTAAACATGATATCGCAAGATAACAGTAACAGACACTTTTCATATTTGGTTTATAGATTTGTCATGTTGAGAGAAGAGCCATGTTATTTTTTGTGGAGGTCAAAAGCCATTTGCGGTCACCAAAGGTCAGAAAATGAAAACCTTGTTAACATGGTATGTGAAGATGGGAATGACAGACGCTTTTTGTACTTTGTATGTAGATTTGTCATGTTGAGAGGAGAAACCCTACTGTTTTGGTAGAGGTCACAAGTCATTTGAGGTCACCAGAGGTCAAAAACTGAAACTGTGTTAACATTACTCCAAGGAAGGAAGCACAGACACTTGTCATACTCAGTGTGTAGATGATTCATAGTAACTCAAATAACCCTATTGTTTTTGGTGGAGGTCAAAGGTTATCTGAGGTCAGTAGAGATTGTGGAAACATTATGAATGGCTTTGTAAACACAGTATCTCAAAATACGAATCACAGATTGTTCTTATGTTTGTTATATAGATTTGTCATGTTGAGAGAAAGAATCGTATTGTTTTTTATTGAAGTCAAAGGTCATTTGAGGTCACCACAGGTCCAAAACTGAAAACTTTGTAAGCAAGATGTCTCCTGTTACTTTTCCGTTACAAATGGCACAGTGTATGACTACGAAGTAGACCTTCGTTGGTCAAATATCAGAGGATTGTGAAGCTGAAAGCACTTAAAAAAATCTGCATTATTATGGTTTCCGATTTTTGGTGGGTTCAAAGTTCATGTGAGGTCAGCAGGGGTCAAATTTTAAAAACATTGTAAAAATGATATAGTCAAGACGTATACATTTGAAGGATGAACCTCAGTGTACCAAAGCACCCCCTTTCAGCAGGGAACCACTAAGCCTTTCGGCTTTATGGTTTATAAATGTCAATTTGGTTTTAGAGAAGGCCATCCAACACCTTATGCCTTATAATAAATTGCAAATAGTATTCTTTACGAATTGGATAATGGTAACGATGTACTAGGACTTTACTTAGACTTGAAGAAAGCAATCAAAACAGGCCACCATCCTATTCTCTTAAAGAAGTTGTCGTATTATGATATCTGAGGCACGAGTCCAGTAAAAAATATAGATGAACCTAGAACAAACTACAACTATATAGTTTTTGGCTGCGGATGATTATTTTGACCCCACTGAATATTATATCCAAAATCAGACAAAATCTGACGCTTGAAAATAGCTTAATTTGCATAAATTCAAGATGGCGGCTATTGGCAACTTTACGGACCCATATGTAAGAAATGGACACATTTATATCGGCAAAATGTATTATAAATGTATAGGAATATGGTATAAAAGAATTAAACGACCTGATTGAAAATGTTCTATGACGCACCTATGGCGTCATAAGGCCTATATGGAAATACATTATGTCAATGGGTTTAAAATGGCATCATCATTGAAAGAAATTTGTTTGTTTGCTAAAAACAATTATTATGAGTAGATAATAGAAGCATGATTCTAACGATAATAGCATATTCGGTGGCACAAAGCCGTTCTTTGTACGTTTTGGTGTTAATTTTACGTCATCGTGATTAGAAGAAAAAATAGACTGCCATTATTTGTACTTTAAAGAGGTTCTCTCCAGAAAGCATAGCTCTTTAATATTTCTTACCCTGTCAATATATAACAGTGTATTCTACCGATCCTTTTGTCATACACATGATATCACATCACATCACTACGTCACCATAGTCTACAAATACAAAACGGATGCAAATAACTTCAGCATGGTGAGTATTTACTCCTTCGGCACTCTGCAATGGAGCTAGAGTTCGAAATTGAGGCCAAAACTTGAGTCCAATCAGGCATAAGTGCCGATATTTCTTATCCAGACCAACATAAAGCCTGATTTCAAGTTATCAAAATAAAACTGGGATAATAGTTCGAACAGAATCGTAAGGGTTAATAGCTATACCGATATGATGAATACAGATGTATGTTGAGACTTCAAGGCTTAATACTAGAAATGATGAGAAATTATCAGCGAAAACAGTGGATAATTTAATGCTCAAAACAGCGTCGTTAAATATAGAAACTTGGTTATTTTACATTTAGGTAGTAAGGCACTCCGATTTTCAAATGTCCAGAAGACTTGCACCAACCAACAAAACTTACAACCCAACTGTATGTCGCCTTGGGGGTTTCCATGATATGGATCTCACATCTATTATGTATTTAAGAATTCAGTACAACATTGTAGGACGTATCTTTTTATTTTTGAATAAATTAAGTAAAAAATTAACTTTACGTCCTCATTCAAAAAAGTCTGCAAATAATTTCGGGGAATCTCACTAGACCGAAGGTCTGCTTGAGGATAAAATCTACATCAGGTTAAAGATAGGATAAGAATTAGGTTGAGAATTAGGAAAAGGATTAGCCTCAGATGGAATTAGGGTTTAGGCTAGGATTACGGTTAGGGTCAGAATTGCATTTAGAATTAAAATCTTCGATTTAGTGAACTTTCAATCTAGTGAACCTTCGATCTAGTGAACCCTGTCATAATGTCAGTAGTTCGCTTGTATAATTTTAAGTGATGTGCTTCTCTTTTTGAAACGTTTTTTTTTTTGCTATTTTGCTGAAGTATGTCACAATTGTAAATGTAGTCACGAAGTATCACGTCATACTGGCCTTATGACGTCAAAAATACGTCACAGAACATTTTTAAGCAGGTTATTTGATTCTTTGTTATCACATTCCTGTACACTCACAATACATTTTGGGGTATAAAATCAACGGTTTTTGATACATGGGGCCTTATAGTCGTCAATGACGGCCATTTTAAATTTATGCAAATTATCCTATTCCCAGTTGTCAGATTTTGTCCGATTTTGGGTATTATGTTCAGAGGGGCCAATTTAATAATTCCAAGCCCCGAAAATGTCTGTTGTATTTTTTGCTAGGTTCACTTAATTTTGGCTTAACCTATTTTTACCGGACTAAACGTTCTGTTAAGTTATTTATCCAACAAACAACTACGTACTTTTGCTCATAATACGTATACGCATTTAACAACTGTCACCACTGGAGTACCACTAAGTTCTGTTCTTTAACCGCTCTCTTTTCTCATATTTGTTAATGACATTCCAAATGCTGTTTCCAGTTTATCGATTGGCCATTTTACTGACGATACTAATGTCTCCCTGGCTACCTGTACAAAGTTAAAAGAATGGCTACTGAAATTTTAAGCCTATTAAAAATTTGATTTAAATCAAATCAGGGAGTTGTTATCCGAATGAAGATAGCTCACCAAAACTTCCTTTGAAGTGGTTTGCGTATTCAAGGTCGTCTAGAAAGCATTCGATTTCTTGCTCTTAAGATTTCTGTGAGAACTAAGCTGGATTAAAAAATCAACACAAAGAGGTTTGTCGTCTGCTACATCTTGAGTAGAACTAGCTCTCTTATGCTATTGAAGTTTATGGCAAAGCCTGTGCTACTATACTTAAACCTCTCAAGACTATACAAAATAGATTACTCAAGCTGATAAAAAACTAGACGTTATTCAACCGATCAGTTGTACTTAGGCTGTGACCTCTTAAAAATCAAAAATGTTCATATGTTTTGTATGGGAGTAATTGTATATAAATACAGTAATAACTGACTACAGCAATAACAATAACAATGACAATGACAATAACAATTACAATAACAATAACAATAACAATAACAATAACAATAACAATAACAATAACAATAATAATCTTTTTAATTCTTCAAAATTGTTGTAATAATGTTTGGCACTATCTTTTTCTTGATATAAGATCCAGCACTTCACTTCCTTCTTTTCAAAGAATCTTAAAAATTTACTCATAGGCCGTTATCCCTTCCAAGCTCTAAAAATTCAACTACATGGCGTAGTATCCAGACATGTATTCTTTCCATTTTCCTGACTGTCTTTTATTTTTCCTCTTTTACTTTCTTTTATTTAATGGTCGCTAGCTTTGATGAAAAGTGATGTATATTTCTAGTGCCCATCATATATGAACCAAGTATCTTGAATTTAATTTTTTGTTGATGAATTATGTACATATGAGAAATGAATTAAATTGAAAAAGCACACAAATACGTGAAGATTCTTTTGGGATTTCCGACCTACGTCCCTCCTCCCCTTCATCACTGCTCTTGCCTTCGATTTTCTCAGTTTTAGTGGGAACTAGTTGATCAGAAAAACGGCCAATGTACTAAACAGTCAGTCCACATGCACCGTAGCAAGGCTATTGCGTAAATATATTATGTAAAGTGCTCCCAGTGCTCGTTACCTGGCATGTATGTGGGCACTGTTCTTGTGCTCTTGTGGTTTAGGCCTATTGAATATTCATATATTAGCGCATTTCCGGTGGCTGTTCAACCAGGGGTGGGATTGAATGGAATAAAGATTGTTTCCAGACATTTATCAATTTTCATATTTTTTGTCGTTATTTTATGATAATTGAACAATATTTGGCAGAATTACTTTTGTCAAGGATCTTTACTTAGCTTTGCTGTTTAGATGGACTGCTTTAACGTGACGCCAGTACTTTTGACGATGCAATTTTATCTATTTTCCTTTTGCTAAACACACGGAATCACTTTAAAGTAGTGTGTGTTTTGTACTTTTAAATATGTTTAACCCCTACGTATGATGATTAAAGTACCGTGCAAGATGAGAATATCACCTTCAATGTAAAACCAAACGAAATATGTTCAATCAATTCCTTTTGCAATATTCAAAGAGAAAGTGTTTTTAAGGGTTTTTTGTTATATTTTCATTTTGTAATTTTTTAATTTTAGATTTCTTACTATGGATACAAGTAAAATGAAGGAATCGGTAAGATAAACTTTTAAATTATAGCTTGCAGATTAACCAAATGAGATGAAAATATGTTCAAAAGCTGTTGTAAACATCATAAATTATGTGATAAAATATTTAATGATTGCTTCTGCATTTTCTCGTCATAATTGCCAAAGAAATGACAAAATAACGGATAAGTGGTAAAAAGCTTTTCAATAAACTCTCAGACATTACGTGTCTAAAACTTGGAAAGAGATGTTTATGTTATCAAATGCACAAGTGTCTACGTGTATACTTGCATTACGGATCTGAGAGGGTTTCAGAGTAAATATTGGTCTGTGGATTTAAGATAGCCTGGTTAATGATTTAAATGACGAAACGTACACTTAGGTTATTGGTAACATTAGAGATGCTTTTTTTATACATACAAACTATTAAACTGAAATCAATCAGGATCGTCTTGTTTCTCTTGCAAAGGGGATATGAAAAGGTGTGGACGATAAGCAACCTTGACTATACATAATGGCCAACAAATATATGTGTATTTAATCGTACTTACGCAGTTTACATAAGTAATCGTTTTCAAATCGTTTTCCGTGACCCTTTCGAAGTGATGGACGAAGACGAAGTTATCATATGTACTATAAATAATAATAAAATTGTTTCTTTAACATAACGAAGTGACGTAAAACAAAATTGTTAAAAAATCTACGGAGAACGCATGTGTGATTAGCATTGTCACACGAAGAGGATAATTGAAAAGTGAAAAATCCTTATTTTGGGAGTGAAATAATCTGAGTCGGATTAGTGCTGCATTTGGGATAATTTTAACGACTTCAGTTTTTGTACAGCTTTATAGCAAACTATAAAAACAGTAGCGTGGAACGTGCATTTTATTATGAAACTTGCAGGGTAAGTAGACCCTATAGATTTTTGAAGATTAATAAAAACGGCACACAACAAACAAAACTGCAATTCATTATTGAGATATAAACATTCCATGATTATCAAATCATACTTGAAGCAATTATAAGGTGTCATAACAGAGCCACAGTAGAGTCAATGGCAGACTTAAGTAATCACAATGCATGGTGGGAATCGGGAGTATAAACAACCGTCAATCCCGTGACGGTTTTTTGTTCTACTTCCTTCACATCATAAAGGATTTATTCAAATATGATGTAAATATTATATATATATATATATATATATATATATATATATATATATATATATATATATATATATATATATATATATATATTATGTTTGTATACATGTATGGTGTGAAAAACAAATGAAACGAAATGAAATGAAAGAGGATAATTGGAACGTGAAAATTCGTTATTCTGGGGGTGAAATAATCCGAGTCGGATCAATGCTGCATTTAGGATAATAGTAACGACTTCAGTTTTTGTACAGCTCTATACCAAACTATAGAAACAATTTGCAACGTGTAACTTACATTTTGTTATGAAACTAAGGGTAAGTAGACCCTAGATTTTTGAAGATTAATAAGAACCGCACACAACAAACAAAAATACAACTCATGATTGAGATATATACATTTCATGATTATCAAACCATGCTTGAAGCAAGTATATCATGTCATAACAGAGCCATAGTAGAGTCAATGGCAGACTTAAATGATTACAATGCATGATGTGCGTGATGCTCCTCATAAGCAGTGGAGTAAGGGAAAACAAGCCAGTGAGCCACAACTGGAAAAAAGGCCGTGGTCGGCTCAACTTGGACCAATTGGTTGAGAACTGGGCCGTTAAACCTCATCTAACTAACTAACTACAATGCATGATGGGAACTGGGAGTATAAAAAACCGGGACCATACTAAATGGAGTGCCATACTGTACTGCTTTACTCCCAGTTCCCATGCTTCTTTGTATGCGTGGCGTAATCATTAAACTTTTCTATTCATGATGTAATCTTCAGCAGACGAGTTGGGAAATTCGGTACTTCCGGTCGGGTCACAAGGTCAAGTGTACCATGACAACGGCAACGTGTTTAGCTCTGCGTGCTCAGCATGCAGCAGCCGCGTTGGGACACTGTAAGCGTGGTACACTTCACCTTTGACTCATTACCATAATGCATTGCGTGGAAACATTTTCCCAACTCGTCTATTATCTTTATCTCTCTTTATTTCATGGTAACTAAAAAGTTTCAGAGTTGATAACGGTTGATGAAACTTCACAGGAAACTTCTTTTTCAAACAGAATAAGAAAGATTGTACCAAATAACTACAGAAAAAATGCCTTTGTTTTTCATGGCTTCATGGCATTACTTAAATTCCATGACAAGCTGTCGTTCGCCAAATGTTAGGGCGTATGCTAAATTACTGATTGCTAGGATTAAACCTGATGTAGTTTCTTGTTCATTTAGACGAGAATATTACAAAGAACTACTTTCCCGGATCATTGACATAGGGGATTCCACTTGAATTACAGCTTGTACAGTTTACTCAGTCCCCGTAAACGTTAAATGGTACTGATTGTTGCCTAAACTGCAGACTGTGTCATCCTCGACACCATTAACTCTGTAAATTACGTAAAATTTCCGAGTATTGTCGTCCCTTAAATTCTATTCCATTCCTTTTGCAGCTTCTGCTATTTATCTTTCCTAGAGAAGTTGCTTTGTCCTTTCTCCTTCTACACTTATTAGCTTATACTTGGCACAATGATATTGATTAAGTTCCTTTTGTATATAAAGCCTTTCATCATGACTTGTAACTCCTAGAATTTTCTTTGAATCATAAATATGTACACCACTCACGTTACAATCTTAGACAAGCCTTCCATTCACACACTTGCACTACACTTGGACAAGGGTTAACCACGGTAATTTTAAAGTCTATCCCCTCATGACAGTTTGCACGTTTAGTATAGTGTTTGTCTGTTACATACGAAAAAACGTGCAAAAGACGCTTACATACTTGATACCTGCTAGAAAGGTTAACCATGTGACTTTTAAGACGGAACTGACTTCACACTGGCAGAAATTGAATACACACTAGCTCCAGCATGAGTGGTGACACTATCTTCACCTATTTCAGTGTCACTACTTGGGCTCTTCCCGCTTTTCCTTCCACGGCTTTGGCAAAATTGTGGTAAGTACGGTCGCAATATTCGTTTTGTGTAGATAAGAGGATTTACGGTATAGTTGGCTACCTGTACATTATAAAGCAAGTTTGCAAGCAGGACATTTAAATAAACAGTGTATTGTTTATCAGCTGGCTGAAGTGCAACATACAATCCGAATAAATAATTGGGGAGCAGAAGAATCAGATTGGTCACAACAATTGTCAAAAACGTAATCATTATTTTACGCGTCTGGCGCAGTCTACGCATTTTTGCCTTAGGTGGTAGCTGAAGTTTAGTTTGCGACTTCGACAAAAAACGTCCTAATGCCAAATAAAGAGCAATAGTTGCAGATGTGAAGACTACACCTAAAAAGAAAGAATACCAAGAGGCAAATGCATGTCCGAATGGAAAGGAGAAAGCAATAGTGCAGCCACACGCAGCTGAAAACATCATGACGAGAAAGGCTGCGAAAGCATATTTCTTCACCGTTATAAACTGTTTGTATTCTAACGGGATGGCATGGAGCGCTAAATATCTGTCGAAGGCAACAGCTGTAGTAGATAAGATCGACAAAGTTCCGGAGGATGAAACAATTGCTGTAGCGTACCTTGGAACAGAATGTCGAAAATACCATTCAACACCCAATCCATATGAGAAAGCCAAGTCGGCGGTGGTGAGAGTTATTGCAAATATATAACTTGGTCTAAGATACAATTTGTGTCTTACTTCCAAGAATAAAGTGTAAGTGTTGGCTAGTATATTCGTTACAATGATACCGAAACGCATCCAAGAAAGCGCTTGAAGGATGTAAAGCTGTCGACTGGTCCAGGGAAAGAAGAAATCCCAACCGGTCTGGTTACCTTGAACGTCGCTATAGCTGTCCCAAGTTTGGGCGGTGATGGTGGCAGATGATGACGTATCCATTGTGATAGTCTATGTGTACTGCAAGAAAGTTGTCAGAAAAAGATTTGAATTTATTCTTTCAATATTTTTATCGCTTGTCTAAAATGGTAAATGCAGTCAAATCCTTAAGTTTCAGATTGGGGATACAACTATCGAGAACCATCTTTTCTTCATAAGGGTCACCGCTGTAGTCAACAATGTTTTCCAAGGCCTGTCGTAGAAGCTTTTCATGCACAAATCCTCTGAGGAAAGTCATTATGTAACACAAAGGGCAATTTTCACGTAGCCATAGTAACTGAGGCTCAGACTTGAGCACCCGTTTATACTCACTTTCACAATTTTACTTCTCCTTTTACAGAAATAATGGACACAAGTAAGATATTTTAAATGTATGAGCTTGCTCATGTAAAATTTATCCATTACAGATCTATTCTGTCTGCTTTTGTTTTTAAGAGCTAGGTGAAAAATTGCGTTTAATAGCGACTACATTGTGTCAAACGTGTGGAACTAATGTGTCATTAGGCATATAATGGCATGCAGCGATGCATGACCTCGGGCCCCACTATCGTCACACTTTCTCAGCAAATATTAACTTTTAATTTTTTTGCAGGTAAATTGTAATGAAATGGTCCACTCAACTTTATCTGCTCGTAATTACGGAATGACTAATATCAGATTGATTGCCGCACAACTTACCCGTAGGCTAACTGGAAAGATATATGTGTGTGATTATTGTTCTTCTACAAATACAAGGTACTGTAATATGTTTCTTAGATGAAGTCTAAAACCGTTTACAGTTGTTCTACGCCCATAGATTTTGTCAAATCAGATACTGTCGACTCAAACCAATTGGTTAGAAACTGAGCCGTAAAACCCCATCTAACTCTAACTCTCACAATTCGTAGAGACTAATGTGATCAGACCTTTTGGATCGATCCTTTGACAATTTTCAAGGTATTATATCTGTTTGCATTTTGCATAGTAGTTAAGACGACTGTAACACGAGTGGCAAGTGTATTGTCCAGAGTTGACAGCCCCTAGAAGATGCTCAATGTAATTGGTCACTTGTAATATCATAAGTTGGCTTGAACAAGAGGAAAAGGGAAATTGAGAATGAGAACCAAGTTAAGAAGTTCGTTGATGGTGTGGTTTCAAATCAATGGGTAACAAGTGCGACTTTTGTAGAAACCAGGCCCGTCAGACCAGGTTTTGAAGGCTGGAGGCTTCCAGAAGGCAAAAATTTTGCATTATGGCGATGGTAGTTTTTTATTGTATAGAGGCGAAAGTTTTTCTAGTGGGCGCCGCACTGTCCACCTCTCTTAATAAGACGTACTAAAAGAAAATACAACCTGACCAATCTAAGTGTCATCATACGGCTGGTTAATAGGACTCTTGAATGCCTTCAGATTAACTGAAATGTGGTTATCAGAGCACAAATTTCGGCTTTTCATGTTCTTACATCACTCTATATGATCCTTGCTTTGTATCAAAGGATAAACTTTTCTTACAGATATTCTGCAAACATTCAGTTACCTTGATCAATGCCATGAAGCCACCATGAAGCTCATCATATCGTCAAATGACACTATGCACGACTTAAAATACCTAAAAACCGAATCTCAAGTAAAACGACAAAACCGATAATAATTACGATAACTACTCGAATGGAGAAATTATAAAATCTGACGGCACAAAACAACTTTTTCGTGTATGAATGAATTTGTGTTATCTATTGATGATTATTGGCGTCATTACTTTTAGTTCATTACTGAGGTCGAGATTATAGCTATGCTTTGAGCATTGACGAAGGCAGAACATGTTTCATGATATACGCAGGGCAGTGGGCGGTCCACCATTTACAGCATGGAAGGCTTGAAATGCGGAAACGGTATTTTTCCCCTCCTGAGTTTTCAATTGGTGCGGCTGAGCAACAAGAACTTTTTTCCGGGGTGAGTGCAATCACTTTGAACCTCTTTGAAAAATGATCTGTTATAAATTATAAAATATGAGCATGCAATGTGGAATATTAAACTATCAGAGTGAAAATGAAGCCTGATGGATAAGCTTTATAAAACAACTTTATTTACCGAGGGGCTTCATAAGGATCGATGAGTTGTGGGAGGGGGGAGGGGAGTGATGAACCTTTTCCCGAAAAAAGTTTCATTCCCGACAAAATGTATGTGAAAAGAACAGCTAACTCATAACCCTCGTTTTAAGGAACTCTTTGCAAACAGTACAAGATGGAAAAGTTAAGTAACGGGAGGACCAGATACGAAAGAAACCCACCGGTAAACGCAGTTTAATATTTGGCAATGTCAATTTGACCCTGACGCACCCGTTTACATTTACCAACAACAACAGCAAGGTAGATTTGGTCTTGGAAATATAAGCTCCAAGGCAGTACCTCCATGTTAGAAGCATAAGATCGTCTTTGGCATGGGCTTAATGCCTGCATTAGGGCCCATTTTAGCAATGTTCTTTGTTGGGGCCAGGGACGAAGCCCCAGGAAGTCCTGGATCATTAACATGATTGTTTATCTTCATAGCAGGTGTCGAATATGTACTTCTCTTTTGACGTACATACGCTTGGTATTACGAGTGCAGCCGATATAGGAGCAGGAGTATGAATTCACCTTCCCCAAGGGGCAACACGATTGTGGGCACTAGAATAAAGCATTTGGTTGTCTACCCATGACATTGATACGCACTGAACAGACCATAAAATCGCAGTCTGTCTACATCTTTCAAAATAGCGTAATTCGGACTAACCGCCAGTCGATTTCTTCAAGATGCATCGGGAGTGATGGTGGGGTGGGTGAAGGGTCATAGAGTCCTACCGAGTTTTGCAATTAGGGCATACGAAGGATGCGCACAAATGGCGCCGAAAATAGGAGTTTTCAGGTATTAAGTAACGTTTTTAGCCACTACATCTACAGGGGCTCGTAAAGCGGGTCTCCTCCTCAACGACCGCAATACAAAATGTACAGATAACACAAAAGCGCTCCGATTTCACGATTTGTGTGAGTGAAAAAAACCAGTCCACCACACTTAACCGACCCGACTACAACCCAACGGCAAAAACCAGTCGCGTGGGCAGAGGGGTCTGTTAAGTGTGTTCCAAATTTTATCCTCTCCCCGACTTTTGGTCCCGATTGCGATCCTGGTTGCATTCTACTTCATTACCACATCGGAAATATCAAACTGTTTGGCATACGTAGTGGAGTAGAGGGATGGGGGAGGACAGGTGGGAATCGCGTTGCAGTTGAGTAAAGTCTTGTAGTGAGCAGCTGTCATCGGCCCAACTGCAACCCATTTTGTTATGAACTGGCCAGCAAAGAACGGTTTGCGAAATTAGAGACTACGGTTACAGAACGTCAATGTGCTCGCCCTCATGTGTGATTTACAGTAGATAGACTGATATCAATTCCGACAGTGTGTTGCGTGGTTAACCTACAATTCGACTGCGACCCGACGCAACTCACCAAGAATACCTTCAACTCATCCCCGATGAGCAACTTCTACGGCGAGTTTGTTGCTGCTAGACATCTTTAGGGGAATTGCTCTTGACATAGCACATGTAACCCCGCCACCATTTACCTTCCTTTTACAAGGCTGGCGAAAGGTGTCAGATTTGGGGAATGAAGCATTTTTATCCACGACTTTGGCATTGTAAAATCTAACTTTTGGTCTTTCCAAGACACAGTTAATGGTAAGTTCTGAAAGAACTTCTTCAAACTTCAAACTAATTTTTTAGGGGAAGGGGCTTAGCCTAGCCTCTTCGACGGCCCTGCTCACCTACCAGCCAACTGCATTATTCAGTAACTGCAAAGATTCCGGGGCTTTCCCACTGACCATTCGCTCTCGGGGAAGGCTTCACTCTTTCTGTTGACAATCATTTAATATGGTCCCTCTCTCTTCAAATGGATGGACTATTCCAAGTCCTTAAAGATTGGTAAAGAACTTTTACCAGATTGTCTTTACCAATTTGTGCTAACGTAACTTCCAGTAATCTTTAATTTGGAATCTTGTTTCAAATTTTCCAAAGTAAAGTTAACGTTTATGTAGTTTATGACGATGATTATGATGATCGCAGACTCTGAATTTCTCATCAGCTTTTGTCGCAGTGTTTAGAGCTCGTGTCATTGGAATGGACTCAAACTCGAAATCAGCTTCGTAGTGGCTCTCACACGATAGATATCTAACAAAGTGAGTTTTGTCCCAATCATTTAAAGTTCCCAGTATTTCAGTAATATATATAAGTTTCTCTTAAGTAATGAACCCATTGACCTTCATTTCTGCACGCGTTTTGCTACGTTCGTGTCGAGTTTCAATGTTATTTTGCAAACAGTGATCTACTTTAAAATTTTAGGGATGATAGTACTTTTTGTAAAATGGGTTGCTCTTTGGCTCGGTTTGGTTTTAAGGATGAACCTAAATACTTTGTATTTTGTGCTTTGATTACAGTGATCTGCATAGTAATACAAAAATGATCACGTATATCATTTCACGTGAGATACCGTGTTCGTAGCCTCGACGAAATCTCTAGGGAGCTAGTTCATGACACTATCTAAGCGGAGCACCAAGTGGCGTGCTTAAAGATAATTAACACCCAGGAGGACCCTTCTTTTTTCACATGTCCTGGGTACCATCGCCGGGGGGTACTGGGGAGGAGGGGTACACGTAAGGACTGGCTTAGATTCAAAATTGTACTAGCGTTGACAAAGCTTTGAACTGATTACATATTGTGATTATTTAGTGATGTTCTTCTATTTTTGACTGCGCGGAAGACAAAACGTGCTGTCTAAGAGAAGGGGACGACATCCTATACTCTTTGAGAAATTTTTGTCTATGTGAGGTGGCTTGGATGCAGAATGGCTCTCTAAAGCTTTGTAAAGCGTTGAATGGATTATATGTTTGCGAATCCTCATTATTTAGTGATTTTGTTTTATCCTGGTAGGGTGTTATTGAAGGGGACATTGCCTAAGGGGAGGGATGACACCTCTACTTTGGTAAAGCTTTGGACTGATTAAATGATCTAACTTTTAATTATTTACTGAATTCTTCGGCTGTGGCATGCATGACACCCCTACAAGGTTGGTAACCGGTGTAGGCTTCCCACTAGCGCTCTTAGTACGACACTGGGGGAGCACATCGGTTGGTGCTTTATAGCTGTAGCGTTGGCCGTGCACCAGGGGCGTAGATTTCTTTTCAACTTTGGGGGGATGGGGTGAGCTATCGCAAATGTGAAAAATGTGCACGCAAAGCGTGCACGGTGAGCGCGAAGCGCGAGCCTATGACGGGTGGGGTCCAGGGGCAAAGCCCCGGTGGGAGTCCAGGGGGCAAAGCCCCCCGAAGCTCCTGGGTTTTAATGTCTCAGAAGTGCCAGGGAGTCTGTTTTAATGGGTTAACTTCAGTGTTAATGTTCTTTGGTTGGCTATTAGTATATTCATACATTTAGGAAATGCTATTCTGAGCACAAAACCCGTTGATAAGCTGCACTGGATTGAAATTGTACAAGAGAAACAATGTCCTGTTAAGCTTAAAAAGGCAGGGATCAACATATAGGGTCATCCCAGACAACTGGATTTTGAATTCTGAGATCATTACAAGACCTGCAATTTGGCTTGAGATCAGTGGCGTGGCCAGGTTTTTTGTGATTGGGGGCACCATAGATGATGTAATAATACCTCAGTTCCCTCAAGTCTGCGTAAATTACACCTTTATTTTTCATGCGTTTCTGCATTTGCACGCAGCAGTTTCAATCTTTTGTTTGTCACTACATAAAGGTGTCGTCCTGGGGAAGGGGTTCTCCCTCCCCTTTGAGATTTTTTTTATTATTAATTTAAGGTCTTTTAGATGCAAAATGGTGCTATCTTTGTGATGTTTTTGGAACTGATCATATGTGGCCGGAAAATGTCCATAATTTAGTGAATGCTAATTTTTGGTAAGGTAAAAGAGGAGAGTATGATGTCTATTAAGAGACAGATACGTTGTCAACAAATCTCCTGAAGCCCCCTCCCTTCTGTCTATTTTACTGCCTTCTATTTCGGGAAATCTTTATACAAAAATATGTGCGTGGAGTCCACAGAAACATCCTTGAGTTATTATGAAATATGTCCTTTCCTTTATTGTGCATTATGAAAGGGCGTCTAAGGCTAGCAGATACCTGAATAGAACCTCCTGGAAGCTCTGCCATTATCATATTAATTTGGGGCGGGGGCAATGACATAATGCGTATACTACCTGACATCCAAATGATAATATAGAGCACGACGCCGAACACTTTACAACTATCGTATTTTTACTACTTTTGAACTAAAATCGGGACTAACAGCTGCCAGCAATGGAAAATGAGAGGGAGGGAGAGTATAGGTGCAGGGAGGTGATATTAGACCTCCCTGATAGGTGTAGCAAAAGGAGTGAAGGCCTAATAAGAGCGTTACAGAGTGTTGTTTTCGTCATAAGTGTATTAATAATCACCACCTATACCGATAATTGCTTAGCGCGAACTGGCGAAGCTCTGGTAAAATTCTTTGAAAAATGTATAACGACAGATACGTACTTTCAACCTTCTACAGCATGCTACATATTAGATTGAAAGATCCCATATTGACACGAGGTCCCCACAGATGTTTGGAGATGTATATCTGTTCTTCGGAAAGTGTTGTGATCAGAACAGTTTCGTGTATTATTACCTTAATAATGGTCATAACATGGAGTGTAAACAATGACGAATAATATTTCCATTACAAAACCTGCATTCAGACTCTACATCGAGACACTTTCAATTGCCCAACAAACCTACATGCCACTGTCATAAGCCAGTGGTTTACCTATTAATTCGTAAACTTTCAACTTTTTGCTGCTTATCGGAAGATATTGATTATATGAGTGACACTGACGTAAGGTTGGAAGCGCGCGGAGCGCGCGAAAATTTTAATAGATTGCCAACGATTTGCTAAAATTCTGATAGTTTGCTAAGCATTCTCTACCTTTAAGTTTCATGCTTTCTAAACAAATTTAAATTTCAAGAAGTAAAGTTAGATTTGATTTAAAGGGTAAGTGCAGTCACCCCCCCCATTTGAATAAGTGTACCCGGGTATCCTATTTCATAAATGGCATAGACTAACTCCTTGGTTTACCTCCTTGAATATGCATATTTATGTTCTAACATATTATGAAAGATACTTTAACTGAAATTTGGGGATATTTGTGAGATTAAGCTGTTGTTTCAAAGTAAGTTTGCGGCGACTGCTAGTGCCCTTTAAATTAAAACTTACTTTATAAGTTCATTGAGTTTAGCTGATAATCAAAGGTAATCATTAGCTATGTTATCTTCAGCCAGTGAATATGGTGGTGTATTCAAGCGGTGTTTCTTGTAGGTCATCTTAGAGTTGATGAGAAGGTATCCTGGATGTTCACTAGTATTCATAATTTATTCTTTGCTTCAGTGTTTTCAATTGTTGTTTTTACGCATAGTCAAATGGACTAAAAAATTCATTAAGCTAAGCGATTCTTTAAAAGGAAGACCTTTCTTGACTTTCTTGGTTAGTTGTAGCTGATGTACGAGTGATCTTGAAGATTGGCAAGTTTTGGTTATTTCAAACAATACTTCTTTAACTGAAAGCACAAAACGTTTAACTTTGGGCTAGATAGTAGAGCTATGTTGTCACTTTTAGTCCTAATATATGACCAACAGGATACATTTGAATACTTTTTTAATATTTTAATTGTTTAAAGGACTAAGTATTTCTGCTATATCTCTTTTTACAACATTAACTCTAATTAGTAACTCAGTACTTGCTAAAATAAGAAAAGATACTTTGGACAAAAATGCTTCAAAGGAGGTTAAATAAGCAATTTCCTTTTTTCAATGTATTTTTCCATAAGCGAGATCTATAATTCGAATGCCACATGGGCTTGTGGGATGCACGGGGATAAACAAACCGCGAGTTCAGTACATATGTAAATGCACGTACTTGTGTCAGATTGAGATACAATTTTTATGGCAAAAGGGCAGCTTACATGCAGCTCAAAACACAAAACCAGATATAACAAGCCTCGTTATATTTGCTATGGGTGTAAAGAAGGATAACTATACAATTTTCGAACTATACAATTTTTCGAAGTCGCTTGTTGTAATTTACAATGGATGTTACCCTGACTGTGCTTTGTTCTTATCATAAGTTACAAAACAAAATCAAACTTACCTCAGAAGAATTTTATGGGTAACAAATAACGAGTGTACCTTCCTATGAAAGATGCGTCAGAAATTTCAATATTCAACATCTGAAAAAGTATTAACCGTGACAGAAATGCAACTTTTATATTTTTGTTTTTTAGTTAAGCAGCAGCCCCTATTGTGTGATGTGTTCCGTCCAGGACGTCTGCAGGACTTTTCTCAACTTCTTCAATGTTCGTTTCGCTTTTATACATTATTAGAAATATTGTAAGCAGTAATTTAAAAGGTTTGAATCTTTCCAGTATGCAAGCTGGTTTATAATTTCAAAGCAAGAGTTGAGATGACCATGACAAATTGGTGGCAATGAATTTAGGGCAGTTTCATTTTACTAAAGCCACATGAATGACTTCATTATTGTATCATTTTCGCGCTATTAAAAGTTTAAATTCTTATAAAAGCCCGAAATGTTTTATCTCTTGACATCGATAAGAGACCTTGAGAAATATAATGCCAG